>CM076579.1:488245833-488845833 GCA_034641835.2 Pinus albicaulis | reverse complement strand
ACACATTGGGATGAGTCAGGTAAAAATCATTTTGACATGTTCTAAATTTTAATTTTATTTTTTTTTTGAATTGTCCAAAACTGATGACAAAATTTCAAATGCAGATGAGGGTCCACGTCGACCAACCACTCTCTGTCCTTTTGATATGAAACCAGCCGCACCACCACCACCACCACAGGATCAGACAGCAGAGGTCCTTACTGATCTAGAGAACCATCTAGAATGTTTGACCTTATATATTCCAGAGACTACCATAGATGACATTCCGCTCCGCTTGCAGAGATATGTTATCGGGGTTTTGGGACCACTTAGGAGATTTCTGAGCAAGGTGGCATGGGCTGTAGTGTTTTATTGTGATCATCACCATGGATAGTGGTTGATTGATATTGTAGACTTGTATTATTTTTTGTATCACTTTTTTCCGATCACAAGGTGTTTTGGACCTATGATCGAGGACGATGTAATATTTTTTGAAAACACTACTCTTATGCTATGATATTACTACTATTTCCAGTTATCTGTCTTAACATGTTATCGAATGTCATTTTGATCTACTGCTTTAATTATCACAAATGTCTGTTTATAACACTAGAAGCTACTGCATCAGCTAATGTGTTTAAATTTCTCGGAATATGTTGATACTAAATATAATCAAATTCTCATTCCAAGAGACGAACTTTCAAAAATAATCTTAACAACACTGGGTTTTTAATTACATATACTCTAATTAATTGTAATACAATGAGTTCAGAATCTAACCTAATGATCAAACTTCAAATTCCAAATGAAATGGATTCAGACAATAACTCAATAACTGCGCTATACTCTGCAATATTGTTCGTCGTTTGACCGAGGCTTACCCCATGCATAGATACTAACTCATCAGTGGGTGAATAAATCACCCAAGCTACGAAAGAAATGTTTCATGCACTATGAAAAGCACTATTAGCAAAACCAATGTATGTTTGAAGGGACGTCGACATCTGCAAAATCAAGAGTGATCCAGATAAGCAGGGATAGTATTAAAAGCACACTTAAACTAGGCACGCTCTCTAATCTAAAACACACCAGTTTATGAAAATAACTAATATGCAGGGAAGGTCTCTGCACAAGAATCAAGCATAATATCTCTTCAGGTAAAGCCCATTTCTAGGTTTTCCTAAAGAGACCCCGTCAAAATCAATCAGTTCATAGGCCCCTTTTGCAAGTTGTCGCTTGACAATATAAGGACCATGCCACATGGTTTCAAATTTCCCAGCCCCTAGCTTATCGTTAGCTTGATCATAAACCAGGACTGGGTCTCCTTCTGAGAAAATATGAGGTGTAACACTTCTATCATACTGAGATTTCATTCGTTTCACATGAGTTTCAGTAGCTAATGCAGCGGTGTGACGATTCTCATCTAATTGAGCTAAGTACAAAAAGTGTTTCTCCTCTTCAGAAGTGACTGGTAGTAACTTTATGGCTAGTTGGACTGATGGTATCTCGCATTCAATCAGTAATACCACTTCTAAACCGTAAACTAGTTGAAAAGGGGTAAAACCTTTCGATGTTTTTGCTGAGGTTCGATATGCCCAAAGTGCTGAAAAAAGCATGGTGTGCCAATTCGATTTATGAATTCCGATTATTTGTTTGATCATGGTGACTAAAACTTTATTGATAGCTTCAACCAGACCATTAGCCTGCGGATAATATGGTGTAGAACTTTCATGGCACAGGTCAAGTTGGTCAGTCAGTTTGATCATCATGATGTTTCGAAAATGACTCCCATGGTCAGTAATTATCGCTTGGGGTACACCGAAATGGGAAATCACATGATTGAACACGAAAGTAGCTGCATTTTTTCCATCTGCCGCAAATGTAGGCATCGCCTTGGCCTATTTGTCAAAATATTCTACTGTGAAAATAATATACCCATACCCCCTGGCCGAGTGAGGGTTACATGTAATGAAGTCAATTCCCCATTTTGCAAAAGGACCGACAACAATTATGGGGTGAAGAGGAGCGGGTGGTGCACGCATCTTGCGATCAAAGATTTGATAGCATAAATACAGTCTTTAAATAAGGACAGCCAAAAATAGCCAGTGCGCAATATCTTTTGGGCTATGGCATACCCAGACATATGACTGCCACATGCTCCAGAGTGACAGTCATTTAAAACCTTTTCAGCTTCGTCAAGGGTTAGACAACGTCGAAAAACAGAGTTTGCACCACGACGGTATAGTGTGTCACCAACAATATGATATTGCTGAGATTGGAAATGGATTTTTCGTCGTTGTGACCGTGAAAGTTCGGGCCCAAAAGTTTGGGTTATAGATAAATGATGATATCTCCATACCAAGGATCAATGGTACTGATAAGAAACAAAGATTCATCCGTAATCATATGTTCTGCCACAGTTTCAGTGTCAGTACTTGGGAAGTCACACATAAGTTCAGCGAAGACCAATGATTTATTTGACTTGGATTTTTCAAATTCCAAATCAAACTCCTGTAGGATAACAATCCATTTGGAGTATTTTCCCCCTAATAGTTTTTTGGTCAAAATATACATCATAGGGTTACAATCAGAAATCACTGTTGTTTTGCGTAACAATATGTAATGACAAAATCGTTGGACAGCTTGAACGACTACCAATGCCAATTTCTCCACATGTGAGTACTTGATTTCGGTCGGATGCAGATTGCGACTGAGATAATAAATCACATGTTCATTGTGGAATTCATCTTCCTAACTAAGACCATGCCAATCGTAGAATTGGAGGCTGCTAAGTATAAAAAGTAATCCTGGTTGTAATTGGGAGGATGCAATAACGGTGCATGGGTCAATGCATGTTCAAGAGAATCAAAAGATCGAATAGCGATCTCGTCCCAAAATAAATGAATATTCTACTTTAACAACTACGATTGGAGGCTGCTAAGTATAAAAAGTAATCCTGGTTGTAATTGGGAGGATGCAATAACGGTGCATGGGTCAATGCATGTTCAAGAGCATCAAAAGATCGAATAGAGATCTCGTCCCAAAAGAAAGGAATATTCTACTTTAACAACCTGGTAAAACCTTTAGTTAAGTCAACATAGTTAGGAATGAATCGACGTAAAATTTTTGCTTCCCCTTGCAAACTTTGGAGTTGGCGAAGAGTGGAAGGAGGAGGTAATTTGATGATAGCCTCAACCTTCGATGGGTCGACATGAATGCCTTCCTTTGAGAGAAAAAATCCCAAAAATCATCCAGATTCAACACAAAAGACACATTTGTGAGGATTCAGGCGAATCCGATAATTCATACATCTCATAAAGATAGCTCGTAGATGAGTAAGATGATCTGCTCTGCGCGATGAATGAACAGGTAAATCATCGAGATAGGGTTGCATAATGTGTTTAATGTCATGAAATGCATAATACATTGCCCTCTGAAAAGTTGCACCAGCATTCTTAAGTCCAAAAGGTAATTTGCAATAATCAAATGTCCCCCACGGAAAAATGAAAGTTGTTTTGGGTTGATCAGTGGGGAATATGTTGATTTTATTATAGCTCAAAAATTCATCCATAAACGAAAACATTTCACTTCCGGCACAATCGTCAATAATTTGATCGATATAAGGGGTTGGATAATTGTCTTTTGGACAAGCTCAATTTATATCCCGATAATCGATACATACTTGTATTGTTCCTTGTTTTTTATTGACAGGAAAAATATTAGATACCCAATCCGTTAAAGGAATTGGATAAATAAAACCTGCACGAAGTAATTTCTCAACTTCAGCTTTAATAGCGGCAGATTTTCGCAGATGTATCTAACGTAATCTCTGTCGGACAGGTTTAGCATCCGAGTATGTTTTAATTTCATGAAAAAAAATTAACGGATCGATTCCTAGCATTTCTTCATAGAACCAGGCAAAAATGTCACGAAATTCCTTAAATAGGGCTTTATATGTTTGGATTTCATCTGGTGTACAGGAAGCACCTATATGAATGTTTTCAACAATTTCGGGTTTCACTGAAATGTCAATAGGAACTTTCGTAGAAATGTTTGCTAAGTTAAATTCAGAGCGGAATTCGTGAAAGGATTCCGAGGCTCTTTGACATAATCAGCGGTAAAAATGGAGGAAAGATCAGTTTCGAAATTATCGAGATCAGGTAAAAATGAAGATCGATGATGTAGATCTTCCCATGGTAATTTTTCTATAGACAAAAATTCACGAATATTCTCATCAGTATTGAATACTTGTTGAACAGGATCCGGAATTGATGGCGAAGTTGAACTTGATATCGAAAGTGATTCCTCATTGACCACATTCACTAGATCAAGTTGAGTTGAAGGAGTATCAGAAAATGAACGTACTTCCTGATATGCTAATTCAAAAGGACTCAAAGGCATCATGCCATCGAAAGAATCCAGTTATGAGTCTAAAGGTACTATCCAAGGATCATCAAAGGAAATAGTACTTGATGTAATCATATTGATATTAGCAATAGGAGACGGTACATTGGGAGGAGGCAGGAAAAAGTTCCCAGTAAAGAAGAATCTTTAATTAAACCCACTCCAACATCTTTGTAAGGGATAGTCATTTTTCCTACATGTTGGATGCTATCAGTAGTGGCTGGGTCGGATGAATAATATGAGAGCTGATCTATTTTTACGATCTTTACTTAATGAGGGAACATGATGAGACGAAAGACCGATGATACGTCAACAGTCATAGCATAAGACCAACTGCGACCCAGGAGAAGGTTGTAATCCATAGGGGCATCAACCACTTCCACATCTATATTAATGGTTTTTCCTTCGACCTCTATTGGTAGATCTTGTAAATACCATATGGATGAAAACCTCTTCCATCGAAAGCTTTGAGGATAGTCGGCGATTGGTTAATTGTTAGAGAACCAAGTGATTTCCAACATTTTAACGACATGATACACATAGAAGCCCCTTCATTAACAACAGTACGAAAGAAACGTTTTTTTTTACTATTACCGGAATTTGAAAAGCCATTTGATGGGGTAGGCGGGGTGTAAAATTCTCTAAATCGAAGATCATTAGGTTCGAATCTTGAAGGTCTACAGCTTTGATGGCTGAAAATAGTAATTTTTTTTGGGCTGGACATGATTGCAGCACTTCCAAAGCTAACATTGTTGAAGGGGAAATTTCCAAGTCTTCAACAATATTGTAGTTATGAGTAGCTCTCGCATGCAGGTGGTTTGATTACTAAGTCAGGATTCGGTTTCTCGATCTGTAGCGGATTGGAAACTGAGGGAGATGTAGTTGATGCTGAATTAGAACTTTCTACTTCTTTACCACCAACAATATTTTTACTACCATAATCTTGTGATCACATCGCAACCATAAAGATATCCTCTAGCGTATTCGAGGAAGATCCAATCATGTTACTACCTTGAGCAGGAAAGGGATCCTTCAAGATAGCAGGTGTGGAAAAACCCTTAACGAATTTTGATACCTTAGCTTTATGTGGGCACTATTTAGTAAAATGATCCTCATCACAAATGAGACAAGGATAATGAGGTTTTCATTTTTCGTCAGTTGGTTCAGTTTTATCGATTTTATCTTTTGAAGATGATTTTTTTTTTTTAATTCCCCTTCTTCTTACCACCAGTTTTAGGTTTGGTTGTAGATTATTCTACAACATGAATATCAGCAGAAGTTTCAGCGGATGAATCTCCTTTAGGTGAATCAGGTAAGGTTATAATAAGAGAAGTCGTCTTGGAAGATTTCTTCTTACTCTTGCTAGTATTAACAGAATCAATTACACCATCAGCGGCATGAGAGCCTGAAGGAGTTGTAGTTAATTTACCAGGTCTTGGTAAATCAGGGATTTTCTCATACAGAGTACTTGACTATGTATATACAAGATCAAGGTACTGAGCTTGAGTAGTGACTTGATCTTCTGTAACAACGCCTCCTTTGTCCACATCTTCAGTGATTTTGGGCAGTAATGATTTGATAAACCATTCAACCAAAATTTTGTCTGGAATAAAGACTTTCACTAAACACCTCCTACGTCTCCATTCATGAATGTAATCAGATATGTACATAGACGCAGATTGTTTTAATGAGGTCAACAATTCTATACCATTGTTGTATCTGATAGGTAACTGAAAATGGGTTAAGAAAGAAGTATCTAGTGCATTAAAATTATTAAATGAGCCTCGTGGTAACTCAATGTACCATTTGCAGCTAGGCCAATGGGAGTTCTTTGAAAAAGACGTAACCAAATCGAATCATTGATTAGTGAATTGGATGCACACTAGAGGTGATAATTCATAACGTGATTAGATGGATCTTCTCCTAACTTACCTTCAAACTTTGGAATATCACTGGGCAACTTATTAGGCATCGGCAACCAATATGGAAGATAAAATATCGGATCATTCGTAAGGCATGATAAATTAGGTAAATCTAAAGTTGTTATGAATGGTAACCTATGGCTAGGGTCTTGATAACCTTGTGTGATCAAACCAGTTCCAGGAGGAGGATATCCAGGATATCCTGGAATTGGATGTGCATTGGGAATTGTGAAACTAGTATTAACTGGGCCAAACTCGGGTTGTTGAGGTACTTGATAAGTATACCCAGGATACAGATGATACTGATATGTTGGATTTTGTGTAGTATGTCCAAATTGATACTGCCTCTAGTATGGTTGATAAGTAAATTGTGGTTTACTAGTGAGAATCGTACTTGTACCAGATTGTCCCGTAGGCATTTAGACCGTAGTCTGAATTGTAGGTCCTGACCATGGCACAGATACTTGAGGAATTTGCACTGATACAGGGGTAGTAGAAACATGAGCTACAAAGACTCCAGAAATAGGTGTGGTAGGTTGAACTCAAGTTGCAACAGCAGCAGAAGTTTGAGGCGGAGTTCTAGGTGTACTAGGCCCAAGCTGCTGAACAGAACTAGGTGCGGAGACTTAAAAGATAGGCTAGACATGTTGCTGGGTTGGACCAGAACCTATGGATTGTCCAGGTTGATTAGGTAATTGCACATTGGGTTGCAAAGTCTGTTGAACTTGAGATGGATCCCACACCATATTAATTCTCGGATATTGACCCATATAAGGTTGTGCATATGAAGGACCATAACTAGGTTTAATGTAAGTTTGATAATTAACTGGCAAATTCCCAGCTCCTTTTAATAATGTTTGACCTGAAGGAGGTTGAAAACCTTGAGCTGGGTATTGACCCTGAGGTTGATATTGGCTCTAAGGCATGCACAAAATCTAGGGTTGATATTGACCCTAAGGTATGTATTGTCTTTGGGGTTGATATTGAGGTATGTACTATCCTTGGCGTTGATATTAACCTTGAGGTATGTACTGTCCTTGAGGTTGCTCCCCAGGCAGGAAATATTGTCCCACAGTTTGACCTCCAGGTGGTAAAAAACTACCCTGAGGTTTCCCTCGAGGCAGTAATTGACTACCTTGAGGTTGCCCCCCAGGCGGTAATTGACTTCCTTGAGGTTGAGGATTTGGAATATTGCTAGACATCATAAAAAAAAATTATGTGTTCAACGTGCCAGTGTTTGTTCCATTCGTACCAAATGATAACACTTGTTCAATTGGTTGAGGAGATGCTCCTGAGAAGGCATCAGAGAGCGACTGGTATCCTGGAGGAACAGATGAACCACCGTATAAAAATGTTTCTGGAAATTCAGAAAACACGGATGACTCACTCGACATAGTTAATGAAGGTCGATAACCTCTCGACGTAGGGTAAAAGGGAATTCGGGGTGGTGAATAAGTAAGACCTGCGTTTTGTAAAAAAATTGTCAATGATAAATACCAAGCGTCAGTTCTAAAAGGACTGTAGAATATCAATTCACACTCTCTAAGATTTAAATTTTCTTGAGTTTTGGGAAGAACTACATCTTCGTCTAGACCAACAAGTTCTTCAATATATATGAGATCGGAAGGAAGATTTTCGGTAATGCGATGTCTTACTCTAGGTGAATCAGGATCACTAGAAGTTGGAGTAACAAATCCTAAAGATGATTCTAACACAGCAAGTTCAGTGTCTGGCTCAGAAATTTCAGGTTCTTCAGCTAATTCACTAGTTGGAGAAGCAATGTCAGCGATTTCAGAAATTGAAATTGGCTCTTGAATATATTCTGTTGTTTGTGATTGATTATAATCAGGATGAGGAATTATGGATGATTCTCCTGGTTCTGTTGATCTAATTCTGCTGATACTAGGCAGTACCAGAGCTTTCAATCCTTCAAGTTGGCTTGGTGTATACTCAAGGGGTTTCCCTGGAGTCTACGTGATTGTCTTGGTAATTCAGCCACGATTAAAAATTATTAATCACACGCAATCAAAGAAAATTTCAATCAAAAATCCTAAAGTCACTAAGGAGACAATAAAATGATCAAACTCTTATAAAATCTAGGAGATCAAACCACACACAAATAGTAAATTCCCACACTAAAAACACTAGTTGGTGATGAAATCCAACATCGTATTATTTAATGTAGAAATGGCAGTTGGAATAGTTACCCTGGCGACCTGCTTAATGAAATATACCAGTGCAAGTTTCTCCACTTAAACCATCTCGAGTGAAGATAACCCTCTGGAGAGTCCAAGAGATTCTAGTCAACGTCTGCTCCAGGTACAGTGAGATCTTTCCTCCACCGTCACCTTAGGAAAAAATCTTAAAGTTTATGGCCACTAAGGTCACCAACAAGAACAAATATACCTGGGGGAACAATATACGATCCGATATACACGCAAGGGCAGAGTAACAAAGCTCAATCCCCTTGAAGGCTCCTTGACATAATCCAAGGTATACTGACAAGTGACCCCAGGCACCTCAACAATGGTCAATCTGAGGTTTACCGTTGTTAATACGTGCACATCTTCTATCGTCCCCAATGAGATGGAATTGATCACCTCGCTGGTTCAGATATGATCTCATGCTTGACTCCTTTAGGAGGAGCTTCCCATAGCATATAAGCTACTATTAGATTTTTCCTACTGCAAGATTGACTACTTGTTTGTTTTAACTGTCTTGGAGAGTTAATTACTCCCTACGCTAAGACACTAGCCTAAGCTGTATTGGTGAAAAGAGTCCTATAAATATAAAAATTACTAGATTGATTTTAATTTAAGCATTGCTTTTAATAGGCTATTTCTTAGGACAATAGGTGCGAAAGTGAAACTTTGATGATATGTAGTGACCCGACTCAAAACACACTAAAAATGCATCTATTATGAGAAAAAATTCATTTCCTTTCGATGAAGTCTATCTAAAAGAAAGAGTTGAGAAATGAAATCTTTTAAAACAATTCTTTCCTTCAAAACAAGAACATACGAAAAGAAATATTTTCTTATGAGAACTCAAAATGATCAATTGCTCAAAAACAAAATCCATTTATTCTTCAAGATCGAATCTACAATTAAACATTCTCCAAAAGAAAACTACAATTTCTAGAAATAACACTCAAAACTAAAAACACTAATTTCGAGATCTAAAAATTCTAAGAATTAAATCTAAAATAAAAAATTTAAATATTTTGAGGATGTTTTGCTTAGTTTGTAATCTAACTAACAAATTCTTTGATGAAATGAGAAAAAACTTAAAAACATCCAATTATTGTTTTTTAAGTGAAATTCAAAACTTAATGAAATTTTTTTTAAAGATTTTCAAATGAGAAAATGGGATCTAATTCTCATAAAGTAATTTTTGCTATAAAGTCAAAGATTCAGCAAGAAAACAATGAAATACTAGTGATCTAAGGTATACATAGGTTTCTAATCTTTGAGTGACACAAAGACAAAGCAAAAATCACTTATAACATGCAGATCTTGTAGAAATTCATTCAAAACTAAAAAGGCTGAAAGAAACTCTCACACAAAGCTTTCTGATAGAAAATACAAGTCTGGGTATACACTGAGAATCTTGCAAGCTGGTCCTAGAAAAGATAATTTTGAGTTTCTCGAAAAATTTCTCAGGGTCCGCAAGTTTTAGTGTAAACAGGTGCGGTGCCGCATTATGGATACAAGAAAACAGCGGATCTGACCGCATTGTGCCTAAGGACAAAGTGTGGATCCCAGAAAAATTAAAGAAAAATAAAAAAAATTCTAAAGCACTTTTCAGGGATTCTACAGGAATAAATTACCCAAGCCAGTATCAATCAATCAAAATCAGAAAAATAATTCCACAAGTCAAAAAATAGAAGAAATCAAAGTTCAAGATCCATTCACCAGTGGAGTCGCCATTTTGTTGGATGGATAAATCGTTCTTGCGGGCAAGACAGATCTCCCTAGTATCTTACAATAACTAGCAACAAACAGACAGATGTAACCTACTTTCTCTAGATTATATTTGATATAGAATTATCTATAATGAAGGATTTAGGACTTACCTGTAGTCCAGCGCTGATCGTAGTCTTCTTTCCTGTTGCTTTGAATACGTTTCCTTTCGAGATCTGTAATAAAAAACATGAAAGAATCAGAAGCACCTACATAATATAGATTAATTCATAAACCATAAACCTATCTTGATGATCAAGGAATTCAATAAATAAGCCATTTAAATAAACAACTCATTGAGAAAACAAGATCCATTTGTATTATCTTTGATGAAAGAAGGAGCCTTACAATCGTGTTCGCCTTGATGTCATACAGGTCCTTCTGGGGTCTGGAACAAGCGTTTCCTCTACTTTGACAAGCCTTTGCACCCTCTCGACTAACATACACATGAGTATGTAATCATTCCCATATGGTAATCAGTTAAGAGAGTCTGAGTTTCACCAGCAATTCTCCTCAAAAAATCTCAAAGCCTAACTCCCTTTGAGGCTGAACTATGGCCTCAATTTATAGCAAAAGAGAAGAGGTTGTAGCTCCAAATAAGAGGGGATAGAATCCTCTTTCAAGGGATTAAGTTCCACATACCAAGGGGTAGGATCATTTAATGGAGGGATGAATGTACATGAAAGAAGCGAACTTTCCATCGAATAATTTCTTCCAGAAGCTTCCAGATTCAACCAGATGGGCTTCTAAATTTTACTTCCACCTTCACTTTATCTTTTACAGGAGTCCGCATTTTTAATGAAGAAAAAATGCAGTCGGTTCCACATGTTATAGAGCAAACAGATGCGGCACCACAGGTAATACTAAGAGAAAGTGTAGTACAAGTATTTTTATGACTTTTATAGGATTTTCTCTCAATTTCAAGGCTTGGTTTTAGGAACTTAATGTTTGTAGACTTCTAAGGGAGTATGGTATGAGTAATGATGAACCCATATTGATAGTAAAACTTCACGGTGACATTTTTAGTGTAACAATCATCTCCCCCGGTAGCGGCAGCATTGTTTCCCTCCCCTGAAGTGCCAACACCACCTCCTGCTCCCCAACCTAGGCCTGATCAACCCCACCTGAGCCCCTCCTTGGTGGCTGATGCCCCACCAAGCGGGAAAGAGGATGCTTGGCCGGCCCCACATCTGCAAGAGAAACAAGGATAGTGTCAGTGTCACCATAATAGACATATAAATATACACATCATAAAATTCTCAAAAAATGCAGAAAAACATCAAAATTCATACCTGCTGGACCCCACACATAGCCGATAGGAAGACCCATATTCAGGTCACCTCGGAAATCCATCATCGAGTATGGATAATCCAAGAACATCTTCGGGTTCACCTGGAACCACGCCTCAATGGTCTCATCCCAGTAACAACTAGCTTCCCCTCCTCCATCACGAGGCATCATAGGTGCCCACCGCTGCATCTGAGGATCCCTACGAGGACCAATGGGCACGGGCTAAATTTTTTGGAGCATTACTACTTTATTGAACATGATGTTGCATAAGATGCTCACATACGTAAAAACCTTGTAAGATCCTCCCTAGACCCTCCCTAACTGCAATACCATGTTGTCATACACATGGCACGCCAAGTCGTAGAAGTGACCAGCCCGGAGACGGTGAAAGACACCAATATGAGGTCTAGACACCCTATTAGGCGACGACGACCCCGTCAGGCTAAATATCATCACGAGCGTGCACCGGTCAGCTAAGTCAGTCAATGAGTCGATGCAAACGCACCCCTGGGTAAGCAGCTCACCATCACAAGGCTGCTCATCCCAGCGTTAGATACTCACCCTCCCAGGAGGAAGTGAGTGTGGTAGCACCTCACCTTGAGGTAGTAGGCTAGTCACAAAGTAAAATTCCATCTCGAGATGGATGATAATTTCTCTACGCTGCAAGACCATCACTTGCCATCTCTTGTTCCAACAATGGACCAGGAAATAGAGGAGACTATCCTGTGATCTCAGGATATTATTCTCCAGAAACATCAAACCCCACTGCACCAAGAGCCTCTGCACATTTTCATCTTGAGCCACAAAAATACAAAGATCATGCCAATCCCATTCGTGCCATAACATCCTGTTACTAGAGAAAAACCAAAATCAGTGACCAAAAAATCGAAAAACCAAAAAAATTTAAATCCTTTTCCCATCATTGCGCCTGTTTTCTACACAAGTGTGATGTTTGTGCGTCTGTATCAAGAACATACGTGTGCATCATCGCGAAAAAGCATTGTTAAGAACAATAACCTTGCAGGTAAGTTTACTTCTTTGCAAGGTTTGCGCAACTTTGCCTCGATCGCCCACACGATCGAGGAAAAAATAGGTAGTTAATCCATACAAATCACATATGTACGGACCCCCCAAGAAAAAAATGATAGAATTGAAAAGCAGTACGTTCAGGGCCCTACCTGACACTGACGACGCAAATCCTAGGTACTCATGCTGACTACGATGGCAAGAAAGGCTCGACAACAAGGGCTCAGCTCTGACCTCGGACTCTAAAATGACACAAATGAATTGAAATGAGTCATATTGGCCTATATATCTCCCTTTTCTCATTATTCAACAGTCCATAATAGGAGCTCAGAACTCCCAATTGAAAAACCGCAAGAAACTCAGTGATCAACACCTCCTCACCTTCAAATTAGGCTTCACACATCTATGCCTCAGAAAAAACATATATTTTCTTTAGTTATGACAGGTATGCCCTCTCTTATTTCTTTCCATTCAATGATATTTTAAATAGGTTTGAATAGAAAATATGCTTTTAATTGGGGTATTGGTTTGCAAGTATTACAAACATTTTTTTAAATCACCTGTTGCCCCAACCACTAAAGGTACAAGATAAGGTATCATTCTATCCCTAACATGACAGGCTCTGAAAATAAGCTTTGCATATCCTGGCATATTTTTTCCATAGAAATCAACCATAGGTTCTAGTCACCTCACCATGTTTGTCATCACCTCACCTTGCACGTGATAAATATTCTTGCAGGTCGGTAGAGCCTCACCCTCCATGGCATCCATCACTCAAGTAGACCATACACCAAATATCTGGAGCCATGGACATAACATCCAAGTCCGGGAATAACTTCATGTTCATTCATCCATCATACATAAGGTCAATTTTTACCCATGACACGATAAAACCCCTTTCCCAAGCTACCATTCCCATAAGCAGATCAAATACGCACAATTGTGTCTCACACTTGGCCTACCACACCCCCATCAGCATAGCCCATCTGCGACACTTTTCATCCGCTTCATCACCCTCGCACCACTACCAACCAATGGGGCCCCCACCCTCAACAAAACACCCTCTTCACACCATAGTGACGGATTATTTTCATGTTTAATGGGGCACCCGTCTTCGTGCTTGTACATCCAAACCCATTAAATATTCTTTTGGCAAGTGTAAAAATATTTTTTAGGAGAGAAATCCCACCCATCCACCCACATTTATCACCTGGAAGCAGTCCCTAATCACCCTTGGTTGGAGCTTCGCATCCTTTAGAAAACTCCACCATGACACTCATAACAACCACACACCCACCCTGGATGTCCTACCGACTATAGGGATTTCCTCACCAGCATTTACAAGCTCCGATCTCAGGCCACTGAAATTCCATCATCAGTTACAACCATTGCTCGTCATCATGCCTAAGTTAAACTATCACACCTTGCCCTACTACATCAGAGACATTGGTCCCTTGCATCAGTACTCCTCTCAGTTGGTTGGTGCTTCCTTCCTGTCAACTTCAACAACCATATTCCAAGGAGGCAGTACCTTAGATGGCTCCTCACCTCGATAGGGTCATGACGATCGCCACTAGCATTTACAAGCTCCGACCTCAGGCCACTGAAATTCCATCATCAGTTACAACCATTTCTCGTCATCATGCCTAAGTTAAACTATCACACCTTGCCCTACTACATCAGAGACATTGGTCCCTTGCATCAGTACTCCTCTCAGTTGGTTGGTGCTTCCTTCCTGTCAACTTCAACAACCATATTCCAAGGAGGCAGTACCTTAGATGGCTCCTCACCTCGATAGGGTCATGACGATCGCCACTAGCATTTACAAGCTCCGACCTCAGGCCACTGAAATTCCATCATCAGTTACAACCATTTCTCGTCATCATGCCTAAGTTAAACTATCACACCTTGCCCTACTACATCAGAGACATTGGTCCCTTGCATCAGTACTCCTCTCAGTTGGTTGGTGCTTCCTTCCTGTCAACTTCAACAACCATATTCCAAGGAGGCAGTACCTTAGATGGCTCCTCACCTCGATAGGGTCATCCTCGGATGGCACTATGGGAGTCATCATAGCTAATTGATGTCATAAATCCTCTTGACATTCGACTTCAACATAAAATTTCATGTCAAGATGGTGTCGTACTTCATAACCATTGCACTCTGTCAGAATTCGTCAAAAACCCATGACATGATAAGCATCTCTTTCAGAAATTCTAACATGGGAAGGTCCCCAATAGCCAAATATCCATGCATAAAATAAGAATTTGTTCTAAAAACAAACATGCCATACAAAGATTATGCATGTGGGCACCACATTCAACCTGTTAAATAAAAAATGCCCCTGAGGGCATCAGCAACCATTGTCATCAACCAACAGTAGGTCACTACCACACAAGTGACACAGACATAACCTCTATCTATCAGATAAGCTTAACTAGTCAAAACATCACGAACATGGGACATGTTTGCCTCGTAGAAATATTTTATTTATTTTATCTCTTGCAAGTTTCTAATAGAGCACGATACCTCTTTTACTCATGGCGAGGGGTCTCCAACCTCAGTTTTCAAGCAATTTACTCTCTCTCTCTCTCTCTCTCGAGCGAATTACACATAAAAAGAAACAATAATTTATTTCGGCATACAGTTCTTCCTAGACCTCATACATTAAGGGGTGACTGTTAACAATGGAAAATTGTACAAGCAAAATACATTAGAAAATTTCAAGAAGAAGGTACAAATAAGGATTTACAGGGAATGAATACATTACAGGAGCTTAAAAATTTAACTTTTCCTAAGGTCAAGTAGGAAAATTTATTGAATTGCGCACAGGAAGCACTGACCCAAGTGATCTTTGTGGTTTTTTCTTTGATAGCCATGAAGATCATCATGGCTATCCCTCAAAGAGCCACGCGGTCCTGAGTATTCGGAAAGTCACCATCCGGGACCACTTGGCACACTTGGAGAAAAATATTCTCACTCAAGCTAGCTAAGTACAACTGCCTTGAAGCCACCTTGAGGCTTTAGTTGAGAACACAAAGGAATCATCCTCCCACTCTTGTGTCAACAACCATCTTGTACCAAGAGAGGGAGGGAAAATTTGAAATTTGTCTATAAAATCTAGCCATGGGAAGAGAAACATTATAACACATTGTTATGATGGCCAAATTGCTTGAGAGAAAACCAACTTGTGTTGTCCAGCAGCAAGAGGATTGGAAGTATTTAGTTGTTTTCCATCCAACACCTCAATCCAAGAGAGAATAATTTCACCATGTGTCCATCAATCTACCACCCATCGAGAGGGAAGAGAGGTTTGCTGAAAAATTGAGGGGAAGAGACCCCCTTTTCTTGGATATTAGAGCTCTGTAGCTCTAAGGATCCATTACAGGAGATTTAGCATCCTATTTTCTTATACCACCAACACCTAATAAAGGGAGAGAGCTCTCCATTTGAGTTATTAGTGTGTTTTCTCAATTGAGCATGTTGTTGTAAATGTTATTTTCTTTTATTTCTTTATGTTTGTAGCATAATATGTTTCCATTTTACTTATTTTACTAAATGTTGAATTAGTTTCACTAACGATTTAACAAACCAATTGACATGTGTCTTGCTTGTAGGAAAGAAGCCTCCCTATTAAGCACAATGTATTGTGTCCGCCCATTCGTCAAATACACTACGACAACAATTTTATCCTCCAAAATTAGAAATACGAAGGTTGTCCAAGCAAAGACTTAAAAATCGAACATGCAGTCCTAAAAAAAAATTCACATAGTCGCTATGACATGATTTCATAGCATCCGTTGAAATTCTGCATTGCGGTTTACAGGGAATATGAAACAACTCAACTTCTTTTCTCTACCAACTCTCCACATCCTGAAATTGCTTCTGAACACTGTAAACGATTTGTGTTTCATCTCTTCATTGGGTTTGTAATATTGTTCGAATTTGACAGTCAGAAACCAATCATAAAGGTATTTGGACCGTGTTTAAAAAAAATAGAGTGCCCTATTTTTTTTTTTTTGATGGTATTCACATCACAGAACCCACACACTCACTACTGCAGAATGCAAATACCCCTTCTTTCTCGAGCTTTAAAATAACACAACAAGAGTCAAACCGCAAAGAGACAGACACAATGATCGAAACCACCAGAGTTTGATTTTTTTTTATAAATCGATACTTCAAGCTACATGCTTTCAAAATGACCATTTTACTATAAATACGTCATATTCCTACTCCTGGACACCATGGAAAATTCCTTAGTGGGTTTGAGACCATTTCAACAAGAATACAAAAAATACATGAAAAAATCAAAACGATTGAAGCTTCAATGCTCAAATTCTTAATGTAATTTGATTCAACAAGCTACAGGTTTTCATAAACAAACCAATATCAATGCAAAGGAATAAAACCTATGAATTACTAGTAGTTCACAACAAGAAATTATTCATTGTAACTACAAAGATTCAATTCATTTAATAATCATATAACTTACAACCTTGAATTGATATTTATTACACCATTCACACGAAAATAAATTCTATTCACAAAAATTGACGATACATGCATCTGCAAAACTCAGTACTATAGTTAAACAGAATAACAACAATTTACTCTTTGTTCTCCCTCTCTCCTCTCTTCTCTTGAGAGCTTCTCTTCTCTTATTTTTTTTCTTCACCTCTCCAAATGCTTTCTTTTTATTGTTTTCCAAAGGGAACAAACTAAGACAACCAAGAGTCACAAAGTGTGAATAGTTTCCCCTTCTTCACAAAATAAGGGAAACTAAAAACCATTATTATTATTTTTTCTTTTACAATAGAAAATAACTCCTCTAACTTATTATAAAAACAAAACTCACTCCCTAATGAAAAAATTTACAACTTGTTACAAAACATTTAAAAATTTCTCCCAACATTACCATGTGACCATCCCATCACATTGGTATTCTCTTGTCCAGACTCTCACATCTTGTGCTCAGTCTATGCACCTGCATCAAACTACCAAGGTGAAAAATATTCATGATCTCCTAACCATGTGCCGATGAAGTGAATCTTCCTCGATCCCCAACTTTATGTCGTAGTTAGTCCTTCTCCTTGTCATGTCATTTCTCCACTATTTTCTCCTATTGTAGTCTTCCTTCTTCTTTGCTGATGAACAAATTCTATACCTTCTGCAACATGTTGTCCTTTATTCTCCTCTGCCATGCACAGCTCTTCCGTTGAGGCTTACTCAACATCAACTTCCTTATTCTCTATATTTCCATTTCCAACCTATCCTCTGACTAGCAGATACCATTATTTCCTGGGTGAAATTCGTTATTTTCCTCCACTGATACATCAAGATAACACTTTCTTGGAACTACTTTCACCACTCTCCACGCTTTCTGCTAAAACTTATCATCACTACTATCTCCTTGTTGCTGCATTTTCTCCACTTTGATTTTATCTCTCATCTAAAAAATACAGTGTTGCAAGATATCTTCTTCATATGGTTGAAATTTTTTGTTGTCACTGCCCACTATTTTTGCATTCCTTCCTCTTCGATACCATTCTTGTGTGGTATTTTAAACTACTCCTTCTCTTCCAATGAGTCTACAAACTTCCCTTAGTTTTCATTACCTGAATCCTTGTGTAGCCAAATTTCCAAAAATCCCATTTCTTCCTTAAGATATTTGAGCATTAAGTTTGAATGTTCAACATTTCCTACCCAATGATCTTTCCCAATTCTCACCTTGTGTACATTTCCCACTTTTCACACTAACCAATGACATATTAAGAGGAAAGCTAAAAGCACAACCTTATACAATGGAGGGATTTTTCAAGTCTTTTAAAGCTTCCTAATCCACTTCTCCATCGTTTATGTGTTATATGCTTCAAATTAACCACTTGAAATAAGAATCTATGACCTGAATAGGACAAACTAGTTTTGTTGTGCTAGCTTCCTCATCAGTATAAAATAAAAATGCTTAAGGATTGTGTCAAATATCAAGTTTATGAGAGGTTTTATGTGTCAAATTTGTGTGTCTTTTATGAGAAGTTCATGAAGTAAATTAGCTTTAAAAACACATAAAAAACAAATAAATTGTAGAGAATATAATACACAGAAAACACATTACACATTAGTAATGAAGGAGTTCACCCCTCCTGGGCTATGTCTCCTTGGACCAGCTTCAATGGCTTTTCCCTCTTTGATTAACTGATCAGAAATTTGAACACAGTCATGTCCTGAGCTCTGATGGCTCTCAAACCTGCGCCAATGGCTTTGGGACACTGCCAATACCCCTGTTTTGGTTCTGACTGAATCAAATTCTAACTTTCTGGGAAACAGTTATGCCTCTTTCAATTTCACCTAGAAAACCTCATCTAAATTTGGCAAATTGGAGTTAAACTGACACTTGCCAATTTCAGAGGTTCGCCAATTAAATAGTAATTAGTGCTAAGTGGATATTAAGCACTAGTTAAGCATGATTAAAGTGATAGCTATGCGTTAATATAATCTAAAACTTTAATTATGGATTGTCGCCTTTAAACATGGCTTAAGGTTAGTAAATGTGGTTTAAAAGTTTTAAACTCCTCTCATTTGACTCTGCCCCACCGATGGTCATGGTGTATGGTCCCGTGGATTGGGAACTGACCCCCACCTTACCCCGCCAATACAATGTTTCAAACATAAATATATGAAAACTCCATAATATGTTAAGAACCACTACGCAATAGAGGTGGTAAGTTTTGGCACTGGTAGTGGGGAGGTCACGGGGTCAAACCCTGACACCTCCACCAAATTTTTAACCTTCGACCATGAGGGCATGTGGTGGCCTCTGGGCTTGCCACGTGTCATGACCTCATTGGTCCATCCAAAACCAACCAAAAGTTGACACATGGCTTGGATTCTCAACCAGTAAAATGCTGACACTTGGCATCTGCTGAGTGGCCCAAATCGTGAATATTCCAAGAATATTCCAGGGAATATTCCTTGGAATATATCTTTTTCTGGCTGGATGGTACGGATACCTAGTCAGCATCCCTGTCACCAAATTTGGATGTTTAGCCAAAAGATCAGAACGCTCTAACTTTCTCATACTGACTCTTTTTTGAGTGAAACAAAGTGCACCAGAATCAGGAAGACGAGACCTATCTGGTCATTCAAGTTCCACTCCATTCCGATAAATTTGAATTTTTAGCAAATTTTTGCCCCCAATTCAGTTTCTGATCACTCCTTCCCACTAGAAGGCTTTTGGACCCACACAAGTTGGTTATCTGATGAGAGTTTAATCCTCCTCACCTTTCCAAGTTCTATCGACTTGATTCTACTTGGAAAAATATTCATGGCAATAACTTTGGTTCCTTGACATGCCTACTCTTGCAAATGGCTTGGTACTTCAATCAATGTCCTCCTTTCATTGCTGACCTTTTCTGGATCCTTGCTGACTAATGAAAAACATCTCACTATAACAAAGCAATCTCTTTGTGCTTGGAAATATTGACTGATGACATTCCCATTGAGAATCTTGTTCCTCCTTTGCATAAACATTCATTTGATGCAAGATTCTCCAAGGAAACTCTTTTCCAATTTAAGCCCATCTAAGTGAACTACAACAATGAATTCAAATATCATTAATTACTAGAAATGAAATGTCCATTCTTTTACCTCCACAGTACCAAATTCCACATCTGGAAGAATGTCTTCGCCATCTCTTTCACTTCTTGGCGTCATGCATCATATGGTCTACAAAATGGTTGTTGTTTTTGCTGCAATATTTTTTCATCATGTCCCTCTTTCCGCTTATTGATTCGATCATCCTGCAGTATTGACATGTTTCCCATGCCATGATTTGAGAATGAAGGCTAATCATGAGCCTCTCGCTCAAGAGTGGACCTTCCAAAATCTCAAGACATCTTGTCACAAGAAAAGCCATTAACTTGAAAAACACATCATGCAAGAAACACAACTTGACGACCTCTTCCTTTTGCCCCTTCAAAGCAACAAATGTCACATCCTGTGAATATCACCATGCATTCTTACATCTTGGTGTACAAACCCGTCGACCAAACACAACTCGAAAAAACATGTGTCTTCAAACCATTGACTCTTAAGTCAAACAAAATCATGTACAAACATTTATTTTCATAAAACAACAATAATTTCACATCTCATGAAACAATTCGTACTTTGATTGTAACGAGTTCACCCTCAAACTTGTGATTTCAATAAATCCCTATCAAATTCTAAACATATTAGATTGGAAAATAAACCAGAAAACATTTAAAAAAGTCTCACATATAAATAAACAACGCCTATAAAAAATTCTATGACAGTTGATGAAATAATGGTCATCTATCATATCCATTGATAAGTTCGTATTTTAGTAAAGATTCCTAGAATTTCAAATAAAATATTATCAATATTTTTAGGTGTTTTATATTCAATTTAAATTAAAGAAAGTGAAGTTTAATTTTATAAACAATAAAATTATCGAAAAAAATCAATTAAAAATTAAATGTATATATGTTTAACCCATATATTTTTAAAATTAATAATATAATAATAATTTAAAATAGAATTATAATTACATTGATAAAGATGTGCATTTTGAATTAGTGCTTTTTGAATTTTAATTTAATTATCAATAATTATTAGGTGGTTGAGATTTAACTTCCATAGAGTATCCCATAATATTTTTAGTAGTAGTAGTTACAGATCAAATGTTGAGATTTATCTCAAAAATAGTTATGTCATTTATGTCCTTTAAATTAAATTGATTAATTGAAAAAAAAAATGTCATAAACATGTAGTTTTTTTGGGAAAATTAATAAACCAATGTAGTATTGGTTTATAACATTGTAATGACTATTTTTAGATCAAGAATTTCCATAATAAAGAGGGGTGAATCTCTATGGTTATGAATCTTGTTACATATATGTTAACTTTATATTAAGTTTTTAAATAATAATAATAATAATAAAGTTATAATTTAGTTAATTCTATGATTTTTTTTTTTTTTAACTTAACAATGCGAAATGTATTATAAAGTAAGAATTTTAATGTTTCTCATTGATTGATGTCTATCATTGTTTGGCAACCATTTACTGTATTTGGAAATACTAGTTTCATAAGAGTTAACCAAAACTCTCTACATTTTAAATGAAAACCACCTTATTCAAAGAAAAACCCATCATTTTTATTTTAATTTCCAAATTATTAAAATTTCCTACCAAACCAAAAACCCTAATATATGCTTCCACATTAAAATCTCCAATAACAATACCCAAACCATATCACCCTTTATTCAAAAATATAATTTTTTATTTTCAAATTAAATAATAATAATAATAAATAAATCAAATTTTCATCCCTTAAAACCTTTTAAAAACATGTTTGAAATTAATGAGATCTCATGCTATTACAGACTTTCATATACGCTCATACATAAATGAATATAATAGATGAAAAAGAAACTTAACCTCGCCAACTGAATTTATTTTGTAGAGACCAAAACTCCTACTAAAACCCAAAACTGTTTCACTAAATTTGGCATGTAAAACACGAAAAGAAAACCTATAATATCCTTGAATGAAGTGATCTGAAGTAAAAGTAAATAATTCTCGTTAAAGAGCAATATGTGAAATGTCAAAGTTTACAATTTGTTCGCTGTCAAACTCGAAAGAATGTTCATCGGGCGTAACGATATGATAGTATCTTACCCAGAACAGCGACCAGTGTTCCAGTAATGCCTACTCTTCTCCATGTAAATATAGTGAAAAACTTAAGATCTCGATCTCTGTTCCTCAATTCCAAGGAAAAATCACACCTTACCTAATCCTTCAGATTGAATGGCTACTCTGCTTCTTAAATTAATAAAGCTTTTAGAGAGGCCAAAACCCTAACCCTAAATTCAAATATTCCAGTACTTTTCGCCCCAATGCCCTCATTATTCTCCGTAACATTTGCTTTTAAAATTCAAAGATTCCAGTACTTTTCGCTCCAATGCCCTCATTATTCTCCGTAACATTTGCTTTTAAATCGGAACACACAAAAAATTCAAAGGTTCCAGTACTTTTCGCCCCAGTGCCCTCATTTATATAGCCAAAACTCTGACCTCCATTATCAAGCCGCTTACAAAAATACGAGAGCTCCATGACTTGCAGTACAGTTGGATTCTTCTATGAAGAAATGAACCAAATAACCTCAGCCCATTTCAATCACATTACAGTTGCTTTCAATGAGAGTTGAACTCATGACCTCCCGCTTACTAAACGGGTGCTCTAACCAACTGAGCTATGAAAGCATGTTCATTTGTAGAAATGGTTTATAACATCTCAGATCCAAAACCTATTCGTTTGCATATTCATCTAACCTGGTGAGTCGAAAACAAAGCCAGAATATTCAGATCACTTGTATTATTTTGATGTTCAATGAATCTAACGCATCTCATAAATCAGCTTGAGTAGATTTAATGTTGAAGAAAAGGGTCTTTAACTACGGAAAGGTAAACTATTTTTTTTTTTTTTTAACTAACAAAATTTGTAATTTCATTATTTTAAATAGGTTTTCTTTTCATTGTTCGTAGTTGGTACATCTATGAGGCTCGAGTGAGTCTCCACGTGGACTCTGCTAGTCAAATTGTGTTGCAATGATAGATGGTCCAATCCTCTTCTGCAACATCAACTATTGGTGGCTCCTTGTGCGACGATGCTACCAAGATGCCATGCTACACTAGGGTGTGAATCATTGTGGCTTTTGTTGTCTGGGTTTTCATAATGCTATCCATTACTCGAGGATGTTGGGCAAGGACGTTAGGCCTTTGTCTAAGCGGACGAGGACCTATTATTAGTTTGCACCTAACATTTTGTCTATCTTGTGTAGACCCACAACCCCATATAATTCTCCCATGTCAAAGTAGATGACATGGAGTCCTAGCTAAAACTCCACCCATAATTTCCTCAAAAAATATAATGGCACCTCCCTATTATTACGAGTTTTATCAAATACGATAAACCACTTATCCATCCAATGGTCTTGACGTGGTTGATAGGTGCACTTGTCCATAACAATGCAGTTTTAGTTGACTCGTAAAGGTTGGTTATTTCTTGAGTCAAAAAACAAAGAAGTAATGTTGTGGTCTCTCATTTGGTTTTTATTTATACCAGTTTTATAATGAGTATATATTCTAGCCTTGCAATAAAAAATATTTCTTAACTAACATTGGGCATTAAAGATGAATGATACAATTGAGTTTAATGAACTTACTCTCTGATGTTTTGGAGATCTTGTATTGGTGACCTCGAAGTAGCTAAGGATGCATTCATTTCATCATTTCGATTTAATGGTTCTTTGTTCAGGTTTGGTTGTTCTAAATTTTGGTTTGGTGATGACTGGTTTGGATTTTCATAAGGTTCTATATTAATCAATTTCCCTGCAATTAAATTTAGTGACTGCATTTAGGGCATTATTTAGGTATTTTTTCCTATTTAAAACCAAATTAAAAAAAATACCATTAGAATTCTTACTCCACAAATAAGGTATGGTTTTGATTTGGTGCTCAGTGTTGTTCGAGAATCAAATTTTTGCTTAATATCTCCTAAAATTGCACTGAGCAATCCCAATATGGTAAAAAATGGGGTCGCATGATCCAAATTTATGCAGGAACGCAACATAATACACATAGAACCATAAATATAAAAATGCAACGGAAATAACAATTCATTTCATTAAAATCAAAGAATTGAAATTTGTTTACAGACAGAATCGAAATAAACTAGCTAGGGTGATGGTATCTTAACTCTAAGAAGAGATGTGGTGGCTACATGCCTCTGAACTCTGTGTTACAATGAGGCTCGAAGGCCTATATATTATTGAGAAATAATGGAAAACCCTAAACATCAAAAAACCTAACCCTAGGAGATGAAACGCCAGAATATGGGCCTTGTCGAGGTAAATTGGTACATCAATTTCTTGGGGACGTAACTTTGGCATACTATCTTTGTTTGACGCACATGATACATTGTTCGAAAGATCTATCCGATGACTACAACTGCTAATCGCGAGTATTGAGACTAGAACAGACTCGAACGGACTCATGTTTTTCAAAGAAGCAGTGCCCAAAAAACTTCATTTAGGGCCTCAAAACGGCTCCAGAAGTTCAGGACCCAAAAAAATGCTAAAAATAGTAAACTGTGATATAACTAAGGAAATTGAAAAACTGAAAGAAACAATGGTGGGGACCCAAGTGGAATAGGCAGGTGGCCACAAATATCTTCTTGGATCAATCCTCCCCCCTTGGGAAGCAATGGTACCCATTGTGTTGAGTTCCTCCATGAGATGAGGAAAATTCTGCTAAACTTGGTCCCTGGTGAACCACTTGCCTTGGTGCAGGAGTTGGCCAGCTTTAACAACCCGATACAGTTGGATCTTCTGTTGACGAGTGTTTTTTATTTTCATGTCCATGATACAATCTGTGGTGGCATGTTGCATGCAGTCTGGGTTTAACTTTGTCGGTGTGAGTTGTTTTTCAATGTTAGAGGTGTCCAGTAGAGGTGGGAAATAGGGCTGAAGGCGGTCCACATTGAATACTAGGTGCAGACCAAGGAATTGTGGAATACTGAGCTCAAAGGCATTGTTCCCTACAGCTTTGGTGATGGTGTACGACCCATATCGGAGCGGGCGAAGCTTGCGGTGGGGTCCGGTGAGGCACTCCTTCTGCAAATGTAGCAACACTTTGTCACCCACCTGAAAGTGGTGTGGCACCCGATGTTGATCATGTCGTTTCTTGTACTTAGCATTGGCTCTATCCAATATGTCATGAACTTGTTAGTGGATGTGCTGAATGTGCTCAATGAAGTTGTTCGCTTTATCAGCTTCAAACTGGACATGAGACGAATCGATTTGAGTAGCCACAAATGCCATGGCTATGTCAATGGGACATAATGGTTGGAACCCCAGGTCCACTTGAAAGGGGTTGTGGCCGGTTGAGCTATAGAGAGCCCGGTTATAACTATGTTGTACATAGGGAAGGCGCTCATCCCATGTGTGTGGATGTTTTTAATTGTACATGTGTAGAATGTGTACAATCATCCTGTTGATAACCTCTGTCTGGACATCAGTTTGGGGATTGAAAGCTATGGAATTGGTGAGCTTGGTGTCGAGCATTGACCCGAGGTTGGACCAAAATGTGCTGAGGAACCTGTTGTCCCGATCTAAGATGATAGATTGTGGGATCCCAAAGTGCACCCACACTCGTTCAAAGAAGGGTTTAGTAGTGGCTTCTGTTGTGATATTATTCTTGCAGGCCGACATAATGGTCATCTTCAAGAATCTGTCAACAACCACGAAAACACAGTCGTTTCCACCCTTAGTAGAAGGAAGGCCGACATGTAATCCATGGATATGGATTCCCAAGGTCGACTAGGGGTAGGTAGCAGAGTATAGAGGCCTTGCTTCTTGATGGTCGGTTTGGCAATGGAGCAAGAAATGCATGATCTTATGTACTTCCCAACATCCTGTAAAAGGTTTGGCCAATAGAAATACTTTTCTATTACTGCCACTATTTTCTCGACCCCAAGATGCCCAACGACTCGACTGTAGTGTGCTTCCAAAATCATCTTGGCACACTCGCTTGAAGGAACACAAAGATGTCCCAGGTCACATAGCAGTGCATCCTGGAGGTGAAAATTTGGAACTTGCGTACCCTCTAAGAATGTCTTGTATGTGTGGCTGAATTCTGGATCGCTCTTGTAGAGAAACAACCATTCAAAAGTCTTGTGTCCACAAGAGTTGATAATAGTGGTTAGCGCCATGATTGATGGTCAGCTGAGGCAGTCTGCAACATTATTGGTGTTTCCCTTCTTATACTTGATGTTCAAATGAAATTGTTGCAGATATGTGGACCACTTCTGATGGTGATTGTTCTACAACTTCCCTTGTGTTTGTATGTGGATGATATTTTCCTTCCCCAAAATGTAATGCTTCCATTGGTGGCACACCTGCATAATGGAATACATTTCTTTGTCATAAGTGGGATACTTGCGTACTGTGTCGGACAATGTCTCACTGTGATATGCCACTCGATGTCCCTATTGAATAATAACTGCCCCAATAGCATAGTCAGAGGCATCTGTCTCGATCTCAAATGGTTGTTGCAAGTCTAGTAATGTCAACACTAGGGTAGAGCAGAGGCGATGTTTCAATTCTACGGATGTCTTTTTTTGAGATTCCGACCAAAAGAATTTTGCTTTTGCTCCTCCCTTGGTGACTTGAATCAAGGGCCAAGTGATATGAGAGAATCCCAACACGAACTTGCTGTAGAAATTAGCAAGACCCAGAAAGTTGTGAAGCTCTGTTAGAGTGGTTGGGGCTGACCAATCCCGAATTACTTGGATCTTGGTTGGATCCACATGCACCCCCCATTCATCAACAATGTATCCCATATACTTAACCTGGGTCATGCCAAACATGCACTTCTCCAAATTGGCACATAACTTGTGTTGCCACAGTGTTTGGAGGACCTGTCGGATGTGGTGGAGGTGCTCTTCCCAAGTCTAGCTAAAGATCAGGATGTCATCCAAGTATACTACTACAAATGAGTTTGTGAATGGATGCAAGATGCTACCCATTAGCCTCATGAAGGTTGTGGTCACATTCGTTAACCTGAAAGGCATGACCAGCCATTTGAAAAGTCCCTCTTGGCTTTGAAGGAAGTCTTCCACACATCAGAGGTTCGATTGGTACTTGGGGATACCCAGAATTCAAGTCGATCTTGATGAAATATTTCGCCCCTTTGAGTTGATCCAGAAGGTCATCAATCTATGGGATCGGGTATCTATTCCGGACAGTGATCTTATTTAGTACCCTATAGTCAATACAGAGTCTCCAAGTCCCATCCTTCTTCTGCACTAACATGATCAGGCTCCCACAGGGTGATGAACTCGGCCGGATGTGACCTTTTTGTAGCAGCTCCTAAATCTGCCTCTTGATTTCATCCTTCTCTAGAAAAGAGCACTGACAGATTGGTCCATTTAGCAGCGGCCCACCTGGGGTGAGATCGATGGGGTGCTTGACCTGACAATGCAGAGGCACCCATGTGGGTGAGGTGAAGAGGTCCCCGTACTCCTCCACGACCTTGTCCATTTGTTGTTGTTGTGCGGAGGAGTCCATTCTGGAGGTTGTGGCCACAGTCTTCTTCTTTCCCCAGGGGCGGATCATTAGGAAAACAAATTACCCAGTTTTGGAAATGAGCTTACTACATTGTTTTGCAATAACCAAAGAGATAGTCGTAGGAGGTGGTACCTCTAGTATCATGTACAAGTTATTGCCCAAAGTAACAATAACATCGCGGGGCCGTGACTCATACACAACATGTCGCTTCCACAAGTATGGTTGGCTTTCACAAACATCAAGAGGAGAAATGTCACATAATACCTCATCTATGAAGGGCTTGATGATGTAGGGAAGGCGACATTGCTGGCTGATGCGGAGATCACGTCCTTGGTGAAGCCACCCAAAGGTGTATGGGTGTGGGTGTGCTATGGTCGGAAAGCCCAAACGCTTCATGACCTCTACTTAAATGAGGTTCGTTTGGCTCCCACTGTTGACAATGAACTGTAGCGGGGAACCCTTTACCCATATCTGAGAGTGGAAGAGACGCTCCTCCTGATCTGCATCTTCTGGTTCCTCCTTCTGGATCTTTGCAGTGGCCACCATGGAATTGGGCTCCACATCAATAATCTGCTTCCCTTTATCATTCCCCTTGTCGTATTCTAATTCAGAGTCGGAGCATGCATCTAATTCAGAAGCCCTCATCTTGGTCACCAATGACTGCTTGGCCCAACACTCACTTGTGTTGTGAGTGGAGCTCTTATGGAACTCACACCACTTTCTTTTGTCCTTCTTCGACTTCGTGGTGTTGTTATTTGCTTGTGGATTTTTAGTTTATCTTGGGCCGTCATGCCTTGGATTTGTCCTTTGTTCTGCGGTTTGGGGGCACCTTTCCCTTGCTTTTGATTCGTAGATCCAAAGTCTCGCTTCTTCTATTTGAATTTTTGCTCAATCTTGGTAGCATATCGGTATGTCGTACCAAGTGAGGAGATGTCGAGGAACTCCATTCCCTCCTAAATGTATCTGTGCAGATAACTGTGGTACTTCAACACCAAATGTTTCTCTGAACCTTTGATACCCAACTTTATGCGAAAGGTATGGAACAAATTCATCATCTCATGTACAATATCTTGATCCTTTTGCTGCCGCAATGCAGTCCATTGTATGTACTTGTCCTCATAGCTCCCTGTTAGCACCTAAATTGGACCTCAGGCTGCAAAGGAAAAACAGGGTAAAAAACTAAACCACGCTCAGCCTTGTAGCTAGCCCTACAAGGACAGGAGAGGGCTCTCTCTGTAAAAGAATATTCAATGGAAAAAAATAAATGGACTGATATTAGGCTAGATAAAATGATGGAAAAGGTTTAATAGAATGAATGAATAAATTTTCAGGGATGTGCGAGATATAGAGACAGTTGAAACCAGGAATTAAATTAGGACACAAGATATTTCATGGGGCAAGATAGGCAGGAAACTTAGCATTTAAGGTTTAATAAGGATGGAACGAAAATATAGGTGAGGAGCTGAGAAGAGCACAATAGATGGATCCTTTTCAAACAGAAGAAAAAAAAACACAGAGCATGAATTATTTCCCAAGGCAGAGCATATAAAATGGATTCTACCTTTCTATCTTGAAAACATTCAAAAGGAAACGTTTATGGATGAATGAAACACATAACAATTCACATATGAAACAAAGGAAAGAAACAAAAGCTATTTCTCATACCACATGGATCCCACAAATTAGAGCTGCATCTCTTATTAATTCCTGTCAAACTGTACAATGTAGCGCAGAGATGTTCTTCCACACTATTCCCCTACTTTCTCAGTTACTCTCACTGACTCCCTACAAATGATTTACAATTGCAATAAATAGGCTGAAATGTGGGAACACAGATCCACAGAAAAAGGGAGCTGTTCTAACAGCTGAAGAACTGAAATACAATCATAGAAAGAAATACAACAAACTGCCCCTGAAAATAAGGGACAACATTACATTAACTGCTTTTGGAGATTTGTTGTTTGGGCTGTACGAACGAAAATAGGAAATCCGATGATCAGATCTCCTATTTTGCTGCTGGTTGTGACAATTTCTGCTTAAAATGAGCTTTCTCAGTCTTTGACTATTTCGTTTGCTTTCCACTATTTCTTTGTTTTCTGACTTTTTTTTAATAAACTGCCATAGAAATAAAACTGAATGAAATTCCATGATTTTGTGAAGGGAAACCAATTTTTAATGGGAAAGAGAAAGGGAAAGGAGGCGGGAATTACATAAATCGCAATCGGAATCAGAGCGGGGCAGAGAAATATATATAACAAACAAAAATCGCAATCGGAGTGAAAAGGCGGAGAGATATCATATTAAAACACAGTGCAATCGCAATCGGAATCGGGGGTAGAGTGGGGTAGTACATTAAAAATATTGCGATGCGATGGGGAGAAATCCTTTGTAATAAAAAAAGCAGAGGAATTTTCACCTTTACAAAGGAGAAATGGGTTTTATGATGAATGGCGGAAGTTTTTTATGTGGTGGGACCGAGGGTCAATCGCAATTGGAAATCGGAGGGGAGCGAAAAGTAGCATATATGGGAATGCCGATTGCGATGGCGCGATTGAATGTGAGCCGTCCGATCTGTGGGGAAGATCAACGATGCTGGATCAATCGGGGGTTGTTAATCGGGGAGAAGGGATTAAGCGGTGCGATTGGATCGGAGAGAACCTTATGTAAGTTCCGATTGAAATGGCCCGATCACATATGAGCCATCCGATCGGCGATCGGATCAACGGTCAAGATCTCGTCGTGCGGGGCCAATCGGAGGTAAATGAAACAATCGCAATCAGAGTTTGGAAAAGGGAAGGTTCAATCGGAGCATGTTGCGATTGATCGGAGGAGGGGTGCAATCGGGGAATGTTGCAATCGGAGGATCGGAGAGAGTGATGGTGCGATTGGAAACGTTTTTCGATTGCAATTTAATAAAGGGGAAAGGACTTTGGTTTATGCGGTTTATATATATGATATGAATTATGGGTATGGAAAGGGGAAGTGGTTAAGGGGCGAGACTTTATAATATGGAACTTTTATTATAAAGTCCAATGGGTCATGGAGGGGAAGTGGTTTTAATAATAAAATCGCATATATATTTTTAAGAAGTAATTTATAATGTGATTTTATAATCGGAGGGGGGGGGGAAGGGATTTTTAAAGGAATATTGAACTTTAATAACACAAAGTTCAAAGGAAAAAATGAGGAAATAGCGGGTATAGGGAATTTTACTTCACTTAGGCATAAATTTCAATCCAGAAGTCAGTTTTGAGAGTGTAGTATACAGTCAGAAAGCTCTTTCTGGGCTCTTTCTGATGGATCTGCTTGGAAGATGCTTTGGCACTGAACATGCTGTGGAAGACTTCTCTGAAGGCAGGAACATCTCTTGGTGGAGATAATAGCTTCTGAATTGTGACTTATGATGATATAAAATTACATAATTAATAATAATAAAGGCAAAATATCACGTTCTCACCTCAAAACATGGTTTTGAGGTGAAAATTACATCAAACTGAATAAAATGTCTCTTTGATCTTCCTAGTGCTGTGACTTTGAGCTTATTGGCATCCTCATGACCTTGCTGATATTATGGATACTTGACTCACTAATTTGACCATGGTGAGACCCTAGAAACTAATGAGACCCATCCTATGACCTACTGACATGATTTTGAGAATTAAAGTGACTAATGACCAAAGACCATAGAAAGGAAAATCAGCAAGTACCTCATGAGGGAGAACTGATAAAAATTACTACCATCAATGAATCTATGACCTAGCAGAATCGTGAAATTGATTATAATGGGACTCCTAATATGCTAATGCAAAGAGTAACTTTGATCACTGATGGCAGTATAACTAGAATGACACTAACATTGGCTCCAATGGGGATGGTAGCTCCTCGGAGGTGCCAAGAACACCGTAGAGCAAGTAGCTTTTATCCATTGGGCATGGAATCAATCATGTTTAAAACTGACACAAATGCAAACTGACTCTGGCTCTAGACTAAGACTGAAAACTGAAATAAAACCAAACTATACCCATATCATCCAAGTTTTATAGCCTTCACCTCAGGCCCCAAACTTGAATGATTGTGGATTTTGAACTTTGCTTTTGGAAAAATAAAATGGTATATACAATGATGATGTGATAGATTCTGATCCATGCTTTCAACAATGGTAGTGCTTCAATAGCCTACCATTTACTGCTCCTCCAAGACAATCCTGGCCATCCATTTCCGAAAGCAAGAAGGCATTCTAGCCCCTGTATGCTGTAATTCTGTATGGTCCCTTCCAAAGGTTGTCAAATTTACCGTGCTTCCCTTTGTCTTCATTTCTTGCATCCCATTTCAATACTACATCACCCAACTGAAACTTTTCTGCTTTAGTCTTCTTGTCATAGATCTTTTTAATCTTCTCCTGCAACTGACTTGTTTTCTGTGACACTTCTTCTCTTTTTTGTTGAAGGTGAATCATCCGGTTGATTCTTCGCTGGTTGTTATCATCTTCACGACCAACTTCTTGTAATAATATCATAATAGGAAATGTAAGAGAGGTAGGAAAGATGGCATCAGTACCATAAACCAGCTCAAAAGGTGACATACCTATTGATTTTTTACTGCTGACTCTGTCTACCCACAGTGCGTTGATAAGCTTCCGGTGCCAATTTCTGTTGTTTGCCTCCAACATTTTCTTAATTATATTCATCAATGACTTGTTGGATGACTCTGCCAGGCCGTTGCCCTGTGGATAATACGCTGTTGAATGGCCCAGCACAATGTTGTACTTATCACAGAAATCGACCATTTTCTTGGATTCCACGCGGTTGCATTATCTGTCACAATTTTACATGGGCAACCAAAACAGGATAAAATATTTGATTCCAGGAATTGTATAATTATCGTGTCAGTTGCTTGCCTGGAAAGGATGGCCTCGATCCATTTCGTAAAGTAATCAGTCCCAGTCAATATCCATCAATGTTGTGCTGAGGACGTGGGTGAATTTCTCCTATAAAATTGAGCCCCCACTGCTAAAAGGGCGCATTCACTGAAACATGTTTCAAAGGAAGTGGAAGCAATTTCTTCTTCCCTTGGAAAATTTGACATTCATGAAAATTCATCACTGTTTTATATAAATCAGAAAATAATGTGGGCCAATAATACCCGGCTCTCAATACCTTGTTCGCTGTAGTTTTCCAAAACAGGTGACCACCACAGTCACCTTTATGGAAATCGTGCATTACCTTCTGAGCTTCTTCTTCAACCAGGAAATTTAGAAAAACGCCTCCCGGATCTTTCCAAAATAGAGCACTGTTCAAAATGCAATATTTTGCAGATTTAAGCTTCAAATATCTACCTTTGCTCTTAGACATGCCTAGAGGAGGCGACAGATACTGAAGAACATACACAATATCTGAATACCAAGGGGACTGCAGAAAAATATCTGAAATGGGAACCAACAAACCTTCATCTTCCTCTTTCGACATTGCTGAAATGAGGTTTATATCTAAAGCATGTAGATTTGATTGGGCCATCAATTTCGCCAAACCTTGGCCTTTGATCAACTTCGTAGGCTTAATCTCCAGATCGTACTCCAACATAGCTGCTATCCATTTTCCTCTTCAACCTTCTGGATCAGTTTGTATGAGCGCATCCTTGACTACTGCGTCAGGGACATACGCTATAGTGTGTGAATGTAGAATATAGACCCTGAAATATTTCAATGCCTTGACAAGAGCCAATGCCTGCTTTTCAATAATTATATCTTAAAGCAGCATCTCTAATAATCCTACTGAAAAAAGTGATTGGCTTTTCTACCCCATCTCTCTTTTGCATTAAAAAACCGGCCATAGTATGGTCGGATGCAAATGAAAATATAATAAGATCTTGAGTATAGTCGGGACTGATCAGCACTGGGGCATTAGACAAAGCTAACTTTACTAGATTGAATGATTTATTGGCCTCTTCATTCCACTTAACAGTGTTATCCCTTTTCAACATATTGGTCATTTCTCTCAAATGCTCAGCCAGATTAGGTATAAATCTGCACAAAAAATTCATCTTACCATTAAAAGCCTGAATCTCTTTCTTGTTCCGTGGAAGATCTATGAGCTGGATTGCCTCCACTCTGGCCGTATCTATGCGAATGCCATCTTTGGAGATGATGTGCCTGAGCAATTTTCCCTCATCCATGGCAAAAAGGCTCTTTTTGGGATTGATAGAAATCCCAAACTTTCTACAATGTTGAAAAACCACTCTTAGATGGTGCAAATTCTCATCATCTGAACCTAAAAACACTGTCAAATCATCCAAATAAAAAACAAGAAAAATGTCTTTTTCATTTGCAAAAGCAATGTCCATTTCACGCTGGAAAGTGACTCCAGCGTTCTTCAGTCCAAAGGGCATCTTGGCATACTGGAAGGTTCCCCAAGGTGTTGTAAAGGTAGTTTTATCTTGGTCCTCCTCATGCACCAAGATCTGGTTATACCCTAAGTAGCCATCAAGTAGTGACATTCTAGATGCTCCAACTACTCTCTGCATAATATGGTCCATTTTTGGAAGTGGTTAATTATCCTTTAAGGATGCCTTATTCAAGTTCTGAAAGTCAATACACAGTCTTATTTCTCCAGTCTTTTTACGCATTGGGACCAAATTCGAAATCCAATCGGAAAATCTAATAGGAACTATGATTCCTGCTTTGTACAATCTATTTACCTCCTTTTCAATTGATGGCAGCAGCTTTGGATTGATTCTTCTCAACTTCTGTCTGAAAGGCTTCTGATCCGGCTTGATAGGAATTGTATGCTGAATTATGTTCTTATCATACACTTTCAAATCTGAATAATCCCATGCAAATACATCAGAAAATTTAGAAAGTAACTTAACATACTTCTCCTTTACCTCAGGGGATAATGCCTTTGATAATTTAACAAACTTGGGCTGATCAGTTGTTCCAATATTCACATCTTCAACACCTTTCTCTGTGGGCACCAAGCTTGGTTTCTCTGTGACATCATCCTGATAAAAAAGCTCCTCTAGAGGTATGAGACCTCTAGGAATTACATTATCCTTTAACTGCAATATGTCCATCTGGTTTTCTTCCAACTCTTGATCATCAACCTCATACTCACCCTCTATTGGAGTATCTTTGAATTTTCCATCACCTTGCAAAAATGCATTGATCTCATTATCATCCCAAAATACTTGCCAATACCTTAAATTGTCCGGAACAGCAGGCCTATGTTTGACATAGATCTCAAACTTATTGTTGGAGTTCATTGGAATCTTCAAGTTACTTGCAGTAGTGGCGAGAGAATTAGCAATAATATTCTGCATCCTGGGCACTGCTGTCAAAGTATATTCTGGGAATGTTTTTAAAATATCCAGGACTACATTTCTGTATACCCTCAATCTTAGATGTTTTGCTTGGTATTCTCCCTTCACCTGTTTGATTATCAGTTCGGAGTCGCCATACACAGAAATCCTTCTTGCATTCAACTTCTTCAAAATTTTGAGGCCTGCAATCAAAGCCTCATATTCTGATTCATTGTTAGAGCAATCAAAAGCTAACTTATAGGCACAAACTCTAACATTACTGGGAACCTTCTCAGGTTGAAAAATAAGACTTCTAATCCATATTCCAATGCCAGCTCCATCCTTACCAACATCTCCATCAAAATCCATACTCCACAGGCCTTCTTCTTCTTCTTGAAGGTGCTGGAAATTTTCTTCTTTCTCTTCTTTACCTTGGCTGTTTTTTGGCTGTTCATTGTCCCTTTGCTGCTAGCAGGCAGGAGGCTCAGAAGTGTCTGTTGCTTAATCCTTTTCCTTTTTGAGGACCTCTCTTAAATTCTCTGAAATCTCGGGTATTTCATCTACTTATACTAATTGAACATTCTCATCATTCAAACCACCATCAGAATACAAGACAAAAGACTCTAAATCTATATGGACAACATTTATGGGATGGTTTACAGGCTTATCTTTGCTGGTAATCATATACTTCATTTTCTTTTCCCTATACAACTTACTCAATTGGCCAAATAGAGGGATAGTGGCATAAGAGAAATCAAGTTGTATGGTTCCCTTAAGTTTTGCACCCCAAGACCTAGATAGGAGCATTCCAAACCTTGGTGGGACATCAGCAACAACTACATCCATCAAGACATTCTTTGCTGGAATCTGATCTAAAGACACTACCAAATCTTTGATTAAGCCAATACAATGGACCCTACTTGAGTCAAAGGAATACAAGTCATGATATTTACGAGTGATGTCAAGGCCTAGCTTCTCCATGACAGCTTTGGGCATCAAATTATGTGAGGCTCCGGAGTCCAACATAGTGTTATGCAAGATAAACTCATGTACTCTAAGAATCAAGTAAAAAGGAGGGACTTCATTCTCTACCGATTCTTCTGTGGCTGGACCGAAAATAAGTTTAGGGTATTCGTCTTCTATGTTGACCGTATCAGAGATAGAATCGATTTGCAAGACTTTGGACACCTGAATTTTATACACACTATTCTTCACCAACTCTGTGAGGGGCATAGACACCTTTAATTTAGAGATTTCATTTTCTAGATTAAAGGAGGGAGCTTTTTCTACCTCTTTAATGAGCGGGTCTTTCTTCTTGGTTGGCTCCTTTACTGTGCTATGCTAGTTTTTCTCATTGGCTGTATCAGCAATTGCAGGCGCTTTACCAGAAGAAGGATCAGCTGGCTCCTTTCCCTTCTTCTGTGCATCGTTTTTCATTTGAAGCTCCTTTATTCTTTGAATGGGGCTGACTGTAATCTCTTTGTTCCTCAAAGAGTAATACCTTTGTTGAGTCAACAGAGCATTCATATACCCTCTTTGATAGTCATCGGACTCTTCTTCCAGTACTGTATCATTGGCTAAAATGAAATTTTGGTCTTTTTGAATGTCTGGAGTCGCCACTGTGTATTCTTCATCTTCTGTAAGGAAAATGGGCACACCATCAGCCGTGAAAAAGTGATTGGCCTCAATCACAGGATCATTGTCATCTGAATCTGTCCCTTGCATGTAGTTCTACTGCAAAGGAGTTTTAATCTGCTACTGTGGTGGCGCAACTTGATCCTGCGTTCTCAACTCTCTCTGTTTAATTCTGAATTGTGACTGCTGCCCTATGAAATCGGTATTTCTTATTTGAGGCTCTGGTCTATCTACAATGGTTAACCTATCAACCATTTTTTCCACCATTCTGATCAGAGTTTCCATTTTACTGTCTAAGGTGGAGGCCTCCTCTTTTATTGTGACTCTTTTCTTAGCTCTGGCTCGTGCTCTTTTAGCCAGCAGATTTGCTTCAACATTTACCGCTATCTTCTGCATGTATTCAAGTGAAGACAGATCTCTTTCACGCAGCTGATATGCCATGTTGGCATCAAATCCATTGGGGAATTTTAATAATGCTAGTCCCTCAGGAGGCTTCAAATTAGCTGGAATATCATTATATGTAGCATTGAATATCAAACAATAATCCTGCACGGTTTCACCTACATTTCTTTTAATGTTCTCATATTCAGACAGAATTTGGAGTGGGCTCTTTTTTACCTCCCACCGGTCCAGGAACTTAGTAAGCAACTCCTGCAAAGTGAAAATTGTGCCCGGCAGTAGGGCTCTGAACCACTTTCTGACTTCTCCTCTGAAACTTTGAACAAACAACCTCATTGTCACATTCTCTGCTTCTACCTCATGCAAATCAAAAAAGTAATTCATTTTATCAACATGCTGCTGAGCTGTGATGCTCTGAGTGGCATCAAATATTGGAATTTTTCTCTGATAGTCAGCAGGCATATCATTGAGAACCTGGGGCAAGACCAGAGGTGCATACCTAGCAGCCATAACTCTGGGTGGATTTACAACAGGATTTGTAGGATTTGAGGGAGGTGTTACTGGAGGAGATGATAATTGGGAATTGACTGATGGGAATATTGATGAATTGGAAGGGGGAAATGTTGTTCCTGATGATTCTGAAGGCTCAAGAATATCAGTTACAGTGATGGACTGAGGAGAATTCAAAATGTAATCATCAATGGAGGTATTTGCTCTCTGGACTTCAATATCTACAAGGAAGTCAGGATCTAAAACTGTATCATCAATGTCATTTTCAGACTTATTCCTAAATAAAGAAAGCTCAAAATTCTCGTCAAAGGAAAGATCTTCTACAAAAAACCATTCACTGGGCCAAGTATAGGATCTGAAAACAGGTCTGGGGCTTAATGATCCTTCTTGTATTCTAACAATTCTTGGGATAAGATTTGGATTTTCAAACACAGGGGGAGGATTTGGATCTGGATTAGCCCTGGTGTATCTTCTTGAAGCCAGTGTGGTAGAATTTCTATTTCACAAAAGTCTTATTCTGCAGCCTAGCAGAAATCTGAACATCATCTTTCAAAAGTCTGGAATTATTTGATCTATTGGGGCAAATCTTACAAGTCAGATGTTATTGTCTATAAAACTAGTCCGGAGATTGACTGAAGCAGCATTTATCTACTTATGCACTTGCAAAGCAATGTGTATTTCGAAGGCTACCTGGCATAACTTCAGGCTCCGTTTGTAGTTTATAAAACAAATAACACTAACAAACAAAAAATCTTGAACACTTCCCCAGTATGGTCGCCAGAGAATGTTAGCACCTGAATTAGACCTCAGGCTGCAAAGGCAAAATAGGGTAACAAAATAAACCATGCTCAGCCTTGTAGCTAGCCCTACAAGGACAGAAGAGGGCTCTCTCTATAAAATAATATTCAATGGAACACAATAAATGGACTGATATTAGGCTAGATAAAATGATGGAAAAGGTTTAATAGAATGAATGAATAAATTTTCAGGGATGTGCGGGATATAGAGACAGTTGAAACCAGGAATTAAATCAGGACACAGGATATTTCATGGGGCAAGATAGGCAGGAAACTTAGCATTTAAGGTTTAATAAGGATGGAATGGAAAGACAGGCGAGGAGCTGAAAAGGGCACAATATATGGATCCTTTTCAAACAGAAGAAAAAAAAAAACATAGAGCATGAATGATTTCCCAAGGCAGAGCATATAAAATGGATTCTACCTTTCTATCTTGAAAACATTCAAAAGGAAAAGTTTATGGATGAATGAAACAAATAAAAATTCACATATGAAACAAAGGAAAGAAACAAAAGCTATTTCTCATACCACATGGATCCCACAAATCAGAGCTACATCTCTTATTAATTCCTGTCAAACTGTACAATGTAGCGCAGAGATGTTCTTCCACACTATTCCCCTACTTTCTCAGTTACTCTCACGGACTCCCTACAAATGATTTACAATTGCAATAAATAGGCTGAAATGTGGGAACACAGATCCACAGAAAAAGGGAGTTGTTCTAACAGCTGAAGAACTGAAATACAATCATAGAAAGCAATACAACAAACTGCCCCTGAAAATAAGGGACAACATTACATTGACTGCTTTTGGAGATTTGTTGTTTGGGCTGTACGAACGAAAATAGGAAATCCGATGATCAGATCTCCTATTTTACTGCTGGTTGTGACAATTTCTGCTTAAAATGAGCTTTCTCGGTCTTTGACTGTTTCATTTGCTTTCCACTATTTCTTTGGTTTCTGACTTTTTTTAATAAACTACCATAGAAATAGAACTGAATGAAATTCCATGCTTTTGTGAAGGGAAACCAATTTTTAATGGGAAAGAGAAAGGGAAAGGAGGCAGGAATTACATAAATCGCAATCGCAATCGGAGCGGGGCAGAGAAATATATATAACAAACAACAATCGCAATCAGAGTGAAAAGGCAGAGAGATATCATATTAAAACACAGTGCAATCACAATCGGAATCGGGGGTAGAGCGGGGTAGTACATTACAAATATTGCGATGCGATGGGGAGAAAGCCTTTGTAATAAACAAAGCGGAGGAATTTTCACCTTTACAAAGGAGAAATGGGTTTTATGATGAATGGCGAAGGTTTTTTATGTGGTGGGACCGAGGGTCAATCGCAATCGGAAATTGGAGGGGAGCGAAATGTAACATATATGGGAATGTCGATTTCGATGGCACGATTGAATGTGAGCCGTCCGATCTGCGGGGAAGATCGACGGTGCTAGATCAATCGGGGGTTGTTAATCGGGGAGAAGGGATTAAGCGGTGCGATTGGATCGGAGAGAACCTTATGTAAGTTCCGATTGCGATGGCCCAATCACGTATGAGCCATCCGATCGACGATCGGATCAACGGTCAAGTTCTCGTCGGGTGGGGCCAATCAAAGGTAAATGAAACAATCGCAATCATATTTTGGAAAAGGGGAGGTTCAATCAAAGCATGTTGCGATTGATTGGAGGAGGGGTGCAATCGGGGAATGTTGCGATCAGAGGATCGGAGGGAGTGATGGTGCGATTGGAAACGTTTTGCGATTGCGATTTAATAAAGGGGAAAGGAATTTGGTTTATGCGGTTTATATATATGATATGAACTATGGGTATGGAAAGGGGAAGTGGTTAAGGGGCAGGAATTTATAATATGGAACTTTTATTATAAAGTCCAATGGGTCATGGAGGGGAAGTGGTTTTAATAATAAAATCGCTTATATATTTTTAAGAAGTAATTTATAATGTGATTTTATAATCGGAGGGGGGGGGGGGGAGGGATTTTTAAAGGAATATTGAACTTTAATAACACAAAGTTCAAAGGAAAAAATGGGGAAATAGGGGGTATAGGGAATTTTACTTCACTTAGGCATAAATTTCAATCCAGAAGTCAGTTTTGAGAGTGTAGTATACCGTCGGAAAGCTCTTTTCGGGCTCTTTCTGATGGATTTGCTTGGAAGAGGCTCTGGCACTGAACATGCTACGGAAGACTTCTCTGAAGGTAGGAAAATCTCTTGGTAGAGATAACAACTTCTGAATTGTGACTTATGATGATACAAAATTACATAATGAATAATAATAAGGGAAAAATATCATGTTCTCACCTCAAAACATGGTTTTGAGGTGAAAATTACATCAAACTGAATAAAATGTCTCTTTGATCTTCCTGGTTCTATGACTTTGAGCTTATTGGCATCCTCATGACCTTGCTGATATTATTGATACTTGACTCACTAATTTTACCATGGTGAGACCCTAGATACTAATGAGACCCATCCTATGACCTACTGACATGATTTTGAGAATTAAAGTGACTAATGACCAAAGACCATAGAAAGGAAAATCAAAAAGTACCTCATGAGGGAGAACTGATAAAAATTACTACCATCAATGAATCTATGACCTAGCGGAATGGTGAAATTGATTATTATGGGACTCCTAATATGCTAATGCAAAGAGTGACTTTGATCACTGATGGCAGTATAACTAGAATGACACTAACACTCCCCATGGGATAACATCGTTCCTGGATGGCATCTCGGAAATAATTCCAAGTGGATACGACTGAGAATAGAGAGGGTTCCCCCTTTTCCTTTTTCTCACAGTAGGTTTCCCACCAGTCCTTGACATGGGGGGTAGCTTTGAGGAGTGAAAAAATAATCTCCTCCCAATCGGAAAAGTCATGAACTAAGAAATATCCTTCTAATAGATTCAACCACATATCTATAGCATCTGCATCTATTTGGCCCTCAAATATGGGAATGTCAATGTTTACTTGTACCTTAAAAAGAGTTGTGCCTCCAGAGTGGCTGCTCGATGCAGATGCACTGCCAGTGGGAATTCGTTGGAGGATCTGGGAAAATTTATATTTTCATCCCCCATAGGCAGTCGTTAGAGTTTGCGAGGTTGATCTTGCAAAGGTTCAACCATATCGAGCCCTAACTCCTTATACCCCAACCTTGTTGGGGACATGCAAAGAAGGATCGAGCACGTGCAAATTGATCTAATACCACTAATCCAGATTTATGCAGGAACACAACAGAATACACATATAACCATAAATATAAAAATGCATTGGAAATAACACCTCATTTCATTAATATCAAATAGTTGTAATTTGTTTACAGACATAATGGAAATAAACTAGCTAGGGCGTTGGTAGCTTATCTCTGAGAAGAGATGTGGTGGCTATAGGCCTCTAAAATATATGTTACAATGAGGCTCAAAGGCCTGTATATTATTGAGAAATAATAGAAATCCATAAACATCCAAAAACCTAACCCTAGGAGATGAAACGTTAGAATATGGGCCCCGTTGGGGTAAATTGGTACATCAATTTCCCGGGGTCATAACTTTGGCATACTATCTCCGTTTGATGCACATGATACATTATTAGAAAGATCTATTTGAGGACTACAATTGATGATCGTGAGGATTGAGTCAAAAATGGACTCGAACGGACTCATTTTTTCCGAAGAAGCAATGCCCAAAAAACATCGTTTAGGGCCTCAAAACGGCTCCATAAGTTCAGGACCCAAAAAACTACTAAAAATAGTAAATTGTGGTATAATTAAGGAAACTAAAAAACTGAAAGAAAAAATGGTGGGGCCCCAAGTGGAATAGGCGGGTGGCCACCAATATCCACTTGGATCATTCCTCCCCCCTTAGGAAGCAATGATCCCCACTGCGTTGAGTTCCTCCATGAGATGAATAAAATTCTGTTGAACTTGGTCCCTGGTGAACCACTTGCCTTGGTGCAGGAGTTGGCCAGCTTTGACAACCCAATACAGTTGGATCTTTTGCTGCTGAGTGTTTTTTATTTGTATGCCCATGATACAATCTATGGTGGCCTGTTGCATGCAATCTGGGTTTAACTCTGTTGGTGTGAGTTGTTCTGCAATGTTAGAGGTGTCCAATAGATGTGGTAAATAGGATCGAAGGCGGTCCACATTGAATACTAGGTGAATACCAAGGAATGGTGGAATACTTATCTCAAAGGTGTTGTTCCCTACAGCCTTGGTGATGTTGTACGACCCATATCAGAGCGGGTGAAGCCTGCGGTGGCGTCCAGTGGCGCGCTCCTTCTGCAAATGTAGCCACACTTTGTCGCCCACCTGGAAGTGGTGTGGCACCCGATGTTGATCATGTCATTACTTGTACTTAGCATTGGCTCTATCCAATATTTAATGAACCTACTGGTGGATGTGCTGAATTTTCTCAATGAATTTTTTCGCTTTGTCAGCTTCAGACTGGACATGAGCCGAATTGGCATGAGTAGCCACAAATGGCATGGCTACGTCAATGGGACATAGTAGCTTGAACCCCAGGCCCACCTGAATGGGGATGTGGCTGGTTGAGCTGTGGAGAGCCCAGTTATAATTGTGTTGTACATAGGGAAGGCTCTCATCCCATGTGCATGGATGCTTTGAATTGTACATGTGCAAAATGTGTACAATCATCCTGTTGACGACCTCTGTTTGGCCATCAGTTTTGGGATGGAAATTTGTGGACTTGGTGAGCTTGGTGTCAAGCATTGAACAGATGCTGGACAAAAATGTGCTGAGGAATATGTTGTCCCAATCTGATATGATAGATTTTGGGATCCCAAAGTGCACCCACACTTGTTCAAAGAAGAGTTTAGTAGTGGCTTTCTTTGTGATTTTCTTCTTGTAGGCTGACATAATGGCCATCTTCAAGAATCTGTCAATGACCATGAAAAAAAAGTCGTTTCCATCCTTAGTAGAAGAGAGGCCCGACATGTATTCCATGGGGATGGATTCCCAAGGTCAACTAGGGGTAGGTAGCGGAGCATAGAGGCCTTACTTCTTGATGGTCGGTTTGGCAATGGAGCAAGCAGTGCAGGATCTTATGTAATTCCCAACATCCTATCAAAGGTTCGGTGAATAGAAATACTTCTGCAATACCTCCATTGTTTTCTTGACACCAAAATTCCTAACGACTCAACTGTAGTGTGCTTCCCAAATCATCTTTGCATGCTCGCTTGAAGGAAAAAAAATGTGTCCCAGGTGACATAACAGTGCATCCTAGAGGTGAAAAATTGGAACTTGTGTACTATCTAAGAGTGTCTTGTATGTGTGGCTGAATTCCAGATCACTCTTGTAGAGAGGCAGCCAATCAGAAGTCTCGTGCCAGCAAGAGTTGAGAATGGTGGTTAGCGCCATGATCGGCGGTCGGCTGAGGAGGTATGCAACATTATTGGTGTTTCCCTTCTTATACTTTATGTTCAAATGAAATTGTTATAGATATGTGGACCACTTCTGATGGCGATCGTTCTGCAAGTTCCGTTGTGTCTGTATGAACTACAGGGCCCGGTGGTCTGTGTGGATGATCGTTTCCTTCCCCAAAATGTAATGCTTCCATTGGCAGCACACCTACATAATGGAATACATTTATTTGTCATAATTGGGATACTTGCAGACTATGTCAGACAATGTCTCACTATGATATGCCACTCGATGACCCTGTTGAGTAAGAACTGCCCCAATAGCATAGTCAGAGGCATATGTCTCGATCTAAAATGGTTGTTGCAAGTATAGTAATGTGAGAACTTGGGCAGAGCAGAGGTGATGTTTCAATTATACGAATGCCTTCTGTTGAGATTTTGACCAAAATAATTTTTCTTTCGCTCCTCCCTTGGTGACTTGACTCAAAGGCCAAGTGACATGAGAGAATCCCAACACAAACCTATGGTAGAAATTAGGAAGACCGAGAAAGCTGCGAAGCTTTTTTAGAGTGGTTGGGGCTAGCCAATCCCAAATTACTTGGATCTTGTTTGGATCCACATGCACCTCGTTCATCAACAATGTATCCCAGATATTGAACTTGGGTCATGCCAAAAGTGCACTTCTCCAAATTGGCGCACAACTTGTGTTGTTGCAGTGTTTGGAGGACCTATCGAATTTGGTGGAGGTGCTCTTTCCAAGTCTAGCTGAAGATTAGGATGTCATCCAAGTATACTACTCCAAATGAGTTGGTGAATGGCCCCAAGATGTCATCCATTAGCCTCATGAAGGTTGTGGGAGCATTCGTTAACCCAAAAGGCATGACCAACCATTCGGAAAGGCCCTCCTTGGCTTTGAAGGCAGTCTTCTACACATCGGAGGGTTCGATTGGTACCTGGTGATACCTAGATTTCAAGTCGATCTTGTTGAAATATTTCACCCCTTTTAGTTGATCCAGAAGGTCATCAATCCGTGGGATCGGGTACCTATTCCGAAAAATGATCATGTTAAGCACCTGATAGTCAATACAAAGTCTCCAAATCCCATCCTTCTTCTGGAATAACACGATCGAGCTCCCATAGGGCGATGAACTCAGCCGGATGTGATATTTCTACAACAGCTCCTGAATCTGCCTCTTGATTTCATCATTCTCCATAACAGAGTGCCGATAATCGATCCATTGGGCAGTGTCACACCTGGGGTCAGATAGATGGGTTGCTTGACCTAACAATGCAGAGGCACCCCTGTGGGTGCTATGAAGAGGTCCCCAAACTCCTCCACGACCTTGTCCATTTGTTGTTGTCATGTGGAGGAGTCTTGTTTGGAGGTTGTGGCCACAGTCGTCTTCTTTCCCTAGGGGTGGATCATCAGGAAAAAAAAAATTCCCGATTTTGGAAAGGAGCTTACTACATTTTTTTGTAGTAACCAAAGAGATAGCCGCTAGCGGTGGTACCTCTAGTATCTTGTACAAATTATTACCAAAAGTAACAATAACTATGGAAGGTCGAGACTCATACATAGCATGTCACTTCCACAAGTATGGTTTTCCTAAAAATACATCACAAACATCAAGACAAGCAATATCACATAATACCTCATATGTGAAGGGCTTGATGCTGTAGGGAAGGCAACACTGTTGGTTGACACGGAGATCTCGTCCTTGGTGAAGCCACTCGATGGTGTACAACTGTGGGTACCTCTGGTGAAATGAGGTTCTTTTGGATCCCACTATCGACAATGAACTGTAGTGGGGAACCCTTTACCCACATCTGAGATTGGAAGAGATGCCCCTCCTCTTCTGGATCTTCCAGTTCCTCCTTCTGGATCTTTAAAGTGGCCATGGTGGTGTTGGGCTCCACATCAATAATCTGCTTCCCTTTGTCATTTCCCTTGTCGTGTTTTGATTCACATTTGGAGCATGCATCTGATTCATAAGCCCTCATTTCGGCCACTAGTGACTGCTTGGCCTGACACTCACTTGTGTTGTGAGTGGAGCTCTTATGGAACTCACACCATTTTCCCATGTCCTTCTTCAGCTTCATGGTTTTGTTATTTGCTTGAAGCTTTGCTAGGTTATCTTGGGCTGCCATTCCTTGGCTTTGTCCTTTGTTCTGTGATTTGGGGGCACCTTTCCCTTGCTTTTGATTCACAGATCTAAAGTCTCGCTTCTTCTGTTTGAATTTCTTCTCAATCTTGGCAACACACGGGTATGTCGTACCAAGCAAGGAGATGTCAAGGAAGTCCATTTCCTCCTAAATGTATTTATGCAGAAAACTGAGGTACTTCAGCACCAAATTTTTCTCCGAATATTTGATACCCAACTTTGTGCGTAGGGTATGGAACATATTCGTCAGGTCATGTACATCTTGATCCCTTTGCTGCCGCAATGCAGTCCATTTTATGTACTTGTCCTCATAACTCCCCACAGGAAAATATTGTTCCTTGATGGCTTCTCAGAAAGAATTCCAAGTGGGTATGGCTGAGAACAGAGAGGGTTCCCCCTCATCCTTTTTCTCGCAATAGGTTTCCCACCAGTCCTTGACATGGGGGGTAGCTTTGAGGAGTGAAAAAATAATCTTCTCCTGGTCGAAAAAATCATGAACTGAGAAATATAATTCTAATAGATTCAACCATCTATCTATAGCATCTGCATCTATTTGGCCCTCAAATATGTGAATGTCAAAGTTTACTTGTACCTTAAAAGGATTTTCCCCTCCATAGTGGCTGCTCGATGCAGATGCGTAGCCAATGGGTAATCGTTGAAGGACCTAGGCAAAGTTATCCATCATCGCATTCCTTTTTTTTTCAAGGGCCTCCTCGAGTAATATTTTGATAGGATATCCTGCTCCCTCATATTTATTTTCATCCCCCTTGGGCGACCGTCAGGGTTTGTTAGGCTGATCTTGCAAAGGTTCAACCAGATCGAGCCCTAACTCCTTGTACCTTGACCTCGTTGGGGACATGCAAAGAAGGATAGATAAAGAGTAGACCACTCTGATACCACTGATCTGGATTTATGTAGGAATGCAATATAATACACATATAAACATAAATATAAAAATGTAGCAGAAATAACACTTCATCTCATTAATATCAAAGAACTGAAATTTGTTTACAGACAGAATGGAAATAAACTAGCTAGGGCACTAGTAGCTTATCTCTGAGAAGAGATGTGGTGGCTACAAGCCTCTGAAATTTGTGTTACAATGAGGCTCGAAGGCCTATATATTATTGAGAACAATGGAAAACCCTAAATATCAAAAAACCTAACCCTAGGAGATAAAATGCCGGAATATGGGCCCCATCGGGGTAAATTGGTACATCAATTTTTTGGGGTCGTAACTTTGGCATATTATTCTGTTTGATGCACATGATACATCGTTAGAAATATCTATGTGAGGACTAAAAATTTTGATTGTAAATATTGAGTTTGGTATGCACTCATATTCATCTGATAAGAGATACCCAAAAATGTTGTTTAGGGCCTCAAAACGGTTCAAGAAGTTGAGGATCGGAAAAACTGCTAAAAATAGTAAACTGTGATATAACTAAGGAAACGTAAAAACTGAAAGAAACAATGGTGGGGCCCCAAGTGGAATAGGCAAGTGGCCACCAATATCCACTTGGATGATTCTTTCCCCCTTAGGAAGCAATGGTCCCCATTGCGTTGAGTTCCTCCATGAGATAAGGAAACTTCTGCTGAACTTGGTCCCTGGTGAACCACTTGCCTTGGTGCAGGAGTTGGCCAACTTTGAAAACCTGATACAGTTGGATCTTCTGTTGGTGAGTGTTTTTGATTTGTATGTCCATGATACTATTTGCGGTGGCCTGTTGCATGCATTTTGGGTTTAACTCTGTAGGTGTGATTTTTCTTCAATGTTAGAGGTGTCGAGTAGAGGTGTGAAATAGGGCTGAAGGCAGTCCATATTGAATACTGGGTGCAGACCAAGAAATGGTGGAATACTGAGCTGGAAGGAATTGTTCCCTACAACCTTGGTGATGGTGTACGACCCGTATCGAAGTGGGTGAAGCTTGCGGTGGGGTCCAGTGAGGCACTCCTTCTATGAATGTAGCCACACTTGGTCGCCCACCTGGAAGTGGTGTGGCACCCAATGTTGATAATGTCGTTTCTTGTACTTAGCGTTGGCTCTATCCAATATGTCATGAACCTACTGGAAAATGTGTTCAATGAAGTTGTTCACCTTTTTAGCTTCAGACTGGACATGAGTCGAATCGCCCTGAGTAGCCACAAATGGCATGGATACGTCAATGGGACATAGTGGTTGGAACCCCAAGCCCACCTTAAAGGGGTTGTGGTTGGTTGAGCTGTGGAGAGCCCGGTTATAACTATGTTTTACATAGGGAAGGATCTCATCCCATGTGTGTGGATGATTTGAATTGTACATGTGCAGAATGTGTATAATCATCGTGTTGACGACCTTTTTATGGCCATCAGTTTGGGGATGGAAAGCTGTGGACTTGGTGAGCTTGGTGTCGAGCATTGACCAGAGGCTGTGTTATCACAAAATTAGACTTGATGGGCTGCTCATCCAACCAATCTTGTGCAACTATGTCAAACCAATATTTTTTTTGAGGCTTAGCCTCCTCAACCTCAGAGGGCTCTCTCAAGGGTTTATGATTTTTGATAAATACGTAGATGGCTAACTCTATATGGGATAAAAATAGATAAATGATATAAAATGGTTGTAAATCACATTAGAAATTATAAATTGGGCTTATGGAGTCGTAATAGCTTTAACAAAACCAAAATAATCTACCTAGCATGGAAGTCAAGGCATATCAGAGTTCAAGTCAAGGAATACACATGTAGAATAGTGAAACAAACAACCAGTTTGTCTATGAAGGAAGTCAGAACATCTTTGATTAATTCTAAGTAACATAAGAAAACACCACTATAATAGAATATTGAAAATATTCCATCAGAACAAGAACATACAAGAACTTATGAATCTTGAGTTGTCTAAGTAGAAATTCTGTATTAGGTTGAAAACAGTTACTTACAAAAAGCAAAGTCTTTTTGCTAACAAATGTCCAACCCTTTCTATTTCGACTCCTTGATCTTTTATAGATCATTTACATCATAAGATAAGCTTATCCACAACTAGATACATCGAATTCCTATGCTTTGACACCTATTTTAACCATAAAACATGGTATTTATTACAAACACAGCTGTAAAACTGATATAGAGTCCTATTACAAATAGAATTAGAACTCTTTTGATTCCACTCAAAACATATTTATATAAAATTAATTACATCATTTTCCACATATATTTCCATTATGTCGAATCCTAATGATGAGCTCCAACCTGTTATGACCATAATGCTAATGGTGTTGATCTCCTGCAATTTAGGAAATTACTCCCCTGTTTTTAGGCTTAGGATTCTTTTAGTTTCTTGAGATATTCTGACCACTTATGACCCATAACTTCGAGGCTAATTGATGTCAAGAAAATTATTATCATATATCCCAAGTCATCCCTTCATGCCAGCTGTGTAAAACCACATTGAACTTCTCAAAATAGTGAAAACAGACCTGCGCTACGAACGTAGCACAGTTTCGTAGCGCTTTTCGTAGTGCGGTCTTTTTACCCATTTTCCTTCAAAATTTAGCTTCCTTTCCTTCAGGGTTGCTTTGATACTCACTTGACATAGCTTCCTTAGAAATTTCAAGTCAAAATACATGGTATTCCTTCCAAAATTTGATAAGGAAAAGGGTGAAAAAGCTGCTACAACAGTTTCGTAGCGCATTTCACCCTTTTTTCACTACAGGCGCTACGAAATTGTTGTGTAAGCAGTTTTTTCCAATTTTTATTCAAAATTTGAAACAAAAAGATGCTAGAACTTTAGAAAATCAATGGCCTCATCAAAACCATCAGCTATATGAACTAAAAACATAACCTTTACAAAATTTAATCCTCATTTTTCCATTTTGAGTTTGCTTTGAATATGTCATTTTGTACCTCTTCTCTTTAGTTCATCTTGAGACTATTTTAATTGTAGCTCCAAATCATCCACTTGGCCTCTTAGCTTTCTATTACTGGCTCTCAAATGGGTTTTGATCACTCTAACAAATTTTTCTTCTTTAATGGCCGGAACTGTCCATGTAAAGAACTATTGTGCACTGCTTGGGATCTCTGACCTAACAACTGTTTGACCTTCCCAAACAGCCTTCATCCTCTTGAATTATATCTTTTTAATGCTGTTTTTTTTGGCCCTCTTTCTCATCATTTCCATCTCTTGATTTGCTAGCTTCAACCTTTATTCCAACAGTTGACACTCTGACATGTGTTCCTTTCCCTTCATTATATTGATGGCTGCATGCTCCACTATAGGTGATGAGAGATCAACCACCTCTTCAGGGAATTTGGCTGCTTCAATGGTTACTTGGATATCTTTACTGCCTTCTTGTAGTTTCTTTTCATGCCCAGTTAAAGGTTTCCTAGCTTGAAAAACAAAAGTTGCATTCTCACCTTCAAATTCCAATTTCTTTTTTGATTTCATTTTTCTCTATTTGGGTTCATTCACTTCAATGAAATCTGCCTGCACAATGGGTGATTCTTCTATATCAATTGCATGTAGTATATCATCTAAGTTACCTTCCATCATTAGCTATCCTCTGTCATTAAAACAACTACTTTTCCCTTTGATGTTGATACTTGACTTCTTGTCTTTCTCTGGCTCTCCTGCTTACTGGCCACCTGTTTTTGTTTTGTTTCTTTGACCCTTTCTACTTTTAGTTTTGCAGGTGATGGGGTTTTTGCAACAAGCACTGATGCTTTCTCAGTTCTATCTTCAACCTGTTTCCTTGGTTTCAACTTCACAAACCTCTTTGCTTTAGTAACCATTGGCTGATTAGATTATGCTACTGGTGGTGAAGGATTCCCCTTGATCTTAGGGTTTCTAGCTGGGCTTAGGGCTTCCATTTCAAATCCTCTCATAAATAAAAAGGAAGACCGATCCCTATTTATTTTCTGAAGCTCATTTAAAACCAGTAACTTTATCAAACCATGATGAAACAGAGTTGTTTCACATCCATCGGATTTATCTTGGACTTTGTCATCCATTTTGGCAAGACTTCTATGAAAGTAAAATGGTAAATCTAATGATATCATATCTGTGAAATGCAACAATAGTTTGAAATGATAAGTGTAGAAATTTATGGTACCTGCCTTCACATGTGAAATATCTTTGGATGTTGAATAGCAGCTTTGCATAGTTGTCCTTGATACAGCTTCTGGGTATTGCATTGTTCAGGTCTAGGTTTCATAAACTCCTTGCATGGCTCCATGTCAAACCTAAAACCTTTAAACCAAGATTTTTTTCCCCTTGGTATCTATGTCATAGCAGATATGATCTCAAGTGTAAATAGCATATTTATCATTCCAACTTAGGTAGTGGTTCCACTGAAATGTAAAACAAACTCTTTGGACACCTGAGTGTGGAAACCCTGCAGCTTTTCGCAAAATTTGAGACAGCCAGCTTTGCTAAAAGCCTCCATTACCATTTGATCCTCCATAAAAACATTTGCATTCTCAGGCTCATATCTTAGACAATGTCCCCCTCTGTGGACCTTCTTCTCCTCTTCCATGTTTCTTGTAAAGAAAAATTGTTAGCTTCTCTAAAACCTGTAAAACAACCTCTCTTGATTTGATGAACATCCTCGCTTGAAAATGGTGAGATTTGTCTTTGAAAAGAACAACCACAAGCTTATCCTTACTGCTTCAGAGCTTGGAGAACATATGTGAAGGTAAATGAAACAAAGATGACTCAATTAGGAAAAAAATTCAAATTAGAGATGTCACCTCATGACCAAATGATGTTTTATTGATATCCTATCATGACTATGATGACTAAAGGACATGTAAGTACATCGAATCTGGTAACTAACTAACTCACCATACCCCTATCATGTCATTCCCCAACTAAAACTGACAAGTCCCAGCTTATTTGACATGAAATCTAAGAAACTGCACTTTCGTAGCGCTCACAGTGTAATTTTCGCACTTTGCGCTACGAAAGTAGCAGCGCTTTCATAGCGCAAAACTCAATTTTTGAACTAACAGCACTACGAAACTATGGATTTGTGGCTAATTGCAGAAAAATTGCCCAAAACTTACTTAGATGACCCTTGAATGAAAAATGTGAACTTTTTGACTATGGAATGGACCTATAAAGACCTTATTTGAATTATGATGGTGAACACTAAACCTCTAAAACTATGACATACCGTTAACCATGCTCAAATGACTTTCAAAACTATTTAGACCATGATCAAAACAAAGTTGACATACCATGTTTTGAAAAAAAAAAAATAGTGATAATAGGCTGGACCAAAATGTGCTGAGGAACCTGTTGTCCTGATATGGGATGATAGACTGTGGGATCCCAAAGTGCACCCACACTCGTTAAAAGAAGAGTTTAGCAGTGGCTTCTGTTGTGATATTCTTCTTGCAGGTCGACATAATTGCCATCTTTGAGAATCTGTCAACAACCACGAAAACACAGTCGTTTCCATGCTTAGTAGAAGGAAGGCCCGACATGTAATCCATGGAGATGGATTCCCAACGTCGACTAGGGGTAGGTAGCAGAGTATAGAGTCCTTGATTCTTGATGGTTGGTTTGGCAATGGAGCAAGCAGTGTAGGATCTAATGTACTTCCCAACCTCCTGTCGAAGGTTCAGCCAATAGAAATACTTCTGCAATACTGCCACTATTTTCTCGACTCTAAAATGGCTAGTGACTCGACTGTAGTGTGTTTCCCAAATCATATTGGCATGCTCGCTTGAAGGAACACAAAGGTTTCCTTGTGCCCACAGGAGTTGAGAATTGTGGTTAGCGCAATGATCGGTGGTCGGTTGAGGCAGTTTGCAACATTATTGGTGTTTCCCTTCTTATACTTGATGTTCAAATGAAATTGTTGCAGATATGTGGACCAGTTTTGATGGCAATCATTCTGCAACTTCCCTTGTGTTTGTATTAACTGTAGGGGTCGGTGGTATGTGTGTATGATCATTTCCTTCCCAAAAATGTAGTGCTTCCATTGGCAGCATGCATGCACAATGGAATATGTTTCTTTGTCATAAGTGGGATACTTGTGGACTATGTCGGATATGGTCTCACTGTGATATGCCACTGGATGCCCCTGTTGAGTAAGAACTACTCCAATAGCATAGTTAGAGGCATCTGTCTTGATATCAAATGGTTGTTGCAAGTCTGTTAATGTGAGCACTGGGGCAGAGCAGAGGCGATGTTTCGATTCTACAAATGCTTTCTGTTGAGATTACGACAAAAATAGTTTTTCTTTCACTCCTCCCTTTTTGACTTTACTCAATGGCCAAGTGATATGAGAGAATCCCAACATGAAACTGCGGTAGAAATTAGCAAGACCCAGAAATTTGCGAAGCTCTGTTAGAGTGGTTGGCACCGACCAATCCCCAATTACTTGGATCTTGGTTGGATCCACATGCACCCCCTTTTCATCAACAATGTATCCCAGATATTGAACCCGGGTCATGCCAAAAGTGGACTTCTCCAAATTGGCACACAACTTGTGTTTCCACACTAGTTGGAGGACCTGTCGGATGTGGTAGAGGTGCTCTTCCCAAGTATGGTTGAAGATCAGGATTTCATCCAAGTATACTACTACAAATGAGTTGGTGAATGGCCAAAAGATGTCGTCCATCAACCTCATGAACATTGCGGATGCATTCGTTAACCCGAAAGGCATGACCAGCCAATCGAAAAGGCCCTCCTTGGCTTTGAAGGAAATCTTCCACACATCGAAGTGTTTGATTGGTACTTGGGGATACCAAAAATTCAAGTTGATCTTGCTGAAATATTTCGCCCCTTTGAGTTGATCCATAAGGTCATTAATCCATGGGATCAGGCACCTATTCCGGATAGTGATCTTCTTTAGTGCTCGATAGTGAATACAGAGTCTCCAAGTCTGATCCTTCTTTGCACTAATACGGTCGAGCTCCCACAAGGCAATGAACTTGACCGGATGTGATCTTTCTGCGGAAGCTCCTGAATCTGCCTCTTGATTTCATCGTTCTCTAGAACAGAGCGTCGAAAGATTGGTCCATTTGGCAGCGGTGCACCTGGGGTCAAATCGATGGGGTGCTATACCTAACAGTGTAGATGCTCCCTTGTGGGTGAGGTGAAGAGGTCCCCGTACTCCTCCACGAACTTGTCCATTTGTTGTTGTCATGCATAGGAGCCCTATTTAGAGGTTTTGGCCACAGTATTCTTCTTGCCATGGGGGCGGATCACCAGGAAAACAAATTTCCGGTTTTGGAAATGAGCTTACAACATTTTTTTGCAATAACCAAAGAGATAGCTGTAGGCAGTAGTACCTCTGGTATTTTGTACAACTTATCGCCAAAAGTAACAATAAAAATGCGAGGTCGGGACTCATACACAACATGTCGCTTCCAGAAGTATGGTTGGCCTACTAATACATCACAAACATCAAGAGGAGAAATGTCACATAATACCTCATCTGTGAAGGGCTTGACATTGTAGGGAAGGTGGCACTGCTAGCTGATGCAGAGATATCGTCCTTGGTGAAGCCACCTAATGGTGTATGGTTGTGGGTGTGCTATCATCGGCAAGCCCAAACGATTCACGACCTCTGCTGAAATGAGTTTCTTTTGGCTCCCACTTTCGACAATGAAATGTAGCGGGGAACCCTTTACCTGCATCTGAGAGTGGAAAAGACACTCATCCTCCTCTGGATCTTCTGGATCCTCCATCTGGATCTTTGCAGTGGCCACGGTGGTGTTGGGCTCCACATCAATAAACTAATTCCCTTTGTCATTCCCCTTGTCATGTTCTAATTCAAAGTCGGAGCATGCATATGATTTAAAAACCCTCATCTCGACCACCAGTGACTGCTTGGCCTGGCACTCACTTTTGTTGTGAGTGGATCTCTTATGGAACTCACACCACTTTCCCGTGTCCTTCTTCGGATTTGTGTTTTTATTCTTTAATTGTGGCTTTGGTAGGTTATCTTGGGCCACCATGCCTTGGATTTATCCTTTGTTCGCAGTTTGGGGGCACCTTACTTTTGATTCACAGATCCAAAGTATCGTTTCTTCTGTTTGAATTTCTTCTTAATATTGGCAGCATACCGGTATGTCATACCAAGCGAGGAGATGTCAAGGAAATACATTTCCTCTTGAATGTATCTATGTAAACAACTGTGGTACTTCAGCACCAAAATTTTCTCCAAATATTTGATACCCAACTTTGTGAGCAGGGTATGGAAAAAATTTGTTGGCTCAGGTACATATTGATCCCTTTGTTGTTGTAGTGCAGTACATTGTATGTACTTGTCCTCATAGCTCCCCACGAGATAATATTTTTCCTTGATGGCATCTTGGAAATAATTCCAAGTGGGTATGGCCGATAACAGACAGGGTTCCCACTCATCCTTTTTCTCACAGTAGATTTCCCACCAGTCCTTGGCATGGGGGGTAGCTTTGAGGAGTGAAAAAATAATATTCTCCCAGTTGGAAAAGTCATGAACTGAGAAATATCCTTCTAATAGATACAACCATATATCTATGACGTCTGCATCTATTTGGCCCTCAAATATGGGAATGTCAAAGTTTACATGTACCTTAAAAGGAGTTGTGCCTCTAGAGTGACTACTTGAAGCAGATGCGCTGCTAGTGGGCAGTCGTTGAAGGATCTGGGAAAAGTTATCCATCATTGCGTTCCTTTTTTTTTCAAGGGCCTCCTCGAGAAATATTTTGATAGGATATCCTGCTCCCTCATATTTATTTTCTTCCCCCATGGGTGGCCATCAGGGTTCACGAGGCTGATCTTGCAAAGGTTCAACCAGATCAAGCCCTAATTCCTTATACCTTGACCTCGTTGGGGACAAGTAAAGAAGGATCAAGAAAGAGCAAACCACTCTGATACCACTGATCCGGATTTATGCTGGATTGTGAATATCGAGTCTGGAATAGACTCTAACATACTCGTATTTTTTGGAGAAGCGATGCCCAAAAAATGTAGTTTAGGGCCTCAAAACGGCTCTAGAAGTTCAGGACCCGAAAAAATGCTAAAAATAGTAAACTGTGATATAATTAAGGAAACTGAAAAACTGAAAGAAACAATGGTGGGGCCCCAAGTGGAATAGGAGGGTGGCCAACAATATCCACTTGGATCATTCCTCCCCCCTTAGGAAGCAATGGTCCCCATTGCGTTGAGTTCCTCCATGAGATGAGGAAAATTCTGTTGAACTTGGTCCTTGGTGAACCACTTTCCTTGGTGCAGAAGTTGGCCAGCTTTGACAAACCAATACAGTTGGATCTTCTTTTGGCGAGTTTTTTTTATTTGCATTTCCATGATACAATATGTGGTGTCCTATTGCATGCATTTTGGGTTTAACTCTGTTGGTGTGAGTTGTTCTGCAATGTTAGAGATGTCCAGTAGAGGTGGGAAATAGGGCCAAAGGTGGTCCACATTGAATACTAGGTGCAGACCAAGGAATGGTGGAATACTGAACTCGAAGGCTTTGTTCCCTACAACCTTGGTGATGGTGTACAATCGATATTGGAGTAGGCGAAGCTTGTGGTGGGGTCCGGTGAGGCGCTCCTTCTGCTAATGTAGCCACACTTTGTCGCCCACCTAGAAGTGGTGTGGCACCCAATGATGATCATCTTGTTGCTTGTACTTAGCATTGGCTTTGTCCAATATTTCATGAACCTGTTGGTGGATGTGCTGAATGTGCTCAATGAAGTTGTTCACTTTGCTAGCTTTAGATTGGACATGAGCCCAATCGGCCTGAGTAGCCACAAATATCATGGCTACGTCAATGGGACATAGTGGCTGGAAGCCCAGGCCCACCTTAAAGGGGTTGTGGTCGGTTGAGCTGTGGAGAGCCCGGTTATAACTATGTTGTACATAGGGAAGGCTCTCATCTCATGTGTGTGGATGCTTTGAATTGTACATGCGTAGAATGTGTATAACCATCCTGTTGACGACCTATGTTTGGCCATCAGTTTGGTGATGGAAAGCTGTGGACTTGGTGAGCTTCGTGTTGAGAATTAACCATAGGGTGGAGCAAAATGTGTTGAGGAACCTGTTGTTTCGATCTGAGATGATAGACTGTGGGGTCCCAAAGTGCACCAAAAATTGTTCAAAGAAGAGTTTAGCAGTGGCTTTTGCTGTGATATTCTTCTTGCAGGCCGACATAATGGCCAACTTCGAGAATCTGTCGATGACCATGAAAACACAATCGTTTCCATGCTTAGTATAAGGAAGGCCCGACATTTAATCCATGGAGATGGATTTCCAAGGTCGACTAGGGGTAGGTAGCGGAGTATAGAGGCCTTGCTTCTTGATGGTCGGTTTGGAAATGGAGCAAGAAGTGTAGGATTTGATGTACTTCCCAACATCCTATAGAAGGTTCAGCCAATTGAAATACTTCTACGGTACTGCCACTATTTTCTCAACCCCGAAATTCCCAACGACTCGAATTTAGTGTGATTCCCAAACCATCTTGGAATTATCACTTGAAGAAACACAAAGGTGTCCCAGGTGACATGGCAGTGCATCCTAGAGGTGAAAATTTGGAACTTGCATACCCTCTAAGAGTGTCTTTTATGTGTGGCCGAATTATGGATCTCTCCTATAGAGAAGCGGCCAATCATAAGTCTCGTGCCCACAAGAGTTGAGAACGGTGGTTAGTGCCATGATCGGTGGTCGGTTGAGGTGGTATGAAACATTATTGGTGTTGCCCTTCTTATACTTGATGTTCAAATGAAATTGTTGCAAATATGTGGACCACTTTTGATGGCGATCATTCTGCAACTTACCTTGTGTCTGTATGAACTGCAGGGGTCGGTGGTCTATGTTGAGATTCAATAAGATGATGAGCTTAGTGAAAATCATTCACCTTCACTAAGTGGGCCCACAGGCTATTTCTAGGTGTAAGTCTATTTTTAGACATGGTGATCATATTTCAGAAGTTGAGGATGCTATTTTTGGATGGTTTGTCCAGTTGGAAAAATAGATGAAATTCTATTTTTAGAATATTGGGCAAAGTCTATTTATAGATTTTCGATCTAAAAATAGAAGTTTCGATTATTATTAGCTCTTAATAATAATCAGACGATAAACAACAATTTATTCTCTTGGAGCACTTAATTTCAGTATGCAGATTTGTCAAATCAGTGGGCTGAAGGAATTACGCAATTCCTAGGGTTTACTGGTGGTTCATGCATGGAGGACTCAGTTAGAACTAAAGTGAAAAAGTTATGACAGAGTTGGAAGAGTAGTTCATGGAATTGTTATTCAATTTAACTTAGTTAATGGAGTTGAACTCAGTTGAGCTAGTTGTATCTAGTCTAACTGAATGATACACTAGTGAGAGTGGAGTGAATTAATTATTTAATTAATTCACAAATAATAACTCATTAATCAACTGAAAAAATACAACAGTTAACTATAGTGCATGTCAGTTCCAGTGGAGACCTAGTGGAGAGATAGGTGAAAGGGCAAGATGGAATATCTGTTGTGACTATAGTGATGCATTTATTGCACCACACACACATTGGAGTTACCAATGAGCATTGTGAAGTGCAAGCAAGGTAGATTCAAATTCATTCAGGGTTCTTCTTTAGCAGGGATTGCGCAGTGGAGGCAGGCTATCAGGTGGCAAGAAATCGATGAATGGATTTGCACATGTCTTCTGATTAGTGTGTGACGATTGATTGTACTGAGAGCTTGATGTAATAAGCTTTGTATGAGATTGTTACATGATCTCCATGATACATAATATATGATAGTTGTGGTTTTTAGCTTCAGGCTTTCCTGTTAAACAACTGTGTTATGTCTGATTGTTTTGATGTGCTTCATGTGTTTTTCCAAAGTGAAGTGTTTTCATTGTCACAAACATGGGAATTTCGCCACTAACTGCCCACAGAAGAAGAAGAAGGCTATTGGAGCTGCAGCTGGAGAGGCCTTAGCATTTCAATTTGGACTTGATTTATCTTTAATCGCATGCTTGGTTTCAAGCTCAATGGGATCGGTTTGGTATCTTAATAGTGGTGTGTCTTTCCATATGATGGGAGACAAGGAGTTATTTAGTGACTTGGAGGAGGAGTACCTTCAAATGCATATAGAGATGGGCAACGATGTTCGATACAGTGCGACCGATATTGGGACCATTACCTTTGACAGTGAGTCGGGTAATACATTTCGGTTGAAAGATGTTATGCATGTTCCAGGTCTAAAGAAGAACTTGGTCTCGGTCGTAATGTTGGAAGACAAAGGTTATGACATTGTTTTTAGCGATTGAAGATCCTTCCTACGACATAAAAAAACGGGTCAAACGAGGAGAATAGAGATTCGAGTTAAGAAGGGTACTCTTACATAGTTAGATCAGTGCAAGGGATGTACTATGGGTAAGTTTGTGAAGACCACTTTTCATGAGAAGGAGAACCGTGTTTCGGTGATCCTGGAGAGAATTCACACAAACATGTGTGGACCTTTCTCGGTTGCTTCAACAACAAAACACATGTATTATGTTATATTTGTTGATGAATATTCTCGTAGATGTTGGATCTTATTCATGCAGAAGAAGAGTGAAACATTCTCAAAGTTCTGTGAGTTTAAATAATTGGTAGAGAAGGAGTCGAGGAAGCAAGTGAAAGATCTACGGAGCAATAATGGTGGTGAATATCTCTTGGGCGAATTCAAAGACTTTTGTAGCAAAGAATAAATTCGAAGAGAACTCATAACGCCTCATAACCCACAGCAGAATGGGGTCGCGGAGAGGAAGAAAATAATGATCGTGGGTGCTGCACGAGCTATGCTGCATGACCAGGGCCTACCGATGCACTTGTGGGCAGAAGCATGCAACACTACGGTTTATATGCAAAATCGTTGTCCTCATAGAGTACTTGGCATGAGTACACTTAAAGAAGCTTTTACTGGTAAGAAGCCTGATATTTCTCATTTGAAGATTTTTGGCTCATCTATTCACATTCATGTGACAAAGGATGCCAGGAAGAAGCTGGAGCCAACTGCAGAAGTTGGGATATTTGTGGGGTACACAGAAACACCCCATAATAATAATGTGTATTTTCCAGACAGTCGGATGACTGTGGTGTGACGGGATATAAAATTCAATGAGATGAAAGCCATGAAGTTGTCACTTGAGAGGGAGCTACACTTGCATGCAGAGAAGGAACTTCTTATTCCCAAATATGAGCCTCTACATGTGGATCAGACACAGGAGGAGATTCATGGAGTGGAGGAGTCCACTCATGTAGAACCAAACATCAGACAAGGCAGAAAGCGTACCATAGTGGCTGAGAGACTGAAGATTGATGCAACACAGAATGTAGGAGTCCCTACATCACAGCGTAGACAGAGATAGTCACCTGACTGATTTACTGGATACATGGCTCTCATGAGCAAGTGTATCATGACAGAGCCATATTCTTTTGAAGAAGCAGTGCAGGAGCCCACATGGGTAGATGCCATGGTGGAGGAGTATGACTCTATTGTTAGAAATAGTGCTTGGGAGATTGTTCCAAGGCCGATGGGTAAATCAGTTGTAGGATCAAGATGGATATACAAGGTAAAGAAAGTTGCTGATGGGAGCGTCGAAAATTATAAGAAAAGCTTTGTTGCCAGAGGCTTCTCATAGATCGAGGGGATTGATTATGAAGAAACCTTTGCACCTGTTGCACAATATTCTTCCATAAGGACCATCCTTGCTCTCTCAGTGCAGATGGGTTGGCACATTCATCAGATGGATGTGAATATTGCGTTCCTTAATGGGATCATTTAGGAAGAGGTGTACATTGAGCAACTTGAAGGATTTGAGATCTTCAGCAGCGAGTCGCATGTGTGCAGGCTCAAAAGAGCGATGTATGGGCTGAAGCAAGTACCACGTGCTTGGTACACTCGAATCGACAGCTATTTCACTAGACTTGGCTTCACCAAGAGTGAGGCGGATGAAAACCTATACCAAATTGTGGTGGACGGTAAGCTTTTAGTCATTTTTATTTATGTTGATGATTTAATACTAATGGGTGATAAGAAGTTGATACACTCATGCAAGGAAAATCTTGTAAATGAGTTTGAGATGAAGGATTTGGGCCTCCTTCATTATTTCCTTGGATTGGAAATATGGCAGGGGGAAGGTGAAATGTTTGTGTCTCAAGGCAAGTATGCTTGGGAGATACTTGAGAAGTTTCACATGCAAGGTTGCAAGCCTATTGATACTCCTCTTCCAGGAAATTGGAGGAAAGAAGATGCTACATTGGTAGAGGTAGTGGATGCCACTGTTTATCGACAATTGGTGGGTTCACTCATGTATTTAGTTAATACAAGACCAAACATATGCTATGCGGTGAGCCAACTTTCACAAGTGATGGTTAAGCCTACCAAGCTCTTTTGGAAGGCAGGAAAGCATGTCCTGAGGTATCTCAGGGGCACATCTGAGTATGGCTTATGGTACAGATAGATGGATGAGGTGAAGTTGCATGGTTTCACAAATGCGGATTGGGCAGGCAGCCCAACAGAAAAAAAGAGCACATCAGGAGGGGTTTTTAGTATCGGATCTACAATAGTTTCTTGGTACAACAAGAAAAAAATATCTGTGGCACTCAGTTCAGTGGAAGCAGAATACATGGTAGCAATTCAAGCTGCATGTGAGGATATTTGGATGAAGAAGATCCTGGTCAGTTTTTTTGGTTCACATTTAGATCCTATAGTGATACATTGTGATAATCAGAGTTGCATTAAACTTTTGATTAATCCTGTGTTTCATGATAGATCTAAACATATTGATATCCAGTATCATCATATCAAATATTGTGTGCAGTGGAAGATCATGTTGCTTCAGTACATTCCTACGAAAGATCAAGATGTAGATATTCTGACGAAGGCACTCACCAGGAGAAAATTTGAATACCATAGAGAAAGGATCGGGGTGAAGGATGATCCCTATCTTGTTGAGAGGGAGTGTTGAGATTCAACAAGATGATGAGCTTAGTGAAAATCAGTCACCTTCACTAAGTGGGCCTGCAAGATATTTTTAGGTGTAAGTCTATTTTTAGACTATGTCTATTTTTAGACATGGTGATCATATTTAAGAAGTTGTAGGATGCTATTTGTGGATAGTTGGTCAAGTTGGAAAAATAGATGAAATTCTATTTTTAGAATATTGGGCAAAGTCTATTTATAGATCATCGATCTAAAAATAGAATTTTTGATTATTATTAGCTCTTAATAATAATCAGACAATAAACATCAACTTATTCTCTTGGAGCACTTAATTTCAGTATACAGATTTGTCAATTCAGTGGGCTGAAGGAATTACGCAATTCCTAGGGTTTACTGGTGGTTCATGCATGGAGGGCTCAGTTAGAACTAAAGTGGCAAAGTTATAATAGAGTTGGAAGAGTAGTTCATGGAGTTGTTATTTAGTTTAACTCAGTTAATGGAGTTAAACTCAGTTGAGCTAGTTGTATCTAGTCTAACTGAATGATACACTAGTGAGAGTGGAGTGAATTAATTATTTAATTAATTCACAAATAATAACTCATTAATCAACTGAAAAAATATAGTAGTTAACTACAGTGCATGTTAGTTCTGGTGGAGACCCAGTGGAGAGATAGGTGAAAGGGCAAGATGGACTATTCGTTGTGACTCTAGTGATGCATTGATTGCACCACACACACATTGGAGTTTCCAATGAGGATTGCGCAGTGCAAGCAAGGTAGATTCAAATTCATTCAGGGGTCTTCCTTAGCAAGGATTGCATAGTGGAGGCAGGTTATCAGGTGGCAAGAAATCGGTGCATGGATTTGTAGATTTCTTTTGATTAGTGTGTGAATATTGATTGTACTGAGATCTTGATGTACTAAGCTTTGTATGAGATTGTTACATGATCTCCATGATACATAATATATGATATTTTGGGTTTTCAGCTTCAGGATTTCCCGTTAAACAACTGTGTTATGTGCGATTGTTTTTATGTGCTTCATGTGTTTGCAATTGAGTTTTTAAATTTACACAAAAGATTAACAATGGAAGGATTCTGTATTTAGCAAGAAGATACAATATTGTTAGATCAGGAGAATCTGGATATATACATGCATCTTGTATATAATTTCTACATGGTATCATAGCATTGCTAAATCTTGAAGATTGCAATTGTGAATAATTGTTGAGTTTGTGCTGATGGACAATTCGAATTTGCTGCAGAAAATTCTTGGTGTGGCATTTGAGTATACATTGAAATGTCTTTCAATGGGTTGCGATTAGAGTATTCCCTTGATGGAAAATCAAATTACATAGCCTGTAAGGATAGGATGGAGGCAGTGATGGAAGATAATGGACTAAAGGAGTTCATCGATAGCGATGTTCCTAAGCTGGGATCTAGTGATGCTACATTACTTGACTCATGGCAAAAGAAGGTAGCAGAGACGAGAATAATTCTATTGGAAGGTGTGAAGGACCATATTGTGTCCAACCTTCACGAGAAAGCCTCTCCATTTGAAATGTGGAAGGCTTTGACAGATTTTTTCCAAAGAAGCAGCGACCAGAGGAAGTTGGCGCTGAAAGATAAGCTCAGAAAAACAAAAATGGAGAAGGGCGACAGTATTCCAAAATATCTCACGAAGTTTGTACACTGTAGGGATGAACTGGGAAGTGTGGGGATTAATGTTGATGATGAAGACATGGTGAGCTTGGCTCTCCTTGGGATTCTAAAGAGTTGGCATAGCTACGAAGACTTTGTCAATGGACGAGAGAAACTATTGGGATGGGAGTGACTTTGGTCGAATCTTGTGCAGGAGGAGATAAGGCGAATTACCAGGGATGGCTATTCATCGAAGAATGAAGATGAAGAGAATTTCACTTTAGCTACCAAAGAAAGGAAAGGGAAGGGGAATAAATTTCCTTCAAAATCCGAAGCTAAAGGCAAGAAGTAGGATTTGTCCAAGGTGAAGTGTTTTCACTATCACGAACATGGGCATTTCGCCACTAACTACCCATAGAAGAAGAAGAACAAGAAGGTTGTTGGAGCTGCAGCTGGAGAGGCCTTAGCCTCACAATTTGAACTTGATTTCTCTTTGATTGCATGCTTGGTTTCAAGCTCAATGGGATCGGTGTGGTATCTTGATAGTGGTGCGTCTTTCCATATGACATGAGACAAGGAGTTGTTTAGTGAATTGGAGGAGAAGGACCTTCAAATGCATATAGAGATGGGCGACAATGGTCGATACAATGCGATCGGCCCTGGGACCATTACCTTTGAGAGGGAGTTAGGTAATCCATTTCTGTTGAAAGATGTTATGCATGTTCCAGGTCTGAAGAAGAACTTGGTCTCGGTCGCAATGTTGGAAGACAAAGGTTATGAAGTTGTTTTTAGCGATGGAAAAGCCTTCCTACAACAAAAAACAACGGGTCACACCAAGAGGATAGGGATTCGAGTTAAGAATCTCTACAAGCTGGAGGCAGATGGCTGCACTGCAATGATGGGAAAAGTAGAAGAAGTGGTGAGCCGGGATGAGGGCGAATTATGGTACAGGAGATTGGGCCATCTTCATCATGGCGCTTTGAATATTTTGCAGCAGATTTCTACTGGACTTCCCAAGGGTACGCTTGCACAGTTAGATCAGTGCAAGGGATGTACTATGGGTAAGTTTGTGAAGACCACTTTTCATGAGAAGGAGAACCGTGCTTCGGTGATCCTGGAGAGAATTCACACAGACGTGTGTGGACCTTTCTTAGTTTCTTCAACAACAAAACATAGGTATTATGTTATATTTGTTGATGACTATTCTCGTAGATGCTGGATCTTCATCATGCAGAATAAGAGTGAAACATTCTCAAAGTTCTGTGAGTTTAAAGCATTGGTGGAGAAGGAGTCGGGGAAGCAAGTGAAAGCTCTACGGAGCGATAATGTTGGTGAATATATCTCAGGCGAATTCAAAGACTTCTATAGCAAATAAGGAATTCAAAGAGAACTCATAGCGCCTCATAACTCACAGCAGAATGGGGTCACGAAGAGGAAGAACATAATGATCGTGGGTACTGCATGAGCTATGCTACATGACCAGGGCCTACCGATGCACTTGTGGGTGGAAGTATGTAACACTGCGGTTTATGTTCAAAACCATTTTCCTCATAGAGTACTTGGCATGAGTACACCTGAAGAAGCTTTTACTGGTAAGAAGCCTGACATTTCTCATTTGAAGATTTTTGGCTCATCTATTTACATTCATGTGACAAAGGATGCCAGGAAGAAGCTGGAGCTGACTATAGAATTTGGGATATTTTTGGGGTACACAGAAACACCCCATAATTATCGTGTGTATTTTCTAGATAGTTGGATGACTATGGTGCAACGAGATATAAAATTCAATGAGGTGAAAGCCATGAATTTGTCGCTTGAGAGGGAGATACACTTGCATGTAGAGGAGGAACTTCTTGTTCCCAAAGATGAGCCTCTAGATGTAGATCATACACAGGAGGAGATTCATGGAGTGGAGGAGTCCACTCATGTAGAACCAAACATCAAACAAGGCAGAAAGAGTACCACAGAAGCTGAGAGACTGAAGCTTGATGTGGCACAGAATGTAGGAGTCCCTACATCACAGCGTAGATAGAGATAGTCACCTGACCGATTTACTGGATACATGGCTCCCATGAGAAAGTGTATCATGAAAAAGCCATATTATTTTGAATAAGCAGTGTAGGAGCCCAAATGGGTAGATGCCATGGTGGAGGAGTATGACTCCATTGTCAGAAACAATGCTTGGGAGATTGTTCCAAGGCCGGTGGGTAAATCATTTGTAGGATCAAGATGGATCTATAAGGTAAAGCAAGCTGCTGATGGGAGCGTCGAGAAGTATAAGGCAAGATTTTTTGCCAGAGGCTTCTCACAGATCGAGGGGATTGATTATGAAGAAAAATTTGCACTTGTCGCACGATATTCTTCCATAAGGACCATCCTTGCTCTCTCAGTGCAGATGGGTTGGCACATTCATCAGATGGATGTGAAGACTACGTTCCTTAATGGGATCCATTAGGGGAATTTTGAGGTCTAAAATGGGCCTCCTAAGAAAAATGTACAACAAAAATAAACTTTATAACAACCAATAGGATTCAAGATGATGATGTCAACCATGGGGGATGATTCACCATTTTTTAAATAAAAGGGTAAAAATATTAAAAAATAATAAAATAATAAAACTACTTTTTCAACTCGTATTTTCAACTTATCTCCCAAAATTTTTACTCGAATTTCGAGCGAGTGTACTCGTTGGATGCGAAATTTAATTCCTCATCCAAGGAGTACCCATGTTGCATACTTTTGATGAACTCTACTACACGAAAAATGAGAAATACATAAAAAACGTGATTGTAATCACGTTTTTTATGTATTTCTCATTTTTCGTGTAGTAGGACCCATCGAAAGTATGCAACATGGGTACTCCTTGGATGGGGAATTAAATTTCGCATCCAACGAGTACTCCCGCTCGAAATTTGAGTAAAACCTTTGGGAGATAAGTTGAAAATATGAGTTGAAAAAGTAGTTTTTCCATTTTTCCCTCTAAAATTTGATGATGTCATCAAATCTTATTTGATTTTTTCCATTATTATTTTATAATTTCCTTAGGAGGCCCATTTTAGACTGACATTTTAGAGTCACAGGATTAATCGAGAGTTTAAAGCAACTTTGATTATCACAATGTATCACTGTAGGATCAAAGTTGCATTAAACTCTTAATTAATCCTGTGTTTCACGATAGATATAAACACATTTATATCTAGTATCATCGTATCAAAGATTGTGTGCAGTGGAAGATCATGTTGCTTCAATACATTCCTACGGAAGATCAGGATTCAGATATTCTGATGAAGGCGCTCACCAGGAGCAAATTCGAATACCATAGAAGCAGGTTCGGAGTGAAGGATAATCCCTATCTTGTTGAGAGGGAATGTTGAGATTCAACAAGATGATGAGCTTAGTGAAAATCAATCACCTTCACTAAGTGGGCCCGCAGGCTATTTTTAGGTGTAAGTCTATTTTTAGACATGGTGATCACATTTCAGAAGTTGCAGGATGCTATTTGTGGATGGTTGATCAAGTTGGAAAAATAGATGAAATTATATTTTTATAATATTGGGTGAAGTCTATTTATAGATCATTGATCTAAAAATAGAAGTGTCTATTATTATTAGCTCTTAATAATAATCAGACAATAAACAACAATTATTCTCTTGGAGCACTTAATTTCAGTATACGAATTTGTCAAATCAGTGGGCTGAAGGAATTACACAATTCCTAGGGCTTACTGGTGGTTCATGCATGGAGGACTCAGTTAGAACTGAAGTGGAAAAGTTATGACAGAGTTGGAAGAGTAGTTCATGGAGTTGTTATTTAGTTTAACTCAGTTAATGGAGTTAAACTGAGTTGAGATAGTTGTATCTAGTCTAACTGAATGATACACTAGTGAGAGTGGAGTGAATTAATTCACAAATAATAACTCATTAATCAACTGAAAAACACTACAGTGCATGTCAGTTCCAGTGGAGACCCAATGGAGAGATAGGTGAAAGGGCAACATGGACTATCCGTTGTGACTATAGTGATGCATTGATTGCACCACACACACATTGGAGTTGCCAATGAGGATTGCGCAGTGCAAGCAAGGTAGATTCGAATTCATTCAAGGGTCTTCTTTAGCAGCGATTGCGCAGTGGAGGCAAGCTATCAAGTGGAAAGAAATCGGCGCAAGGATTTGCAGCTTTCTTCTGATTAGTGTGTGACGATTGATTGTAATGAGAGCTTGATGTACTGAGCTTTGTATGAGATTGTTACATTATCTCCATGATACATAATATATGATAGTTGGGGTTTTCGGCTTCAGGATTTCCCATTAAACAGCTGTGTTATGTGTGATTGTTTTTATGTGCTTCATGTGTTTGCAATTGAGTTTTTAAATTTCCGTAAAAGATTAACAGTGGAAGGATTCTGTATTTAGAAAGAAGATAAAATATTGTTAGATTAGGAGAATATGGATATATACATGCATCTTGTATATAATTTATACAGTCTATGTGGATGATCGTTTCCTTCTCCAAAATGTAATGCTTCCATTGGCGGCATGCCTGCACAATGGAATAAATTTCTTTGTCATAAGTGGGATACTTGGGGACTGTGTCAGACACTGTCTCACTGTGATATGCCATTGGATGCCCCTATTGAGTAAGATCTGCCCCAATAGCATAGTCAGAGGCATCTGTATCGATCTCAAATGGTTTTTGCAAGTCTAGTAATGTGAGCAATGGGGCAAAGCAGAGGCAATGTTTCTATTCTACGAATGCCTTATGTTGAGATTCTAGCCAAAAGAAATTTTCTATCGCTCCTCCCTTGGTGACTTGACTCAAGGGCCAAGAGATATGAGAGGATCCCAACACGAACTTGCGGTAGAAATTAGTAAGACTCAGAAAGCTGCGAAGCTCCGTTAGAGTGGTAGGGGCCGGCCAATCCCAAATTACTTGGATATTTGTTGGATCCACATGCACCCCCCGTTCATCAACCATGTATCCCAGATATTGAACCTGGGTCATGCCAAAAGTGCATTTCTACAAATTGTCACACAAATTGTGTTGCCGCAGTGTTTGGAGGACCTTTCAGATGTGGTGGAGGTTCTCTTCCCAAGTCTTGCTGAAAATCCGGATTTCATCCAAGTATACTACTACAAATGAGTTGGTGAATGGTCGCAAGATGTCCTGCATAAGCCTCATGAAGGTTGCGGGCGTATTCATTAACCTCAAAGGCATGAAAAACCATTCGAAAAGTCCCTCCTTGGCTTTGAAGGTAGTTGTTGAGCTCCAAAGATGTTCTTTCTTCCACCACATTCCACTCCATTTCCTTTGTCCATTATTAATCACAGGCTCAAATGATCAATAGAATTAGTTAAAATTTATTTAAGAATGAATATCATAACTAACTTGCTATGTTTTTATGATTTTGTCATTGTAGTACTTTTTGAACTAGATTTAGCTACAGAATGCAGACATTCTGTAGCTAGTTGCCGATTCTACAGCTGTCTTCATGTCTACGCAGGTTCCAGGTGTCATCTCAGAGGAAACCACATATTTTTCTATTCCACATCATTCCCTCATCATTTGTTGCTCTCCACGAAGTTTGAACGAAATTCTGTAGGCGGTTATGTACGTGGGAACTCAAACTAGGAGAGAGACTCCTAATAGGACAAGGACAATCCAGATGTCCTTAATTATATTACGTGACCACCATCAGAGTCCTAGTTTGGTTTTTATTTGGAAAGACAATTATCCCTAGGTTATCTCAAGACAGTTATGTAAATTTTTTACAAATATGGCTCGGGAAACCGAGGGACAAGGTTAGATTTTGTGTTTGATTGCTAGATTTCAGAAGTCCAAAAACACTCTGTTTTGAAGTAATTCCTTTTTTAATGAAATAAGTACCATTTTATTAAAAGAATGAGTCAATCTTGAAGTATATTTTGCATGCTACTCCGGTGGTAGAGGGCCCCTGCTACCTGAGCAGCTTTGTTCATACGGCTTAGATAAGTATTTTAGTCTCGTTTTTCATTTCTAGCTTAAGCAGGTTTCTGAAGTTTATGTTTCATGCTTATTTACATTAATCATCACAGCTAGAATTACTCTTATAAACTCTTCCAAAATATCATCATGATGAATAAGGCATAGCTGTGGTGTTGTAGATTTTAGTTGCATTTCCTTTCGAATTTTATGATTTATGCTTGTTTACACTAAGTGTCACAGCCGGTCTTACTCTTACAAACTCTTCCAAAACATCATTAACAATGAATAAGAAACAACTGTGGTGTCTTAGATCCTAGTTGTCTTTGCTTTCAATTTTATGTTTATGTTCAATTGCATTGAATAATACAGCCAGACTTGTTTTACAAACTCTTCCAAAATATCATTCCTATTGAACGAGATGGGTTGTAGAATTCCATAGACTAGTTGCATGTTAATTTAGTTACAACACTCCGGAGGTTGATTGCATTTAGTTCAACTCTGTCACTACATTTCCAGTTTGATAATGGCATCTTAGTTTAACTCTGTTCACTGTACTTCAAGTAGATTAGAGGCACTCTAGTTCAGTTCAGTTCATTTTGTTTCAAGAAAAGATTAATGGCATTTTAGTTTAGTTTTAGTCATTGTCTTTTAAGATTGATAGACCGCTTTCTAGCCTAATGTTATCCATTGTGTTTCAAGTAGTGCTAGTTGTCAAAATTAGTCTCTCAGCCTTCATTATTTACAACTTACTTTTTTTCTGAATTTATATTGATACATCATCACATGAATAGGGGTCAGTAATATTAGTTTAAGGCTTTGATCACTCTGCAAATATTTACAAACTCACTTATAGCCTTTTTCCCAAACATTATTCTAGAAAATCTCTAAACTTCTGAATAAGGCCTAGTAGTGATAACTCAAGTTGCAGAATAGGGTAACTTCAGCATCATAGGTTAATCTAGAATAGGAACCTTACTGTGTTACAAATAATAATTTTGTAATATTGTGAGTTGATTGTTTATTTAGGAGAACCTAATTTACACTTAACTTGTCCATTTCTCAAGCTCTTCCAACACACCTTTAATGAATGAATTGGATAAGTTCAAGCTCATGTTGTGATTTATTTTCTTGCAATGAAGTCATTATCAATCTTTGCATTTGTTGTTTGCCATCCATAGTTTAGGCTTTGTTCTGTTTTAAATAACCAATAGCTTCTTTTCACCAGCACTTAGTTCTTTCCCTTTTCAAACATAAAACCATAAAACCAAAAACATCATAAAACACTAAACACAACGTAGTGAGAAACAAATACCTAGGCACATATAGTGCACCACACTTCAGCAGTTTACCAACCCCGGTTGACAATTAATGAACTCAATTTAGGAACACTAGGTTGAGCACAAACATTTTGGCGCCGTTTCCGGGGAAGTGTAACTAGGTAGCCTTGTTTCTTAACTCCCAAAAACAATGATATGCGTAGAGAGAGAGACTCAAGGGGTAGATTCATAAGAATCAGAAGCAGAAGTTTGATTCCTAGAACACCACTTGTTTCACCTAGACCAAGAGCTAGTACACCTTCAACTCAGACCCACATTCCATCCTTTACTGATCCTAGACTTCTAGAAGACCTAAGATCAGATATTCCATTAGAGAGACCTTCCACTTCATCCACTGAACCTGTCTTAGAAGAAGATCCAATGACTCCTGTTAGGGACAAAAACTTTTCCACTTCCACAGAAGAATCAACCATGGCAGAAGAAGGGGGAGGAGGAGTCTTTAATGGATAACACACATTATTTGGAGGGGGTAGAGGTAGAGGTAGAGGAGAAGGAGGTAGAGGTGCAGAAGGAGAAGGAAGTAGAGGAAGAGGTAGAAGAGAAATGGGAAACTCTTTTGGGTTTCCTATAGTAGATGAAGAAACCAATATAGCTATGAAAAACATTTCACCCTCTGTCCTTCCAAACTTCTATGGACTTAAAACTGAAGATCCTGAAACCTTCCTATTTGAATTTGAAGTCCTATGTAGAACTTATGACTACTTACAAGATTCTCAAAAACTTAAACTATTTCCTTCAACATTGAAAGGAGTAGCATTGAAGTGGTTTATGAGTTTGATCAACAGTTCTATTAGGACATGGGAAGACATGAAACAAGAATTTCTAGAGAGGTATTTGGATTATTGTATGCCAATCAATCATAAGGAGGAAGTGTTTAAGATGCTACAAAAAGAAGATGAAAACTTGGAAGATTTGTTGGAAAGATTTCATTACAACATCAAAAGAGCAAAAATGGAAAACTTAGATCAAGACACCTTAAAATCTCTCTTGTTGAAAACAATTAGGGATTAATGGTTGGATATCCTTAACATGATGGGAAAAGGGGATATATCTCAGCTCACATTACCTGAAATATCTGAGTTATGTATCAACCTTTCAAGAGGGAAATCCAAAATTGTAAAAGGTCCAAGAGACCCTGCTCTTGCAAGGGCAAGTAAGTCTGCTTCTGGGACAGTAAGTAGGGCAGAGATAGGGCATATGCTTGATGAATTCAAATCTGACATCTTAGGGAGTCTTAGTGAACAAATAGACACCCTTAAGTTACAAAACAAGCAAAAAGTTGAATCTGATGCCTTGGAAATCTTTTGTCCCAAATGTAGAAGGAAGCATGCCTTGAGAGAATGTCCATTGGATGCAAAAGTTGTAGAGACTTGTGTAATTTGTTCAGAAAAACATGAGACCAAGATTTGTCCTTCACTTCCTGGTCTTAAAGCCGTCTTTCAAGAGGAAACTCCTACAAATTCCACAGAATCTCTCAATTTTGTCTCTAGAAGGCCTTGGCAAGGACCTCAAACACAAGGATTCCATGATCAATTGTATAATCAACCTCCACCAAATTGGAATTCTTGGCAGCAACCTTGGCCCCAATTTCAAAATCAATCTCAAGCCTGGGCACAAGGAGCACAAAATCCCTATGGAAGATACTCTCAGTACTATCAATATCCACCATCGTATCCACCATACCCACATTTTTCTTCTCAAAGTCCTCAAAAAAATCCTCAACAGAATCCTCAGAACCTACAACATCAAAATCAACCACTTCCATTACCATTTCCTCATAAATCAAATCAGCTGCCTGCTCAACCCATACCAAACCCCAACAATAAAAATCCTCAGAATACATACATGATAGAAGGACAACAATTTCCAATTTATTTAATCACTCCTCTAGACCTTAGTGATGTTCAACTTAGGTCTGGAAGAATACTTGAAAAGAGGAAACCTTCTGTGATCATACAAGAACAAGACAACTCTGGGGAAGATTCTCTACGGGAAAATAAAAGTCTTGAAAAAGACACATCTTTTCAGGACCCAAACATTGAAAAATCAAAACAAAAAGAACCAATCATTTCAACTCCTGTATTAGAGCAGCCATCAACATCCACTTCTACACCTCCCTTTCCAGAAAGATTACAAATTGATAGGGGTATAGAAAAACAAATTATGGTGCCTAATTATGATTTCCTAGATGAGCTAAGAAATGTTTGCATTAAGATTCCATTATTACAAGCTATCAAGGAAATTCCAATTTTAGCAAAGACAATAAAGGAGTTGAGCATGAAGAAAACAAGAAAAAGAATAAGAGAGACAAAGAAAGTTCAACTGGCAGGAAAAATAGTAGACATTATGATGGGTAAGATTGCTATTCCAAAGTATCTAGACCCAGGAAATCCAGTTGTTAAAATTCACATCAATGGAACTGAGATCCAAAACACACTCATTGATTTAGGAGTAGCAATCAATATCATGAGTAGAAAAATCATGGATAAACTGAAACTTCCTAATCTTCTTTTTACACCCACATTATTACAATTAGTAGATAGATCTGTGATCAAACCTGATGGGGTAATAGAATACATTCCAGTGTCCCTAGATTCTTGGGAGTACCCTGTGGATTTCATGATCCTAACTCCTAAGAATAATCTAGGAGGGCATCCTATTATATTAGGAAGACCTTGGTTAGCTACAGTTGATGCTTTCATTAGTTGTAGATCCGGTGATATGTACATCTCTGATGGTAATTCAACTAAGAAATTCACTTTGTATCCTCCAGCAAGGACAATTACAGATTTAGATGATACTCAATGGATAGAGGATGAAGAAGACTTACAACCTCTCTTCACAATTTCAGAAATTAGTGAAGATAGTCAAATTCTGAATACTTTAGAAAACTTTGAATCCTCTTCGAAATACAAACATGAAAAATTTCAAGAAGAATCCAACATTGAGTTTTTGTCATCAAGACAGATGTATCTTTATTCTATGGATAAATTTGGCAGCTCTATAATTGAGATATTTCCAGGAAAAACTTTAAACATAAACAAGAACCTAGAAAAATCTCAACAAGAGGAGCTAGTCAAGATCTTACAGAGACATTCTTCTGCATATGCATGGGAGTACACTGATATGAAAGGGATAAGCCCCAATAATTGCACTCATCATATCTACATAGAGGAACATTGCAAACCAATCAGACAACCTCAAAGACGGATGAATCCAAATCTTAGGGAGATTGTTAAAGAAGAATTGCAGAAATTGTTGAATGTCAACTTTATCTATCCTATTTCAGATAGCCAGTGGGTTTCTCCTTTGGTAATTGTGCCAAATAAAAATGGTAAATGGAGGGTATGTATTGACTACCGAGAATTAAACAAATCTACCCTTAAAGATCATTTTCCCCTACCTTTCATAGATCAGGTGTTAGATACCTTAGCTGGCGAAAAGTACTTCTCATTTCTAGATGGGTTTAGTGGTTATAATCAAATTCAAGTAGCACTTGAGGATCAAGAAAAAAACCACATTTACCTGTCCTTGGGGTACCTATGCTTACCGAGTATTGCCATTTGGATTATGCAATGCACCTGCAACATTTCAAAGGGAAGTATTAGGAATCTTTTCAGATCTAATACATGATTATGTAGAGGTATATATGGATGATTTCACAGTTTATGGAAACACATTTGAAGAAGCCTTAGCAAACTTGGAAAAAGTTTTAAGAAGATGTAAAGAAGAAAATCTTTCACTTAGTCATGAGAAGTGTTTTATGATGTTTGCTGAAGGAATTGTTTTAGGACATCACATTTCAGGGGAAGGGATTAGAGTTGATGAGTCAAAAGTTGAATTCATCTCTAACTTATCTATTCCAAGTTGTCAAAAATATGTTAGGAGTTTTCTAGGATTTACAGGATATTATCGAATATTTATAGAAAACTTCACCAATATAGCATCTCCACTCTTCAAATTACTTACCAAAGACTGTGAATTCAAATGGAGTTCTGACTGCCAGTTAGCCTTTGAGACCCTGAAAACAAAAATTTCTGAAGCACCTATTTTAAGGGGACCTAACTGGAAGCTACCTTTTCATATTTCAACAGATGCCTCAGATACAGCTCTAGGAGCAGTATTGGGACAAAAAGACCTGATTCCTTATGCCATCTACTATACCAGTAAAAATTTGACTCTTGTAGAGTTAAACTATACTGTAACTGAAAAAGAGTTTTTAGCTGTTGTTCATGCCATAAAAAAATTCAGACACTATATAACAGGCTATGAAACTTTTGTTCACACAGATCATTTTGCAATTAGATACCTAATGAACAAATCAATTACTAATGGCAGAGTCATAATATGGTTATTACTTTTACAAGAATTCAACATTACCATTCTAGATAGGCCTGGAAAACAAAACACAGTAGTTGATTTCCTATCTAGACTCCAAAACATCAAAGATGACACTCCAGTTGAAGATCAATTTCCTGATGAATATCTTTTTGCAATTTCTACCCAAACTCCTTGGTTTGCTGACATTGCTAATTATTTAGTTTCAGGGAAATTTCCTTCAATAATGAATGCAAGAGACAAAAGAAAGATCATTTATGACAGTGAAAAATATTCATGGGTTGCTAATGAGTTATACAAAACAGGTCCAGATTTTATCATTAGGAGATGTGTTAGGGAAGATGAGATGCCTGAGATCCTCAAGGCATGTCATGATGAACCTTGTGGCGGACACTTTGCTGATAAAAGGACAGCTTATAAGGTCCTTCATTTAGGATACTATTGGCCATCCCTTTTTAAATATGCTAAAGAGTATGTCAAAAGGTGTGACAGTTGCCAAAGGATAGGGAAACCTTCTCCTTCAGGTGAGATGCCATTGCAGCCTCAGGTACATATTGAACCTTTTGAAAAATGGGCTTTGGATTTTGTAGGACCTATTAGTCCTCCATCAAGACAAAAGAGATATATATTAGTTTGCACTGATTATGTTACCAAATGGGTAGAGGCCAAGGCATTACTTTTTGCTACTGAAGCATCTGTAGTTAATTTTCTTTTTGAGGATATTTTTACTCGTTTTGGTGTCCCAAGGGAAATTGTTACAGATCAAGGAGCTCAATTCACATCAAGGCTAGTGGAAAAAATGATGGAGAGGTACAAAATCAGACACAGAAAATCTACTCCCTATCATCCATAAGCAAATGGTCAAGTGGAATCTACTAATAAGGTCATTGAAGGGATCCTAACAAAGACTGTTCATTTACATAGAAGAGATTGGGCAGATAGGCTTCCTGAAGCCTTGTGGGCCTATAGAACTACATGGAGAAGCACAACAGGTCATACTCCTTATGAACTTGTTTATGGAAAGCAAGTTTTATTTCCCATAGAGTTCTAGATTCAAACTTTCAAAATGGCGGTTCAGTTAGGACTTGATCTAACAGAGGCACAAAAGCATAGATTGGAGCAGATTAATGAATTGGATGAGATCAGACAAGATGAAGTTAAGAAAACAAGTATAGTCCAACAACAAAGGACTATATGGCATGATAAGTACATCAAAGAAAAGAAGTTCAAAGAAGGTGACTGGGCTCTCTTGTTTGATTCAAAGTTCAAAGATTTTCAAGGTAAATTCCAAACACATTGGCTTGGGCCATATGAAATTGTGAAATTTTTTGACAATGGAGCAATAAAATTCAGGACAATAGATGAAGAAGAGGTCACTTTTCTTGTGAATGGTCATAGATTGAAGCTGTATCATAAGCCACTTTCAAGAGAAGAATTTGTCAAGAAGTTCCAGGAAAACAGTGATGTGAAGTTAATGAAGAAGAATCTTTCTTTTTCATCAACTTAATTGAATTTTCTGAAGTCATTTTATTGAAAAAAAATATAAAATATAAAATAAATAAAGTATAAACATGAAAACTAATCACTGATTAGCATGTTTATACAGAAAAGGTAGAGTGAAAATCAGAATCTTTCTGACACTTTAGCTTTTCAAATTTGTTTTTCTACAAGCAGTTGTTACAAAATCATAAGTGCAGATCCATTTCACTTATGGTCCATTTCATTTCATTCATCCATACTTCATTTCATTCATTCATCCATACTCCATTTCATTCATTCATCCACACTTCATTCATTTCACTCCATGTTCCACCTCATTTCCATGCCAGATTTTTAAAGTTTGATGTCTTTCTGCAATTGAATAATACATATCATGAATTGCAGGCCACTTCTTATACTTCACTCCATTTCATAAGTTGTGATCCATTCCACTCCATTATTTACTTCATTCATATTCCATTACATCATATTTCATTATCCATCTTCACTCATTCCATACAACATTCCACTCATGCTCCAAACCATTCCATTTCATGTTTCAAGTTCTCTACAGGTACATTCTGCAATCAATCAGACATTATGCAGCCTGACAGACATTCTGCAGCCAGACAGACATTCTGCAGCCAGAGATCCTAAAGGCACTGTCTAGTAATCACCTGATCTGCAATAAAATGATCCTGCATATCCATGACAACAAGCAAAATCAAGAAGGTTATGAAGACTCAAAAATTAATGATTTCCAGGAGAAAACAAAGCATATGAAGAACACAAAAAAAATCAGAGGAAAGGCAAAGGTAAAAGTTCTGATCATAATGACATATCATGAAAGATTTTAGTATAGTTAAGTTATGAATAATTCAAAAAGTTGTTTTAATTAATTTTGTTGATCATGCCTAACAAACCTCCCGCAAAAACTTTGGATAAAACTCCTTCTATTCCACCATTTCAAATTCCATATCCGATCATCATTTAAAAATCTAAACGGTTAAAGTGTTGAAGTGATTAGATTAGTCACGTCACTAGGCCAAAGCATTTAATGATGATTTTGAATTCGTTACAAAATATCTCCGCGGTCTTTTATTCTGTGATATATTTCAACTCATATGCATCATCCTCACCTCATTATATTCATTCCGCAATCACTCCATATCATTCTTTACCGTAGCCAACTCTTAACCATTTCAGTCTATAAAATAGAGGAAACGTCTGTGGGGTAAAAGCATCCCTATAACAGCCATTGTCACCGTGAACAGAGGAGAAACAATTTGAAGGTTGGAAAGAGAAGTGATGGGTCTCATATTGAGGACAGAACCGGTTGGAACTAAGTACTTGGATGGTTATCCTCAAGTCAGAGAAATGTTACAACAAGCAGGGTGGTTGATTTTCTTTGAAAAATTCAGTGGGTTTCACAAAGAGGTGACCAAAACGTTTGCAAGATCCTTCAACGGAGCTGAGGTCGAGATAGGAGATATCAAATTCACTATTACTGAAGCCTTCATTGCAGAAGCAACCGAATTTCCTAGACAAGGAGAAAGGTGGTTCAAGAATAGATAATTTCATAACGAAGCATGGAAGTAGATACTCAAGTCACCAGGTATGGATGTTACCATTTTTAAAAAGGGTATCCCTAGCTCTGCACTAAAGAACAAATGGAGGAACATGTTGCTTATCTTGCAAAAATTCATCACTTGTGAAGGAAGATATGATACTTTCTATGTTTATCATATTTGGTTGATAACGCATTTCCTAGAAGAAGAACTCAATTTTCCCTTTTTCTTGCTTCATAGTTTAAAGAAAATGGCCTCAAGTGTTCAAAAGAGAGTTCAATTTCTAGAAACAACCTTATACCACCATGGTTTAGTCAAAATTTTGATTGAACATCATTTGAGCAAAATGGGAGATAATTGGGAAGATTTCTTAGTGAGAAATCACTTTGAAGAACCCAAGGAACCTCCACCTGAAGACAAACCTACAAAAAGAAGCAGAAGATGGAAAACCTTCAAAACTAAAACTGGTAAAACAATACAAGAAAGTAGTGAAGAAATGATTTCTGAGAAATTGGCTCAGATTAAGAAGCAACTCAAGAAAGAGAGGATAATAAGAAAATTTGCCAGAGAGAAAGGAGAAGGGCCATCTCAACCGAGAAGGAGCCACAGACTTAGAGGGATACTAAAGAAAAAAAAGGTTAAACAAACTGGAGTCATAAACATAGAGGATGAAGAAACACCTACTGAGGAGGATTTTTATGAAGGAGCTCCTGAAATAGACCCTGCACAACAAGAAATTTACAACTATGTTGAAACATTAGAGAAAAGAGCTTCAGAAGGAAGAGACAGAACTCCTAGTCCACCAAAATCTACAGTTGATATCCTAAGGAGGGATAAATATGAGTTAGAAATACTCAACAGACATATCAAGAATGAGAATGAAATTCTGAGAGAGCAAGTTAAACTGAAAACTGATATGAATTCAACTCTGTCTTTACAAATGCAAAAGTTACACAAGGCCAGTGAAAAATTGAAGAAGAGAAATAAAAAGTTAACCAGGGCACTCACAAATTTGAGATTCAAGTTAGTCATAACGAAGCCCAGAAGGCCTTTGACTTCCAGGCAAAGAAGAAGAAGAGGGTTGGATGTCCTTGCAGAGGTCTTAGAGTTCATGGAATAGTTGCATGAGGACATGCAAGAATCTAGCAGTGGGGGTATGTTGAGCTCCAAAGATGTTCTTTCTTCCACCACATTCCACTCCATTTCCTTTGTCCATTATTAATCACAGGCTCAAATGATCAATAGAATTAGTTAAAATTGCTTTAAGAATGAATATCATGACTAACTTGCTATGTTTTTATGATTTTTTCATTGTAGTACTTTTTGAACTAGATCTAGCTACAGAATGCAGACATTCTGTAGCTAGTTGCCGATTCTGCAGCTGTCTTCATGTCTACGCAGGTTCCAGGTGTCATCTCAGAGGAAACCACATATGGTCGTATTCCACATCATTCCCTCATCATTTTTTGCTCTCCACGAAGTTTGAACGGAATTTTGTAGGCGGTTATGTACGTGGGAACTCAAACTAGGAGAGAGACTCCTAATAGGACAAGGACAGTCCAGATGTCCTTAATTGTATTACGTGACCACCATCAGAGTCCTATTTTGGTTTTTATTTGGAAAGAAAATTATCCATAGGTTATCTCAAGACAGTTATGTAAATTTGTTACAAATATGGCTCGGGAAACTGAGGGACAAGGTTAGATTTTGTGGTTGATTGCTAGATTTCAGAAGTCCGAAAACACTCTGTTTTTGAAGTAATTTCTCTTTAATGAAAGAAGCATCATTTCCTTGAAAGCGTTGAGTCAATTTTGAAGTAGATTTCGTGCTACGCCGGTGGTAGAGGGCCCCTGCTACCTGAGCAGCCTTGTTTATACGGTTTAGATAAGTATTTTAGTCTCGTTTTTCATTTCTAGCTTAAGTAGGTTTCTGAATTTTATGTTTCATGCTTGTTTATATTAATCATCACAGCTAAACTTACTCTTATAAACTCTTCCAAAATATCATCACGATGAATAAGGCATAGCTGTGGTGTTGCAGATTTTAGTTGCATTTCCTTTCGAATTTATGATTTATGCTTGTTTACACTAAGTGTCACAGCCGGTCTTACTCTTACAAACTCTTCCAAAACATCATTAACAATGAATAAGAAACAGCTGTGGTGTCTTAGATTCTAGTTGTCTTTGCTTTCAATTTTATGTTTATGTTCAATTGCATTGAATAATACAGCCATACTTGTTTTACAAACTCTTCCAAAATATCATTCCTATTGAACGAGATGGGTTGTAGAATTCCATAGACTAGTTGCATGTTAATTTAGTTACAACGCTCCAGAGGTTGATTGCATTTAGTTCAGCTCTGTCACTACATTTCCAATTTGATAATGGCATCTTAGTTTAACTATGTTCACTGTACTTCAAGTAGATTAGAGGCACTCTAGTTCAGTTCAGTTCATTTTGTTTCAAGAAAAGATTAATGGCATTTTAGTTTAGTTGTAGTCATTGTCTTTTAAGATTGATAGACTGTTTTCTAGCCTAGTGTTATCCATTGTGTTTCAAGTAGTGCTAGTTGTCAAAATTAGTCTCTCGGCCTTCATTATTTACAACTTACTTTTGTTCTGAATTTATATTGATACATCATCACATGATCAGGGGTCAGTAATATCAGTTTAAGGCTTTGATCACTCTGCAAATCTTTACAAACTCACTTATAGCCTTTTTCCCAAACATTATTCTAGAAAATCTCTAAAATTCTGAATAAGGCCTAGTAGTGATAAGTCAAGTTGTAGAATAGGGTAACTTCAGCATCATAGGTTAATCTATAATAGGAACCTTACTGTGTTACAAATAATCATTTTGTAATATTGTGAGTTGATCGTTTATTTAGGAGAACTTCATTTACACTTAACTTGTCCATTTCTCAAGCTCTTCCAACACACCTTTAATGAATGAATTGGATAAGTTCAAGCTCATGTTGTGATTTATTTTCTTGCAATGAATTCATTATCAAGCTTTGCATTTGTTGTTTTCCATCCATAGTTTAGGCTTTGCTCTGTTTTAAACAACCAATAGCTTCTTTTCACCAGCACTTAGTTCTTTCCCTCTTCAAACATAAAACCATAAAACCAAAAACATCATAAAACACTAAACACAACGTAGTGAGAAACAAATACCTAGGCATATATAGTGCACCACACTTCAGTAGTTTACCAACCCTGGTTGAAAATTAATGAACTCAATTTAGGAACACTAGGTTGAACACAAACAGTAGTCTTCCACAGATCGGAGGGTTCGATTGGTACCTGGTGATACCCAGACTTCAAGTCGATCTTGCTGAAATATTTTTCCCCTTTGAGTTGATCTAGAAGGTCATCAATCCGTGGGCTCAGGTACCTATTCTGAACAATGATCTTGTTCAATGCGCAATAGTCAATATAAAGTCTCCAAATCCCATTCTTCTTCTACACTAACATGATCAAGCTCCCACAGGGAAGCTCCCATAGGAGGATGAACTCAGCCGAATGTGACCTTTCTACATCACCTCCTGAATTTGCCTCTTGATTTCATCATTCTCCAGAACATAGCGCTGATAGATTGGTACATTGGGTAGTGGCACACTTGGGGTCAGATAAATGGGGTGCTTGACCTGACATTGTAGAGGCACCCCTGTCGGTGAGGTGAAGAGGTCCTCGTACTCCTCCATGACCTTGTCCATTTGTCGATGTCATGGGGAGGAGCCTTGTATTGAAGTTGTGGCCATAATTTTCTTCTTGCCCTGGGGGTGTATCATCAGGAAAGAAAATTTCCTAGTTTTGGAAATGAGCTTACTACATTGTTTTGTAGTAATGAAGGAGATATTCATAGGCAGTGATACCTCTGGTATCCTATACAAATTATTGCCAAAAGTAACAATAACATCGTGGGTCGAGACTCATATACAACATGTCGCTTCCACAAGTATGTTTGGCCTAATAATACATCACAAACATGAATAGGAGCAATGTCACATAATACCTCATCTGTGAAGGGCTTGATGCTGTAGGGAATGTGACATTGTTGGCTGATGCAAAGATCCCATCCTTGGTGAAGCCACCCAGTGGTGTACAACTGTGGTTATGTTGTGGTTTGCAAGCCCAAATGCTTCACGACCTCTGCTGAAATGAGATTCTTTTGGCTCCCACTGTCGACAATGAACTGTAGCGGGAAACCCTTTACCCACATATGAGAGTGGAAGAGACGCTCCTCCTCCTCTTGATATTCCAGTTCCTCCTTCTATATCTTTGCAGTGGCCACAGTGGCATTGGGCTCCGCATCAATAATATTCTTCCCTTTATCCTTCCCCTTGTCGTGTTATGATTTAGAGTCAGAGCATGCATCTGATTCAGAAGCCCTCATTTCAGCCACCAGTGACTGCTTGGCCCGACACTCACTTGTGTTGTGAGTGGAGCTCTTATGGAACTCACACCACTTTCCCGTGTCCTTTCTTCGGCTTCATGGTGTTGTTATTTTCTTGCAGCTTTAGTAGGTTATCTTGGGCTACCATGCCTTGGCTTTGTCCTTTGTTCTACGGTTTGGGGGCACATTTCCCTTGCTTTTGATTCGCAGATCCAAAGTCTCACTTATTATGTTTGAATTTTTGTTCAATCTTGGCAGCATACTGGTATGCCTCACCAAGCAAGGAGATCTCGAGGAACTCCATTTCCTCCTGAATGTATATGTGCAGAAAACTGTGGTACTTCAGCACCAAATGTTTCTCCAAATATTTGATACCCAACTTTGTGCGCAGGGTATGGAACAAATTCGTTAGCTCATGTACATCTTGTTCCATTTTCTTCCACAACGCAGTCCATTGTATGTACTTGTCCTCATATCTCCCAATGGGATAATATTTTTCATTGATGGTGTCTCAGAAATAATTCCAAGTGGGTACGGCCGTGAATAGAGAGGGTTCACCCTCATCCTTTTTCTCACAGTAGGTTTCCCACCAGTCCTTGACATGGGCAGTAGCTTTGAGGAGAGAAAAAATAATCTTATCCTAGTCGGAAAAGTCATGAAATGAGAAATATCCTTCTAATAGATTCAACCATATATCTATGACGTCTGCATCTATTTGGCCCTCAATTATGGGAATGTCAAAATTTTCTTGTACCTTAAAAGGATTTGTGCCTCCAGAGTGGTTGTTCAATGCAGATGCACCACCGGTGGGCAGTCATTGAAGGATATGGGCAAAGTTATCCATCATCGCGTTCCTTTGTTTTTCAAGGGCCTCCTCGAGCAAAATTTTGATAGGATATCCTACTCCCTCATCTTTCTTTTTTTCCCCCATGGGCGACCGTCGGAGTTTGCGAGGCTGATCTTGTAAAGGTTCAACCATATCGAGCCCTAACTCCTTATATCCCAACCTCGTTGGGGACATGTAAAGAAGGACCGAGAAAGAGAAGACTGCTATGATACCACCGATTTAGATTTATGCAGGAACACAACAAAATACAAATATGACCATAAATATAAAAATGCAGTGGAAATAACACTTCATCTCATTAATATCAAAGAATTGAAATTTGTTTATAGATAGAATGGAAATAAAATAGCTAGAGCCCTGGCAGCTTATCTGTGAGAAGAGATGTGGTGGCTACAGGCCTCTGAAATTTGTGTTACAATGAGACTCAAAGGCCTATATATTATTGAGAAACAATGGAAAACCATAAACATCCAAAAACCTAATGCTAGGAGATGAAATGCCAAAATATGGGCCCCGTCGGGGTAAATTGGTACATCAATTTCCTGGGGTCATAACTTTGGCATACTATCTCCGTTTGATGCACATGATGCATCGTTAGAAATATCTATCCGAGGAATACAATTGTTGACTGAAAATATCAAGACTGGAATGGACTCGAAGGACCTCATATTCGCCAGAGAAGCGATGCCCAAAAAACGACGTTTAGGGTCTCAAAACGGCTCGAGAAGTTCAGGACCCGAAAAACTACTAAAAATAGTAAACTGTGATATAACTAAGGAAACTGAAAAACTAAAAGAAAAAATGGTGGGGCCCCAAGTGGAATAGGTGGGTGGCCACCAATATCCACTTGGATCATTCCTCCCCCCCTAAGAAGCAATGATCCCCATTGCGTAGTGTTCCTCCATGAGATGAGGAAACTTCTGTTGAACTTGGTCCCTGGTGAACCACTTGCCTAGGTGCAGGAGTTGACCAGCTTTGAAAAAATGATACAATTGAATGTTCTACTAGCGAGTGTTTTTTATTTTCATGTCCATGATAAAATCTGTGGCGGCCGGTTGCATGCAGTCTGGGTTTAACTCTGTTGGTGTGAGTTGTTCTGCAATGTTAGAGGTGTCTAGTAGAGGTGGGAAATAGGACCAAAGGCGGTCCACATTGAATACTCGGTGTATAACAAGGAATGATGGAATACCGAGCTCAAAGGCATTGTTCCCTACAACCTTGGTGATGGTGTACGACCCATATCAGAGTGGGAAAAGTTTGCTGTGGTGTCTAGTGAGGCACTTCTTCTGCAAATGTAGCCACACTTTGTTGCCTACCTGGAAGTGGTGTGGCACCCGATGTTGATCATGTCATTGCTTGTACTTAGAATTTTTTATGTCCAATATGTCATGAACCTGCTGGCGGATGTGCTGAATGTGGTCAATGAAGTTGTTCGCTTTGTAAGCTTTAGACTAGACATGATCTGAGTCAGCCTGCATAGCCACAAATGGCATGGCTACGTCAATGGGACTTAGTGGTTGGAACCCAAGGCCCACCTGAAAGGGGCTTTGGTCGGTTGAGTTGTGGAGAGCCCGGTTATAACTGTGTTGTACATAGGGAAGGATCTCATCCCATGTGTGTGGATGATTTGAATTATACATGTGCAGAATGTGCACAATCATCTTATTAACGACCTTTGCTTGGCCATCAGTTTGGGGATGGAAAGTTGTGGACTTGGTGAGCCTAGTGTCGAGCATTGACTAGAGGCTGGACGAAAATGTGCTGACGAACCTGATGTCCAGATCTGAGATGATAGACTGTGGGATCTCAAAGTGCATCCACACTCATTCAAAGAAGAGTTTAGCAATGGCTTCTGCTGTGATTTTTTTATTGCAGGCCGACATAATGAACATATTCGAGAATCTGTCAACGACCATGAAAACATAGTCATTTCTATGCTTAGTACAAGGAAGGCCCGACATGTAATCCATGGAGATGGATTCCTAAGGTCGACTAGGGGTAAGTATCAAAGTAATATGGACTTGCTTCTTGATGGTCAGTTTGGTAATGGAGCAATCTATGTAGGATCTGATGTACTTCCCAACATCCTGTCGAAGGTTCGGCCAATAGAAATACTTTTGCAATACTGCCACTATTTTCTTGACCCAAAAATTCCCAGCGACTCAATTGTAGTGTGCTTCCAAAATCATCTTGGCATGCTCGCTTGAAGGAACACAAAGGTGTCCCAAGTGACATAGCGGTGCATCCTGGAGGTGAAATTTTGGAACTTGGGTACCCTATAAGAGTTTCTTGTATGTGTGGTCGAATTTCGGATTGCTCTTGTAGAGAAGCGGCCAATCAGAAGTCTCATGCCCACAAGAGTTGAGAACGGTGGTTAGCGCCATGATCGTTGGTCGGCTGAGGCAGTATGCAACATTATTGGTGTTTCCCTTATTATACTTAATGTTCAAATGAAATTGTTGCAGATATGTGGACCACTTATGATGGCGATCGTTCTTCAACTTCCCTTGTGTCTGTGTGAGATGTAGGGGTTGGTGGTCTATGTGAATGATTGTTTCCTTCCCAAAAATGTAATGCTTCCATTGGTGGCACGCCTGCACAATGGACTACATTTCTTTGTCATAAGTGGGATACTTGCGAACTGTGTCGAACAGTATCTCATTGTGATATGACATTGGATTCCCCTGTTGAGTAAGAACTGCCCCAATAGCATAGTCAGAGGCATCTGTCTCGATCTCAAATGGTTATTTCAAGTCTGGTAATGTGAGCACTGGGGCAGAGAAGAGGTGATGTTTCAATTCTACGAATGCCTTCTATTGAGATTCCGACCAAAAGAATTTTTCTTTCACTCCTCCCTTGGTGACTTGACTCAAGGGCCAAGTGATATGAGAGAATCCCAACACGAACCTGCAATAGAAATTAGCAAGACCTAGAAATCTGAGAAGCTCTGTTAGAGTGGTTGGGGCTGACCAATCCCGAATTACTTGGATCTTAGTTGGATCCACATGCACCCCCCGTTCATCAACAAAGTATCCCAGATATTGAACCTGGGTCATGAAAAAAATGCACTTCTCCAAATAGGCACACAACTTGTGTTGTCGCAATGTTTGGAGGACTTGTAGGATGTGGTGGAGGTGCTCTTCCCAAGTTTGGCTGAAGATCAGGATGTCATCTAAGTATTTAACTACAAATGATTTGGTGAATGGCTGCAAGATGTCATATATTAGCCTCATGAAGGTTGTGGGTGCATTCATTAACCCGAAAGGCATGACCAGCCATTTGAAAAGGCCCTCCTTGGCTTTGAAGGCAGTCTTCCACAGATTAGAGGGTTCAATTGGTACCTGGTGATACCCAGACTTCAAGTCGATCTTGCTGAAATATTTCACCCCTTTGAGTTGATCTAGAAGGTCATCAATCCATGGGATCGACTACTTATTCTGGACAATGATCTTGTTCAACGTTCAATAGTCAATACTGAGTCTCCAAGTCCTATCCTTCTTCTGCACCAACATGATCGGGCTCCCATAGGGTGATGAAATCGGCCGGATGTGACCTTTCTTCTTTCCCTGGGGGCGGATCATCAGGAAAAAAAATAGCCCGGTTTTGGAAATGAGCTTACTGCATTGTTTTGCAGTAACCAAAGAGATAGTCGCAGGAGGTGGTACCTCTAGTATTACGTATAAATTATTTCCAAGAGTAACAATAACATCGCGGGGCCATGACTCATACACAGCATGTCGCTTCCACAAGTATGTTTGGCCTAATAATACATCACAAACATGAAGAGGAGCAATGTCACGTAATACCTCATCTGTGAAGGGCTTGATGTTGTAGGGAAGGCGACATTTCTAGCTGACGCGGAGATCTCGTCCTTGGTGAAGCCACCCGAAGGTGTACGAGTGTGGGTGTGCTATGGTTGGCAAGCCCAAACACTTCATGACCTTTGCTTAAATGAGGTTCATTTGACTCTCATTTTCGACAATGAACTATAGCGGTGAACCCTTTATCCACATATGAGAGTGGAAGAGACGCTTCTCCTCCTCTGGATCTTCCGGTTCCTCTTTCTGGATATTTGTAGTGGCCACGGTGGTGTTTGGCTCCGCATTAATAATCTGCTTCCCTTTGTCATTCCCCTTGTCGTGTTCTGATTTAGAGCCGGAGCATGCATCTGATTATGAAGCTCTCATCTCAGCCATGAGTGACTGCTTGGCCCGACACTCGCTTGTGTTGTGAGTGGATCTCTTATGGAACTCACACCACTTTCTCATGTCCTTTATTCGGCTTCGTGGTGTTGTTATTTGCTTGCGGCTTTGGTAGGTTATCTTGGGAAGCCATGCCTTGGATTTGTCCTTTGTTCTACGGTTTGGGGGCACCTTTCCCTTGCCTCTGATTTGGAGATCCAATGTCTCGCTTCTTCTGTTTGAATTTTTACTCAATCTTGGCAGCATACTGGTATTATTGAGAAACAATTGAAAACCCTAAACATCCAAAAACCTAACCCTAGGAGATGAAATTTCAGAATATGGGCCCCGTCGGGGTAAATTGGTACATCAATTTCTTGGGGTCGTAACTTTGGCATACTATCTCTGTTTGACGCACATGATACATCGTTACAAATATCTATCCGAGGACTACAAGTTCTAACCATGAATATCAAGGCTGAAACATACTCATTTTGCTGGAGAAGTGATGCCCAAAAAATGTTGTTTAGGGCCTCAAAATGGCTATGGAAGTTTAAGACCCGAAAAACTGCTAAAATAGTAAATTGTGATATAATTAAGGAAAATGAAAAACTGAAAGAAAAAATGGTGGGGCCACTAGTGGAATAGGAAGTTGGCCACCAATATCCACTTGGATCATCGCGAGTGCATAAAAATTAATCTCACTAGGAACCCATGCACATTCCTAAGAACACATATGCATCCATGAGCCTTACTGAGCTGGAAACCTGACTAGCATCTTGGTTGGTAGCTCGGGCCTTATCAAGCCTAGACACCAAGGAATGTGTGCACATTCCTATAAATGTGCATGCATTCTTGTAGGTGTATGTTCCTGATAGCCCCATTACCACATTTGAGGCCATCATCTTCTTGTGAGCACATTAAATGATTACTTGTTTGTGACTCTATTGAACTCGATACTCATTGATACTCAGTGTTAGAGAGAAGTTGGTAAACACAATTATGCCCACACAGCTACTTCATCCACATGGGTATAACTAGGATATCCAATCACTACTCATATTTAAGATGGTGGTGAGAGAATGAGTGACACTCATACATGACACTCCTAGTCGAATTTTTTTGACATATCTTCTCTAGCTAGGGAGGAATTTGTGCAAGCCCTACTAATTGTGGTTGTTTTAAATTCCAAGGAGAAGTGGTTTTGGTGTTATGGGAGGTTGACCAACAAAATAATTTGTTTTAGAATCTTGACTTTCCTCCTCATTATGTTTTATAATGATTCAAGAAGTAAATAATCTATCTCATGCATTTCAATATATTATAATATTATCAAATATTCTTGGTTGTTCTATACTTTCCAACTATCATTATGTATTTTCATATGCAAAGCCACAATCCTGAACATAACAATGCAAATAATTCACTTTAATGACACTACTGTATCATGATCTAAGCTCTTTGTAACCTTCAATAACTTTCTGTCATATGTATTCATTTCTAAACAACTATTCACTTGTTAGATATAAGACTTTTGTGATCCATAATGTAGATAAAAGAACTTTCGAATTAATCACATCATTAGGATTAGGTTGGTGTTTCGAACCAACTAATGTGGTTCATCCTCAGGACAGGTGGAGAGAGACTGATCGATCTCAATGAATAAATAGTGGAGATGCATCATTGCCTGGAAATAACTGTTAAGACTAGCCGTTAGAAAATTAGTTAGTTAGTTAAAAATAAATAAATAAACTAAATAAAAATCAATTACAAATATGTTAATAAATTATTAAGTACTTAATTAATTAATTAATTAATTAATTAATTTATTTTTATAAATATAATAGGTAATAGGTGGGGGGATTTTTAATATATAATTAATTAATTGTTTAAGTAAAATAATATGAAACAAAGCTACCTAGGAAAGATTAGGATGGAAAGTATTAAATAAATAAATAAAATAAAATACCAAATAAGTAAGAAAATTCAATAAAACTTTTAAAAATGGGGGTTTATAAATTATTAAACTAAATATAAAAGGAAATAGAGAGGGTAAAATTTTGATTTAGTAAAATAAAATAAATTAATTAAATATTATGATAAAATAAATAAAATAAATAAATTAAGTAATAAATAATAAATAAACATAATTACCTTAGGGAGGAGACAAAATTTTAAAAATAAAAACAAAAATAAATAAATGAATAAATAAATAAATAAAAATATAAATTAAACCAATAAATTAAACAACAAAAATAAAATAAAATAAAATATTAAATAAATTAAATAAAACATAAAATAACAAAAATTACCTGGTGAGAACCAGGGTCCAACTCTTATTTAATTTCCAACCATCATCACGGTTGAGATTCTTAGCATGTCATTCAATTTCGATCGCCTCCCTTAATTTCCTATGGTGGAAGTGATCAACCTCAGCAACGACTTTTGAGTCTTCAATACAAACATGGTGGCAAGAATTTTCCACATGTTCAGCAAGAGCTAAGGTACGGGACCAATTATATCTAATATCCACAGCATGCTCCTGGATTCTCTGCCTAATGGATCAACCTGTTTCTCCTATATAGGAAGTTCCACAAGAACAAGGAATCATGTAAACCCCTTTCATGTCTTTAGGGTCGATAGGGTCTTTAACAGACCTAAGAGAATTTCTAATAGTTCAGAGAGGTTTGAAAGAAGCAGAGATATTATTTCTCTTAAGGACATGGGAAATTTTGTCCGTTGTCCCTTGTATACATGGGAGATGGACCTTCAAAATAGGATCCACCCAAGTAGATTTTCCACTCAATCCTTTATACGCCTTCTGAAAAGATTTAAGACCTTGAGATCTACTATACCCATTATTTTCGTAAACATCAAGAAAATGGGATTTCTCTGATTCCAGGGAATTGTCATCAGAGATTCTAAGAGCACGAGTCGCAAGAGTACATAGGACACCAAATTTCTGAGCAGGAAAATGGTGGGATCCAACATGAAGATACTGTTCCGTGTGCCTCTTCTTCCGAAAAACCCGGTGAGAAATGGAGCCATCTTCATTCCTTGAGAGAAGGATATCAAGGAAAGGGAGGCTATTAATTTAATTAATTTATTTATTTTTAACTAACTAACTAAATTTCTAACGGCTAGTCTTAACGGCTATTTCTGGGCAATGATGCATATCCACTATGTATTCATCGAGATCGATCAGTCTCTCTCCACATGGCCTGAGGATGAACCTGGTTTGAAACGTCGACCTAATCCTAATGATGTGATTAATTGGAAAGTTCTTTTATCTAAACTATTCACTTTCATAATCATTGCAATTTCTTGCATATCATATTGTTATGCATAAAATCCCTTGAAAAAATTTATTCATATAAAACATTGATTTATCATTAATGTGTATGTGTCGATAAAAATTAAGGTAACAATCCAAACAACCCCAAATTCAACTATCCATTATTACCAATAGCCCAAGAACATGAAGTAAACCACCACAATCACTTTGTTTACAACTTGTAATAATATTCAATCAAACTCATTCACGCATATCAATTTAATGATTAGTCATGCAAAAATAATAAATGCTACCAACCATCTCAAATTCAATCAAAATACATGACAATACTTAATCGTCAGTTAGCCATTACAGTCAAGTCTTAACAGTTGACTCATTGTTTATTTTTTTAGCATCCAAATGGGTTCTTTCAATGCATTTTACAACATTCTATTGTCTTATTCAAGGATAACACCACCCTCTACATCTTTCCGTTATCACACAAATCAATACATGCATTAATTCTTTATAACTATAACTAGTAAGTTCTCAGGATTGTTCATAAATGCAATCGAGGTTTTATTGTAATTTATATGCATAAAGATTCAAATGTCATGAGCACAATTTTAAAATAGACAATATTGCTTACTAGTCTTTAATGTAGTTATTAACAAGCATCATGCATCTCATGTCAAATTTAATATAATTAATATATTTTTATGTAATTTTTTAGAATCATACCTAAGTTGATGCCCACTAGCATCATACATCTACTTCTTTTCCACTTGCAGATTCTCAAAAGGTGCCAGTGATTCAACCTTTTTCTCTAATACCACTTATAACATCCCTTGGTAAACCTTATGTAAAATTACATTGGATCAAAAAATTTCTATGAAAATTTCCAACATTTAATAATCTGAATTCACTATTCCATATTCCTTAACCAACCATTAAATAAAATCATCATCATTACATTAAGTAACTTTAGAAGTGGAATAGTAATTTATTAACAACCATTGTGGAATAATATTAGCATAAGCTTCATTTCAAAAACTTACATCATCTTCATCATTCATTTAGTTAGGCTAGTTAATCACTTATTTGATAATGTAAGTGTCACGTCATGAAAGGAAGCAACATCATTCAAATGACACAATAGGCAAGCACATTATTAAACACTAATATACCCTGGAAACCCCATAGGGAGAAACCAACAAACATTTAATTTTATTAAACACTTTGTAAGGATGTTCACCCCTCACTCAATGGTTGTAAGGGAGTACATCCCTTAGACGTTTTCATAAAATATTACACATAAATATAATCTTAAATGCAACATAACTAGCTAGAAACTATTACATTAATCATGATATCATTTACCCAAAATTCTTAGACATTATGTCCATGTGGTTTGATTCTTCCTATCAGTGGTTTATCTTGCAGTTGGCATTCCTTTAATATACATGGAACACTAGTTCTTTCCCTGCCATAATTCTAAAGATAATATGTCATTCACATGAGTTACAATCATTTCCATCAATTTGCACTGTCAAAAAACTCTGACATCCAAACAATAAATCTTTACAAATTATGCTTCAAGCATATTTTCATGTGTGTAGTTAAAAACACATACAAAGTATTAAGACTTTCCTCTTTATTAACACTACACATACAATAATCAAAGGTACATATATACCCAAACATGTTTGTTTATCCATACATATGCATGGTTATGGACCATGCCTAATCATTAAAATTCCCACATGCATAAGGTAAATTGTATAAGATCACCCAACCATACTCATTCATCCACTCTTCATGTGCATTATAAGAAAAAAGGTAAAATACATCAGAACATAGTACAGTATATTAAAAAATTCATTAGGACAATATTTAAAAGAAATGTCATGGTTATCACTATTCTTCACTCAAGAAGAGGGAAAACTTCCCAAAAGATATACACATAACTAATTTTATTTTTTCTTTGAAATTGACATTCAGATTAATCACATCCTAAATATTTGTTGGAATTCGTTTTGAACCCTCTAATGTGGTTCATCATCAGGACCAAGATGAAAAAATCAATCTATCATTAGGGATAAATGGCAGAGATGCATCGTGTTCCAGAACTAGCTTTTAAAATTATCATTTATTTAATAAAAAAAAGAACGTTAAGAGAGAGTTTAGTTGAATATAAAATATTAAAAATAATTCGGTCAAATTAAACAATATAAGAATGTTAAAGGGAGAGATTAGGTCAATATTTAATAAAATATAAAATTAATTGGTCAATATACAAGTAAAATAAATAAAATAAATAGGGGGAATTTTATAGAAAAAAAAGGGGACGAATAAATACCATTAACAATAAATTATTATATTGTATATTAAATTAAGGAAAAGAAAGGGATCAAGAATTATAATTTTATTGCTATATTAGTATAATTAGCTATATAATGTTGAAGTATAAGTTATTAAATTTTAAAGAAAAGATTAATAATATGACTAAAGGTCAAAGAAGAATATTAAGGCAGATTTATAGTTAAATAGGATCAATAGGTGAAAAGGAAAACAAATTAAATAAATAGAAATAAATAAAAGTAAAAAATAAATAAATAAAAATAAATATTAAGGACAAATTAATAATATATTATATATAACAGACAAAGGGAAATGCCTCATAACAAATAGGATCAATAACGGAAGAATGTCAAATGAATAAATATAAGGAAGTAATATATGTATATAAAAATAAACATAAAAAAAATAAAAAAAATAAAAAGAGGAAACACTCAAATGATCAGGAGGAGAGGGTAGGAATCCAACTTTTACTTAGATTCCAACCATGATTCCTGTTGAGAATTTTTTACTGTTTCTTAATTTCAATGGCCTCTCTCAACTTCCTATGGCGGAAATGATCAATCTTGGTGATGACCTTGGAATCCTCAATGCACACGTGATGCTTAGTTTTAACCGCATGCTCATAAATAGTTGAGGAATGGGAAAAATTGTGCTTAATGTATGTTTCATGTTCCTAAATTCTTAAATCAATGGATCGACTGATTTCTCCAATGTATGGAACCCCACAAGAGCAAGGAATTGAGCAAACCCATTTTATGTCCTTAGGGTTCACAGGGTCTTTAACAAAACAAAAGGAGCTTCTAATGGTATTACGGGGCTTGAAGGTAGCAGAGACATTATTATTTTTAAGAGTATGAGAAATCTTATCCTTCTTGATAACATTAAGGAAGTTATTAGTCAATATTGTGCTATTTGTTTTAGGAAAGCTAAGCCTCCTAAGAGCAACATTAGCAAAGATGATTTTATTTCCCTAAATCCATAAGAGATAACCCAGATATAATCGTTCTTAAGGACGACAAAGGTGGGGTTTTTGTTATTTTAGATAAAGCTGACTATGTTAGAAAAATGTTAGACAACCTTCATAATAGTGGTAGTTACAAGAAACTTAATAAAAATCCTATTAAAAATGTTTCTAAGGAGGTCATTTGTGTCGTAAAATTTATTTTTTCTCTTAACCCCCTAAGTAAGAAACTTATTGAAAGCAACCCTCTCACCTCCAGAATTTATGGTCTTCCTAAGATTCATAAAGTCACCCCCCATAAGACCTATTGTTAACACAATATGTGGGCCTACTTATCTTCTTGCTAAATTCCTAGCACAAAAGCTCAAACATTTGGTTGGTCGCAATGAATCTTTCGTCAAAGACTTTGCTTCATTTTTCAAGGATTTATTTGATGTTAAGCTAGAGACCTTGGGGACTTGTTGGTAAAATTTGACATTTTTTTTATTTACACTAAAATCCACATTAATGAGGCCATTCATGTAATAAATCGGATCACTGATGATGACACTGCCAAATTAGTTGGTCTTTGCCTAACATCTACCTTTTTCAGCTTCCAGGGTGAATTCTATGAACAGACATGTGGAGTAGCCATTGGTTCTTCGCTCTCCCCTGTCGTTGTCAATTTTTCCATGGAATATTTTGAGACTAAAGCTTTCACCTCGACTCAATTTAAAGCCAAACTATGGAAAAGGTTTGTTGATGATACCTGTGTTGTCAGAACCCATGGTTGTGAGAAGTTAGATTTGTTCCTTAATCATCTTAATTCTCAATCTGATTACACAAATTCACTATGGAGGTTGAGGTAAATGGTAGTCTTCCTTTCCTTGATGTTCTCCTCTTTAGAATTGAATATGATTCCTTATCTCACCAGGTATTTCACAAAAAAACTCCACATAACAATATCTTCATGCCAACTCACACCATTTTCCGGCTCAGAAATTAGGATTTCTCATCACTCTTTCTACCTGTTCTCTTAGGATCTATGATATTAATCACTTGGAAGATGAGAGATCCCTTATTCTGAATGTTTTTGAAAAAAATGGTTACAACAGACATCAAGGTCTTGTATCTTTTCAAGAAGCTAGTAAAGGTCAAAGGATTAAAAAAGCTCGAGATGAACAAATTTCCAATGTTCACTTTCATTCATCCATGGGACCACTGATAATATTTCTCATACTCTTAAAAAGAATAATTTATTTGCCACCTTCAAGCCCCTTAATACAATCAAAATCTCCCTTCGATATGTTAAATAATTTATGGATCCTAAGGACATGAAAGGGGTTTACTCAATTCCTTGCTCTTGTGGGGTTCCATACATTAGGGAAACCAGACGATCCATTAATTTAAGAATTCAGGAACATGCATCATACATGAAGCACAATTGTTCTCGTTCCTCAGCTATTGTTGAGCATGTGATGAAAACTAAACAACATGTTTGCATTGAGGATTCCAAGGTCATCGCTAGGACTGATCATTTCCACCATATTAAGTTTAGAGAGGCCATTGAAATTGAGAAGAAGGAAAAAAATCTCGATAGGGACAATGGTTGGAAATTGAGTAAAAATTAGATTCATGCCCTCTCCTCCTAATCGTTTAGGTGTTTCCTCTTTTTATTTATGTTTATTTTTATATACATATATTATTTCATTCTATTTATTTGTTTGGCATTCTTCCCTTATTGATCCTATTTGTTCAGAGGCATTTCCCTTTGATTGTTATATATAACATCCTATTATAATTTTTCCTAAGTAATATTTATTTATTTATTTTTTACTTTTTTTTTCTATTTATTTATTTATTTAATTTGTTTTTCCTCTTCACTTATTGATCCTATTTAACTATAAATTAACCATAATGTTCTTCTTTGACCTTTAATCAAATTATTAATTTTTTCTTTAAAATTTAATAACTTATACTTCAACATTATATAACTAATTATATACTAATATAACAATAAAATTATAATTTTTATCCTTTTATTTTCTTTAATTTAATATACAATATAATAATTTAGCATTAATGGCATTTATTCTTTCCCCTTTTTTCTATAAAATTCCCTTTTTTATTTTTTTCTTTCTTATATATTGACCAATGAATTTTATATTTTATTAAATATTAACCTAATATTTTCCTTTAACATTCTTATATTTTTTATTTTACCTAATTATTTTTAATATTTTATATTCAACTAAACTCTCTGTTAATGTTGTTTTGTTGATTAAAATAAATTATAAATCTAACGCTCGTTTTGGAACATGATGCATCTCTGCTATTTATTCCTAATGATACATTGATTTTTTCATTTTGGTCATAATAATGAACAACATTAGAGGGTTCAAAACATCTTCCAACAAATATTTATGATATGATTAATCTGAAAGTCAATTTCAAATAATCAATATGGATCACAAAAGTATGAGATCTATAATTTTATTTCTTTCCATAAGAACACATTCTTTTCCAAAAGATATTAGTCTAACCACTAATATTTTGATGCTTTTAAACCCATATTATTTTCCGAGGAAGCTAACGCCATAACTATTATTCCTTTGCATATGAGCATAGATACTTTCTCAAGAAACCTAATACATTAGCCATTCTTTTGTGCATACAAACACTTGTTCTTTTCCAACACACTAACATAATAGCTAATACTTTAATGTATATAAACACATATTTTCTTCCAAAATAACTAACACATTAACTATTGTCTTGTGCACCTCAACACCTATTCTTTTCAAAAAGTCTAACACAATAGTTATTCTTTCCATGCATGCAGAACACATATTTATTTTCAAGAAATAAAAAACATAACAACTATTCTTTCATACATACAAACACAATTTTTTTTTTCAGAAAATCAAATGCATAATAGCTATTCTTTCATGTATATATAAATACATATTCATTTTCAAAAATTCTAACTCAATAATTATTGTGGCATGCAAATACCTAAACTTTCAAAAAGAAAAAAGTAACATAATATATATATTATTTTACACACATTAATTTTTCCAATGTTTTTTAAATTGTCCCGTAGATCAAGTATATCATCCTCATATGTTCCTCCCTCCCGAGAATAACCAAGAATATCTGTGACTGCCACACTGAATTTACAGCTGAAACAATGGTTTTTAGCACCAGAATGCGATAGTGTTTCTTCTCTAGTTGAGCCTGAACCATTGCCAGATGAGTTGAACCTTCTACTTACCTAATTTGTTCTTAGTAACAAGTTTACATGTACCTGAAGTTAACATTATTTACCTTTTTCATGTAATCACCTGTGCTAACTACCTTGCAGTTCGCCTTCATAAGAATATACCACTTTTACATCCAAAAGTCCTTTACAAAATAGATAACCTTTATCTTAACAAACTTTAATGCTTATATTGTATAAATTGAATTCCATTCTCTCATGAACAAAAAGGAGAGGGCTAACACCTCTAAACTCTAAATATTTTAAATTTATATTTATAAATATGAAATTCATGGATATAGAAGAATTGATTTTTTATATGAAGAATTTATATTTATATTTATAAATATAAAAATATTATGGTATTTTTGTAATGAAAATTATATATATAACTATTGAGATTAATCATAGCTTCACTAAATTAAAATGTAAAAAAAGTTGGTTATGTGAAAAATCTTTGGAAAATAAGATATAATCTCAGTGCTGGCAAGACATTTAAAGAGAAATTGTTTTCATTTTCAACACACTTAGTGTCACAAAAATGACATGTACTTCTTCATCTCAATGCATTTTTGCATTGACTAATGTTCAATTTTATTATGAAGGTTGTGAGAATTAGTTCTTATTTTAGCAATCTTTATTTTCTTCTTTGGGCACTTAAAAAAAAGAGATACTTTGGATATTTTAGATTTAGGTTGATCACTTTCTCATAATATAATAATTTTCTTTTGCCCTCTAAATTATTATCACGCCATAATTTTTTCCTTAAATTTTGATATAATAATTTTTTTGTATTGTCCTTCTTTTGCAAAACAATATCTTACTTTATTCCCCAATGGTTTAGCCAAGACTGGGAATCCTTTCATCAGCCTGCTTGAGTCGAAGGTGGGTTTTATTAGATTTTAAGCAATTTTAGGAAGCACTTTGTCTTCCATGTTGTTTAACTTATTTTTATAAATTAGATACTTGGTCGTCATTGTGCTTTTAATGGGAAAATACTTGCATCTATGAGGAGGATATAATAAGGTATTTTGAAATTTTCTTTAGTTTTGAGATTATATGTTATATAATTCTTTTGGATTTGATTAATTTTTCTCCATTAGTGTCTAGAAATACTAAATCCCTAAACTTCACATCTATATAAAATAATAGGAGTAAGAGGAGTGTCAAAGAGGAGTTTTTTCTTATCCCATATCCAAAGGTTCGACAACTTGCAATTCTATTTAAGCCCATAATAATCTTTCTATCCTCTAATTATCCTTATCTCAATTTAAGCTTGTGGGGAAAATTGATATATATATATATAAACACACTTTCTCCAACTTCTTGTTGTCATATACAAATGTATCATAGGGATATTATTGGATTTGATTATCATAACTTTCAATTTATTAGTATTAATAGTCAAACCCATATTGGAATAAAACTCTTTAAAGAATCATAGTTACTTGCAAAGATCATGGGAGCTCCCGATCATAAGATCACTATCATCAATATAAAGAAGAAGAATGAAGGTTATATCGACAAAATTTGGGTCGACATGACCTACTTCCAAACAATTTTCTAACTTATAAATGTCTCTGTCAAAAAGGGTAGGAAGCACATGACATCCTTAGTTGACGTTGATATTAATCTAAACTCAAAAGGTATTTTAATCTCTTCCAACTTATTCCAAATATTTATCCTAAAAATTACAATAGTAATATAATTACATATCAAATTGATGTATAAAATTTTCTAATTTGTACTTTATAAGACATGAATCTCCTTTCATATAACAATTTCATTATTGAGGAGAAAGACTCATTCTATAATCGTAAGAGGGGCATGTGTAAGTTCGTCCATTTGTCCATTTAAAAAAATAATAAATTATGTTATAAATAGAAAATTAATGTCAATTATAATAAAAAAATTAATATGTTGAAAAGTGATTAGAAATAAAAATAAATGTGCGAGTAAAATGTTTAAACTTCATACTTTTCAAAAATATTTCAACAAGAGATTTAAATAAACAATTTGAAGATCTATGTTAACTAATTTATGTTGATGTCAATTTCATATATATATTTATCTATAAAAAAAAGATTGTTAAAATAAAATGTTTTAATTTTGTATATAATAAAATATTTTAATACTTGACATATAATTAAAAAAATATTAATAATACAAAATTATTTTAATTTGCCTTTTCAATGTACATGTTATGTAAAATATTTTATTTTAGTTTTATATATACTCTATATAGTATTCAAAAATACAATTTAAGCAATGAAAAATTACACATTATATTTTACACTCTCAAAAAGTGTTATGCAAGTGAAAAAATTTGATCTCCCAACTTATTTTAAATTTATATATTTAAAATAAATCCATACTAATTTAATTATAAACACATAAATATGTTATTTATGCATATTTAAATCCTTCATTTTCCGGAAAAAAAAAAAGAAAAAGAAAAAAAAAAGAAAAAGAAAAAAAGAAAAAGAAAAAGAAAAGTCCATTCCAATTTTACTAACAATTGAAAAACAACTCTTCATTATAGAAAATTAATTTCTTAATTTTATTCTCTATACGTAATGATAAGTATTGAGGGCATTATATGCATTGAACGTCAAATGATAGAAATGACAATGATCTCCTAAATATTCTAGCTTTGTCTCCGCCTTGGTAAGTGAGTTTGTTGAGTGTTGGAAAACATCAAGAATTTGATTAGTTAAACTAATTAAAAACCATAACATACATGCTTTCATAGCTCAGTTGGTTAGAGCACCCGTTTAGTAAGCGGGAGGTCATGAGTTCAACTCTCATTGAAAGCATTGTAGATGAATCTTGATCATGAGTCTCAGACTAGTCTCAAGTGCTGACTGAGAGCACACTTCATGCCATGGCACATTCAACTCTTGCTGAAAGCACAGTCAAGTTTAGTCAAGTTCTTGGATTGCCCTGTGTGCCAGTTGTTATTTTATATAGATGAAACTTGGTCACGAGTTCAAGTCTCATTGAAAGCACACTCCATGCAGAGGGATGCCCTGTGTGCCAATTGTTATACTCCATGCAGAGGCCGCCAATATAGTATAGCATTTGAACAATTCAAAACGGAAAAGGAAAAATCAAAACAATTTGGCGTCCCGTATCACTAATTACAGTGGGGCATCACCTACAGAATAGCATTTGAACAATTCAAAACGGAAAAGGAAAAATCAAAACAATTTGGCGTCCCGTATCACTAATTACAGTGGGGCATCACCTACAGAATAGCATTTGAACAATTCAAAACGTAAAAGGAAAAATCAAAACAATTTGGCGTCCCGTATTACTAATTACAGTGGGGCATCACCAACAGAATTTGTCTGAGCCCAGGTTCGAACTGGGGACCTTTAGTGTGTGAGACTAACGTGATAACCAACTACACCACCCAGACATGTGACTAATTTAAAAAACCAAAGCTAACTCAAGACTTTAAGGCCCCCTGTGTCATTTGGTTACAGTTTCGTGGCGTCAGCTGCACTTCAGCTAGGGATCTTTAGTGTGTGAGACAGACGTGATAACCAACCTCGCAAGCCAAACGATCAATTTATAAAAGGGGTGTTTTTCTCACATAATTTTCCTTATTCTAATTTCCTGACTTCGATTTAATACATAAATATAACATTATAAAATCATCAACCATGTTTGTTTAACGATAGCTTTAAACCCAAACTCGAACAAAGGACCTGTATTGTTGATACATGTGATAACCAGCTGCACCTCTGAAAGTCAAGTCTCCATTGCCACTTTTTCAGGTTTTTCTTTTTCTAATGGATGTTTTTTTTCTCTTCAAACTTACATATATATAAAAATTGCATTATAAAAATATAAACCCATTGGTTATTTGTTTAGAAGTTTTCCACGAGCAAAATATTGGATATTAAATATTATATAAAGTAAAATTAAAATTAATTTTGTTTATATTTTTTTTTAAGAAAAATACTTCTGGTTTATATAATGTACCAGAGCAATGTACCAGAGCATATGACTTTGAATGTATCAAGTACTTACAACAAGTCCATTATAATTTTATTTGTCAAAACAAATTAAAAAATGTGGTTCTTTTAATGGATCCATTCCTTTTTATTTGAAAGACTGAGGATCTTTTTTCATTTGTTCTTTCCAAAAAACAAAAAGCTGTCAAAAAACTACATTTTTACTATCCCTTCACATTCCATTTCATTATGACTTCTGCTTTCTTGCAGAATTTCTTTCCTTCATGTTCCAAAAAGAACTATACATAATGAGTCTTAAATAAAATTTACCTTACTTTCTGCACTAGGGCCAAAAGAGTTAAATAACTCATAGTGCATTTGGCCAAATATGCCATTCAAGTCTCTTTTGGATAATCTATCCGCTTTGTTGTTTTTCTCTCTGTATACATGACAGAAAGTTATAGAAGTGAAACTCTGCTTCAATGCATAAATATGCTCCAGCCAATGTGCAAGATAACCTGGATTTAAGTGGGTTCCCTTATTCATGTGTTAAATAATGACTTTTGAATCTCCAAAAACTCAAAGCTCCTCCAGGTATAGTTGGTTGGCAAACCATAACAATCCCCACAACACTAGGATTTCAGCGCACATATTAGTGCCTCTCCCCCATTCCAATATATTTTGTAATGACAGTCTAGGGAGATCATGAGCCATGCACCACACTCGCAGCTCTCACTTTGTGATGCACCATCAAAGAAACCGGCTGGGTAGTGTATTTCAAAGGGCTGTAGTCTCCTTGTATTTCAAAGCGCTGTAGTCTCCTTGATGCGTCACAGGGAGGCTTCTACTTTAACTTCAACTTTTCCATTGAGCTATAGATCTGTAAGCATATATTTTGAGGTGTGCATGGCTGCCCTTTTGTTTATATTTAATAGTTTACATTCATCTTAACCTTGGATTTATCAAGTTTTAAGAAAGATCAAATTTCTCTTCACTTTAAAAGAAATTTATATCTCAAAAAATTTGATCTCTCAAGATTTGATAAATCTGAAATTAAGATAGACATAAACTGATTATCTTAACTGCTAGATCAACCTTCACTTAACAATACTTCCACCATTAAGTACATACAAGAAATAAAAAGCACAAATATAAATCAATCTAGTAATTAAAAAATAATCGAAAAAAAAACAATTTCAAACCTGCTAAAATAAATATAGATTGAATCTAAATTAATTTTATTTTATTTTCCATATCATAAAAACTTAGATGTAATAAAGTTACACCAACCAAAACTCTACACCAATATACTTATAAAAATTATAAAACTATGTACTCCATAAAATACATATCTTAACTTACAAACTAATTATTTTTAACCTGTAAATAATTTTCACAAACAATTTCACTATTCACCATTAATATGGAATATCACTACCCAATTTACTCTCTATCATATGATGAACGGATCTTAAAAGGGATATGGACATTTGTGTTGCTTAGTTGAAGAACAAAGGTGATGTATCCACGCTGTAATTACATGTGATATAATCTTATGTATGGTGCGTTTAATTTGGAATCTAAACTAATTGTACTCAATTACAATAAAAACAAGTAATATAATCCAAAGTAACATAATAGCTATTTTAACATAATAATTATTTTAATGAAATGAAATTTTAATAATGTCATATAGTCTAAGATATTATAGTTTGTATTATATATATTCAACGATTCAACTTTTAAAAGTCATGTGAATGTCTCTAAGTTAAGATAATTTATGTGTAGTTTTATAAGATTATTTATTGGTGTAAACTCAGATTTTGAGTATAATGTAGGGAAACGATCTGGAGTAGTTGTTGCTCTAATGCTCTATGATGTGAAGTTTGTATAATTAAACTTGCATATATGATGTCCTGGATATATGGTGTTGAACATTCATGAGATAGTTTTTGATGACGTATGTTTTCCTATAAATAAGTCAGTGTGTTTAGAAAATTTTAATAAACATGTAAAAAGTTAGATGTACTATTTATATAATATATATAATTTTTTTTCTCTTTGAAAAGAAACGACGTGAAGAGTAGCACAATTATATTTCATTATGAACTTAATCAATGGAAGTTTAAATTAGTAAATATAGCTTCACAATACATTAGTAGAGACTTGGTATTGATGTTGAAACATTCATATTATATCGTATTTGACTTGGTTTTCAAACCCCATAAAGAATAGTTCGAATCATTTTTTTTGAGGACTTTTCTTGAAACCTTTGGCACTAGTGGAAAAGTAGTGATTGGTGGATTTTAAAATAGAGTTTGGAGGATGTGACTTAATGGTTAGGTGGGGAGGTTTGGTTCCCACAGATTTTGTGATTCAATTTTAGGCAAAACAATATATGTTTGAGAGCTACTCCATGCATGATTTGTGTTTCTAGGGTATAATTTTCAAATCACAAGATTGAGTATATGATTATCACCCTAACATCATTCAATGGTGGAGAATCATTAGATATTAACTTTTGAAATCTCTAAGGGAACACAGAACATGCAACTAACATGCAACTAACAACAATGCTCTTCATTCTTAATCAAATTTATTCCATCTCTATTTATTTTCAAATAGAAGAAAAAAAATAGGAAGTTACAACTATGGGATCCTTTCATGTGTTAGCATTTTCCCAAGAAAAAATAAAGTAAATTATTTGACATGTAAAACCAAAATAAAAAATTTGAACTTGTAAGCCAATTTGCAAGAGCAAAAAATATATATCAGTCCCTTTTTGAGAAACAGAGTTCCACTTTGCACTATCGGATGAAACCAATTCCACTTAGCTTTTAGTAAAACTAATGTTGAATTCCCTTTGCACTTGGAACTCATTTTATATCTTGTTTATAATTTGCATCACATTGATTTTCAATTAGGGCCAACATAGTCGACATTATCAGATTAAATTTGTTAAATGTTAAGCATTTATGCCTACACATCTACCCCTCAACACAATAAGAGTGAAGTGAAAAGGGAATTAAACATTGGTTTTACCAAAAGCTAAGTGGAATTGGTTTCATTGGATAGTGCAGAGTGGAATTATGTTTTTGAGAAAGGGAATGATATAGATTTTTGCTCTTGCGAATTCATTTACAGGTTCAAACTTTTTATTTTGGTTTTACATGTCAAATAATTTTGGTTAAGATAACCAGCCTAGATCCATCTTAACCCCTAATCTATCAAGCGCAGAGAGGGATCAAAACTCTTGAGATAAAAATCTATTTTCACTTGTTTAGGATAGTATGTGAGAAATTGCATTTCACACATTTATAGATGTCTTACCTATCAGGAGGGTAATAAATACAAAATTCAAACCTAGAAATAAATTCTCAAGAGCAGAAAATCTATATCAGTGCCTTTCTTAGAAATAGAATTCCACTTCACACTATCCAATGAAACCAATTCCACTCAGCTTTTGGTAAAACCAATGTTGAATTCCCTTTGCGCTTCACACTCATTTTATATCTTGTTTATATATTACATTATATGGATTTTTAATTAGGACCGACATAAGCATTAAGAGATTAAATTGGTTAAATGTTAAATTTTAAGCATTTACGCCGACACATCTATGTTGGAAATATTGTCATTGATGACAAAGGAGACAACATAGAAGCAGAGAGATAGCAAAAGAAAACTGATAAGGAGAACATTAGACATGAAGAAAGGCAAAGAGAGATAGCAAAAGAGGCAGCAAAGATGTAGAGAGGTAGCAGAGAGGCAACATAGACCTGCATAGAGCTAGACAGATCTGAAGAGCTGCAGAGGGTCGAGTAGCTGTAAAAAGGGTCATTTTTTGAAGCAGCTCAGCAGAGACAGGGCCATTTGAAGAAGCAGGGTAGCAAAAAGAAGTAGCCCAGGCAGCAGAATATACAATGAATACAGAGAAATAGTCCTACACTAACATGCACTGCCTGTGCACTGTCATGCATAGTAACTGAATGTAGAGAAACGGTTATGTCAAATAGGGTTGGAATGGTAGTGTGGTAGTCAAGTCACAAGCAGAGAATTGTAAAAAGAACTGCCTTCTGTGGGACGAAACCTGAGTTTAACTACACTGGGAATAGCCGTGAAGAAATGTAGATTGTTCACATTTCAATACAACCATCAAAATCATGGATAGAGAATGGGTAATTGCATTAAAACCCTGTTTGTTTATATCAGTTGAAGCCACAGTATTATCGAAGGAAAGGAAGGCGGAAGTTACAAAGAAATATGATGGATTGTCGAGTGGTTCACTGTGTAGGACTAACGTTGTGTTAATATATGGGTGAATTAAAAGTTAACATATGAAAAGGCGAAATTGAAATAGAACGGGAGGAAGCAGAATCATGTGCTAAATGGAACCATGAGCCAATGAACAGTGAACGTGGGTTCAAGCCACAAAACCTTCAGTATCGCGCTTTTTAAAAGTAGTAAGAAGAATTGTAAAAAAAAACACAATATATGTCTTTGGTCGACACGTGGCCATAAGTGGTTTTCGAAAACCATTTATATTACGCAAATTTTGAGTTTTAACCCTCAAGCATTTTAATTGCGCGATATTGCGAGAGATCCGTCGGATTCGGGATTGGAGCGTGATAAGCCTGCGACCGTCGGATGAGAAGGGTAGTTTAACTACCGGGACCCACTTTGATCGCGCGAGTTAGATGTGATAAGGTCCGAGCGTTTACATAACGCGATAACCGTCGGATTGGTTGATTGGAGGGAGATGAGTTATTAACCGTCAATTCACGAGGTACGTTAGTGCTGGGGCCCAAACATAGTTGTATGTTGGCGCTTGATTTTGTTATCAAAGTTGAGTTTATACATATATGAATATTCCATAAGTGGCCAATATATAATGCAATTTCCGATAAAGGTCGAAGGTTGGGGTTAATAAAATCCATGTTGTGAAAGGATTAATGTTGAAGGTACGAAGAGAAATGCTGTGGGCCCAACCTTAATCTATAATGGGGATTGATATGTGAGCCAAAGTTGGAGTTGATCTGAAATAAAGTGAAATGTTGATATGTCGGGGCTTAAACCAAAAAGGTCGAAGGCCCTTTAATATCTATTATCCATTGGAAACGCACTAACCCAATCACACCTTAATATGAATGAGGCGAAGGCTTACGTTAACGAAATATATATGGGTTTAAATATTCTATGGGCCAGTCATTTATGATGTATTATGGTTATAAAAGTGCCGCGAGTCACTAATATCTTGGCTCAAATCAAAATTTATAAAGACAAACATTAAATGGAAATTCACACAGAAAGTGAGAGCGAAGACTTAATGATATATGTTACTGGAATATAAGTTGAAAAGGATTATAATGGTCTAGCTGTTTGTATGTTTAGTTTTATATGTATTTTTGGGTTGCACTATTATTCCGAAGTGAAATAAAACATTTGTCGGGTTTATTAGAAGAGCATATTATATGCTTTATGGGTTTTATAACCTTGATTATAAGAAGCCTCTGCATTTATTTAAATTTGCCAGCAGATAATAAGAAGAAGCTGCATTTTTATATACAATGAGAGTTTGAGAGTTATTGGGGAGATAAACTTGTAAAACAGGTATATATGCAGCAGATACACAATTGCAATGAAGAGGTGAATATGCACAAGAATGAAAATGTGGGTTTGACAAGTGTACATGCACAGAAAGCAGGAGAGTGTGCAGAAACTAAAAAGGGCAGTGAACAACAGAGGAATGCAGAACAGTTACATGACAGCAACAGAAAAGACAAACTCACAGAGAGCCAAAAACTGAAGGGATTGAATTGAAATTATTATTGTAACTGAAAATGTAAATGTTTTAATTGATTTTATATTGTTTGTGATGCATTGGAAAGTCTCCGGAGGAAAAGAAATATCCCACTGTAATATTGAAATTTGTACATATTGTTATATTTTTTCTGAATGAGCTGGACAAAGGAATGAGAAGGTAGAAGTCAAAGAGTCATGGCTGTTCACTTTGAATTCCATGTGGAATACAAACAGTCATGTGATGAACTCTATAAATGATATCACATTGATATGCATAGAGAGGTTAGAGAATGCAGAATTGAGGCAGAGAAGATAAGAAGAAGGATGAGCAGAAAGAGATGCTGTGAAAAGTCAGAGATGATATAAGACAGATAAGAAAGCTGGAGGACAACAGTGAAGAAGGTACAGAACAGAGATGATATCCAAGGTAAATCAGCAAGTGTTTTCTTTTGAAAGAGTGAGGAAGTTCGAGCTTCCCTATCAAGTTGTAGCTTGATAGATGTCAATTGTAGCTGACTAAGGTAGGAGCCTCCTGTAGGTTGTAGCCTGCAGAAAATAGAGGAAGTTGGTGCTTCCATATCAAGTTGTAGCTTGATAGAAGTCAGTTGTAGCTGGCTGAGGTTGGAGCCTCCTGTAAGTTAGTGCCTGCAGAAAATTGATGGGAGTTGGAGCTTCCTTGCAAGTTGTAGCTTGCAAAATTGAGGTAGGAGCCTCCTGTGGGTTGGAGCCTACATAAAATCAGTGGTGAGAGGGATTTGGAGCTTGCCTTTGCATCACAACAATAATAAGATGTGTTTTTCTCCCTTATGGGTTTCCACTTATATCTGTTGTCCATATGCATGATGATTATCTGTTGATACTCTATATTTATTCTGCTTAATACCTGCTACTCATTTGTTAAGATTGTTGTTCCATTGTATATAAAGAAGAAAGATTCTATTTCCATTAAAAGAAAGTATAATAAGAACATGGTTGCATTAAACTGATTCACTCCCGCTCTTAGTTTAACCAAGGGTCCAACAATTGGTATCAGAGCTGTTTCCTTCTATATCATTTTAACAACTGAAAGGAGATCCTAGGCCCTCAAGATGGCTAGTCAAGAAGGATGCTCAACCAATAAAGCCCCTTTTTTCACCGGTGCAAATTATGCCTTCTGGAAAATCAGAATGAGGACATACATAATGTCTCTAGGAATAGAAGTTTGGGCTGCTGTGGAATTTGGATATGCCCCAAAGGCGATTGACTCAAAGAAAGAAGCCAAGCAAGATTTTGTAGCTAATGCAAAGGCCATGAATGCAATCTTAAATGGACTGGGTGAGGCAGAATTTATCAAAGCAATGCACAGCAAGACTGCCAAAGAAATATGGGATACACTAGAAAACATCCATGAGGGAGAAAAAAAGGTGAAGACAACCAAACTTCAAGTCTATAGAGCCCAGTTTGAAAATATAAAAATGAATGATGATGAAGACATTGCCAGCTTCTTTTTAAGGGTTGCAGAAATTATGAATAACATGAAAGCTCTAGGAGAAACCATAAAAGAAGTTGTAGTTGTTCAAAAGATTCTAAGATCTCTTCCACCCAGCTTTAACCCCAATGTTTCTGCCATAGAAGAAACAACTGATTGGGAAACCTTGACCATGAACCAATTACTTGGAAATCTAACATCCTATGAGATGAGACTGCCACAAAGGAAGTCAAATGTGAGGGAGGCAACCTTTAAGACAGAGAAGAAGAAAGAAGAAAAGGAAGATATATGCTCTTGCTCTGATGAAGAAGAGGCCAAATTTATCAGGAAATTGGATAGGGGCTCAGGTAAATATAAAGGTAAAATTCCATTTAAATGTTTTAACTGTGGAAGAGTTGGACACTATGCTGCTAAGTGTCCTAATAAGAAAACAAAGAATCAGACTCAAGAATCAGAGAAAACCATATCAAAGAACTGGCAGAAAGGGAAGAGATTCATTAGAAAGTCTTTCTATGCTCAGCAAGACAACAATGCATCTAAAGACTCAGATGAATCCTCAAGTGAAGAAGGTGTAGAAATTTTAATAACATATATATTATTCACTGAGATTCTCTTGATCACACACTATTTTAACTTCATGCACAATACATAATCTCTTCTACCATTGATCATTAATTGCGGAAATAAAAACAATCGCATGCACACACTAAAACCATAAACAATCACACATATGAACACAGTATTTCATGGGAAAACTTAAAGCTGAAAACCCCCAACTATCTGTATATTATATGTCATAGAGATCATGTAACAATCATTGTACAAAGCTCCTCACAAGCTCTCAGCACAACCTCCAATTGCTACACACTAATCAAGCTAGATCTAGCAAAACACATGCTCCAATCTTTGCCACCTGATAGCCAGCTTCTATTGCGTAATAAATGCTATAGGATGGCTCATTTAATAACTTGAACCACCTGGCTTGTATTGCACAATCCTCATGGGCTTCTCCAATCACTGATTGTTGCAAATATGCAACAATATAGTCACAACTGATAGTTAACCTGCTCTTTCACCTATCTCTGCACTAGTCTCCACTGAAACTGTCCATGCACTGAAGTTAACTGATGTATTCTTTAGTTGATTAATGAGTTTATAATTAGTGAATTAATTAATAATTAATTCACACCACTCTCACTAGTGTATCAATCAGTTAGACTAGATACAACTAGCTCAACTATGTTTATATTAGTTAAACTGAACACAACTCCATTAACTTCCTCAATCAACTCCACCAAACTCTCTCACATGAGTTCTAACTGAAGTATCCATGCAATAGCTCCACTTAACCCTCGGGAATAGCGTAATTCCTTCTGTCAGCTCCTGTGCCACATCTGTGCACTTAACTGAAGTGCTCCAAGAGAATAAGATAATGTTTAGAGTCCAAATATTATTAAGAGCTAATAATATTCGACATATCTATTTTTTAGACTGGCAATCTAAAAATAGATTCCGCCCAGTATGTCTAAAAATAGAAGTCCATCTATTTTTTTCCAACTTGACCAACCATCCACAAATAGCATCCTGCAACTCATAGAACATGATCCATATGTCTAAAAATAGACATAGTCTAAAAATAGACTTTGCGCCAAAAATAGCCTGCGGGCCCACTTAGTGAAGGCGACTCCTTTCCACTAAGCTCATCATCTTATTGCAATCTCAACACTCCCTCTCAACAAGATATGGATTATCTGCAACCCCTATCCTGCCCCTGTGGTATTCGAATTTGCTCCTGGTGAGCACCTTCGTCAAGATATCGGCATCCTGATCCTCCGTAGGAATGTATGAAAGTAACATGATCTTCCGTTGCACACAATCTCTGATATGATGATACCGGATGTCAATGTGTTTAGATCTATCATGAAATACTGGATTAACCGAGAGTTTGATGCAACTCTGATTATCACAATAAATCACAGTAGGCTCTAAGTGTGAACTGAACAACCCGACCAGGATCTTCCTCATCCATATAGCCTCGCATGCAGCCAAACTCGCTGCCATATACTCGACCTCTGCTGAACTGAGTGCCACGGATCTCTGTTTCCTGCTGTACCAAGAAACTATTGTCGACCCGATACTGAAAATACCTCCAGATGTGCTCTTTCTGTCCGTTGGGCTCCCTGCCCAATCTGCATCCATGAAGCCACACAACTTCACCTCATCCGACTGTCTGTACCATAATCCATATCCCGATGTGCCTCTGAGATATCTCAATACATGCTTGCCTGCCTTCCAAAAGAGCTTGGTAGGCTTAACCATAGCTTGTGAAAGCTGGTTAACAGCATAGCATATGTCGGGTCGTGTATTGACTAGATACATAAGTGACCCCACCAACTGTCGATAAACAGTGGCATCCACTACCTCCGCTGAAGTAGCATCCTCCTTCCTCCAACCACCAGGAAGAGGAGTATCAACAGGCTTGCAGCCATGCATATTGAACTTCTCCAGTATCTCCCGGGCATACTTACCCTAAGAAACAAACAGTCCATCACTACGCTGCCAAATTTCCAATCCCAGGAAATAATGAAGGAGGCCCAAGTCCTTCATCTCAAACTCTTTTGCAGAATCATCCTTGCATGAGGAGTATCAACGGCTCATCACTGTCCAAATAAATCATCTACATAAAGTACAATGATCGGCAGCTTACCCTCCACCATGTCTGGTATAGGTTTAGGAGGATCCGCCTCCTCTTGGAGAATCCAAGTCCCGTTAAACTTGTCTTATCCGTGTGTACCAAGCACGAGGTGCTTGTTTCAACCCATACAATGCTCTCTTAAGCCTGCACACATGTGACTCACTGCTAAAGATCTCGAAACCTTCGGGCTGCTCTATGTACACCTCCTCCTCAATCACCCCATTGAGGAACGCAGTCTTCATAACCATCTGATGAATGTGCCACCCCATCTGCATTGAAAGATCAAGAATCATCCATATGGAAGAATACCTTGCAACAGGTGCAAAGGTCTCCTCATAATCGATCCCCTCAATTTGTGAGAAGCCTCGGGCAACAAATCTTGCCTTGTACTTCTCCACACTCCCATCAGCTGCTTGCTTCACTTTGTAGAGCCATCTCAAACCCACCACTGATTTCCCTTCCGGCCTTGGGAAAATCTCCCATGCACTGTTTCTGACAATCGAATCATAATCTTCCACCATGGCATCTACCCATGTGGGATCCTCCACAACTTCCTCGAAAGAGGATGGCTCCATCACGATACACTTTCTCATCAGAGCCATGTATCCAGTAAATCGGTCAGGTGACTGTCTCTGTCTGCGCTGTGATGTAGGAACTCCTACATTTTGTACTGCATCAAGATTCAGTCGCTCAACTTCTGTAGTGCGCTTCCGCCTCTGATGTTTGGCGCTGCATGATTGGTTTCTTCCACTCCATGAACCTCCTCTTGTGGCTGATCCACATCTTGAGGCTCATCTTTAGGAACAAGTAGCTCCTCCTCTGCATGCAAGTGTAGCTCCCTCTCAAGCGACAACTTCATGGATTTCTCCTCATGAAATTTGATATCTCGTCGCACGATAGTCATTCGACTATCTAGAAAATACACACGTGACCAAACAACTGTTACCGATGAAATAGGTAGCTTTGACCTCAAAACGGGAACTCCTAGCCCAAAAACTCTCAAAAAACATGAAAAAGCCCCAGAAAAAGTGTGTCTTCCGAACGCACTATTTTTTTTTAAGGTCAAAATTTCAACATTTTCTAAAATTATGCTAAAAACAAATTGAACATTGAAAAAAACATGAAAAAACACCCCAAAAACAAAAAAAGTGTATTCCAGAACGCACTTGGTTTTTTTTGAAGGTCAAATTTCAACATTTTATAAATTATGCTAAAAACAAAATTATTTCTTGAAAAAAAGATTGAAAAAACACCCTCAAAACAAAACCAGTTGATGCTGGAATAACAAAAAAAAAAATTGTCATATTTTTGACATTTTTAAAAATAGAAATAACATTTTTTAATTTTAAAAATTCAAACATTAAAATAAACCCAAAATTTAAGAAAAAAATAAATTTAAAAAATAAAAACATTTTAAAGCTTAAAATTTAAAAATATATGAAGATAAAAAAAATAAAAATAAAAACAAAATAAAAATTTTAATTCAAACATTAAAAAAGACCTAAAATTTAAGGAAAAAAAAAATAAAACAATAAACAAAAAAAAATTTAAGATTGAAATTTAAAAAAATATAAAAATTAAAAAATAAAAATAAAAGCAAAATAAAAATATTAAATTTAAAAAAAAAAACAAGTTAAAAAAAGAAGGAAATTATAAAAAATAAAATATAGAAATTAAATTTAAAAAAGAAAAAGAAAATGCTTATTAAATTAAAAAAAAAAAAAATAATTTAAAACAAAAAATTAAATTTAAGGAAATATATTAAATTTTAATAAATTTAAAAATTTAAAATAAAAATATTAAAAAAAAGAAAACAATATTTAAATTAAAAAGTAAAAAAATAAAAAATTAATTAAAAATAAAAAATAAAAATAAAATACAATGAAAATATTAAATTTAAAACAATATATATTAGAAAAACAAAAAAACTATAGAAAATAAATTAAATTTAAATTACAAAAAATAAAATATATATATGAACTTAAATTAAAATATGTATATAGATCAGATTTTATTAAATTTAAAATATATATATATATATATATATATATTAAAATAACAAATTAAATTTCAAAACAAAAATATTAAATTTTAATAAATAAACAAATAAATTTTGAAAGAAAAAAAAAATTTTAAATAAAAAAAAAAAAATCAATATTAAAATAAAAACTTTAAAAATCAATAAAAAATGGAAAATTGAAAAAAATAAAAAAATATTAAATAAAAAAAAAATTAAAAAACAAATTAATTTAAAAAAATTAAGTTTAATTAAAAAAAAAATCTAATTTTAAATATAGAATTTTAATTGAAATATAAAAATATAAAAATTTTATGTTATTAACAAAAGAAAATTAATAAAAAAGTAAAACACTTAAAAAACAATATTAAATTCAAATAAATTTAAAAGAAATACAAAATTTATTAAATTCTATAAAATAATAAAGAAAATTTATGAAATTAAAAAAAAAAAATCAATTAAATAAAAAAAAGAAGCAAAATTTAATAAAAAATACTAACAAAATAAATTTAAAAAAAAAAAATTAAAACAAAAAAAATAATAAAATTTACAAAAAATAAAAACAAAACCAATTATATTTTATATAAAAAAATTAAATTAAAAAAAGAATTAAATTTTTTGAAAAAAAAATTAAAAAAATTATTAAAAAAAATCAATTAAAAAAAAAAAATTTAAAAATTAAAAAAAAAAAACCAATTTAAAAAAAATAAAAAATAGAAAAAAATCAAAATTAAAAAAATCAATTTAAAAAAAAATTTAAAAAAAATCAAAATTAAAAAAATCAATTTAAAAAAAAAAAAAAAAAAAAACAGTTTAAAAAAAAATAAAATTCGGTGGTGGGCGGCGGTGGTGGTGAGTGAGGGGCGGCGCCACCGGCGCTCCCAGCTACGAGAGGCGGCGGCGGAGGCAGGGTGGTGCGCGACACGGCACGGCACGAACATCCTCGCCGCCGCACGGGAGGGCGAGAGTGCGCCGCCACGCCCCCACCACTGCACGCCTTTCTAAAAATTTTTTTTTTTAATTAGTTTTTTTTTTAATTTTTTAAGGTGATTTTTAATTTTGTTCAATTCTTTAATTTCAAAAATTTAGTTTTTTTTTAAATTTTATTTTTTATTTAAATATAATTTTTTTTTTATTTTTTTTTTTTTTTAAATTTTTTTATTTTATTTTTTGTTGTTTTTAATTTTTAATATATAAGTATAGGTTTTATTTGATTTGATTTTAATTTTTTTTTTTTTTTTTTTTTTTAATATTTTTATCTTAATTTGATTTTTTTTTTAACTTTTTTTTAATTTCAAAAAATAAAAAAAATAAAAATTGTTCAATTTTTTTTATCTTAAATTCAGTTTGTTTAATTTTTTTTTAATTTTCTTTTATTTTTATATTTAATATTATAGATTACTTATTTTTTAAAATTTTAAAGTTAAAATTTATTTATTAATTTTAATTTAATTTAATTGTTTTTTTTTTAAATTTTTAAATTTATTAGTTTTTCATTTTTAAAATCTATAAATTTATTCATTAAAAAAAAAAGCACTAAATTTATGTGTATTTGTTTTTTAATTATTTGCATGTGGTTTTTTTAAAATTTTTTTGTTTTTTAATGATAGTTTTTTATTTTTATTTTAATTTTCTTTTTCAATTTTAATTTTATTTAATTTTAATTTTTTTAATTTTTAATTTGTTTTTTTTTTTTTTTTGTTAATTTTAAAATTTGTATTTTTTTTTCTTATTATTATTATTATTATTATTATTTTTTAATTAATTAATTTATTTATTTTTTAATCTAAATTTTAATTTTGTAATTTTAATTATTTTTATTTTTTTTTAAATTTTTTTATATGGCTTTTTTTTAATAAGTTAGAAAAAAATGTTTTAGACGTTTTTTTTTAAAATTTTTTTTTGGTCAATTTTTGTTTTTTTTCTTTAAATTATGTGATTTTTTTTTTCAAATTTTGTCATTTCCTTTGATATAATTTTCAAATATTTTTGTTTTTTTTTAAATTTATTTTTGTTTAAATTTTTTTTTATTTTTACGAGCTATTTTTGTTTTTTTTTACATTTTTATTGGGTTTTTTTTATTGTTTTTATATATATTTTTATCTAAGTTTTGTGTTTTATTCCCAACATGAAAATCACCACTCTAAAAAAAAAGGTTGATGCAACATCAATACGTTTCAAAATTAGCATGAAAATCACCACTCTAAAAAAAAAAAAGGTTGATGCTGCGGCATGTCACGTTTCCAAAATTAGCACTTTAGCATGAAAATCCTTACCCTTCCTAAAAAAATTGAATGCGGCATCAATATGTTTCAAAATTAGCATGAAAATCACCACTTAAAAAAAAAAAGTTGATGCTAAGTTGATGCTGCATCAATACATTTCAAAATTAACATGAAATTCACTAACATTTTAAAAAAAATATTCATACTTCATAAATAAAAATATTTGAGTGTCAAAAATGTGCACAAAAAAAAAAAAAAAAATGGTGATTCTGCGTCACCACTTTTCAAAATCGGGTGCTTTTTATGCTACCAAGAAAAAGTAATTAACATTGGATTTACCTATTTCATCGATAACATTATTGGATTGTGAGGTGTATCAGTGTACCCCACAAATATTCCAACCTCTGCGGTCGGATCCAGCTTCCTTCTCGCATCCTTCGTCACATGCATGTAGACAGGAGAACCAAAAATCCGCAAATGGGAAATATCAGGCCTCTTTCCAGAATAAGCCTCCTCGGTGTACTCATGCCAAGAACCTTGTGAGGACAACGGTTCTGCACATACATTTTTGTATTGCATGCCTCATCCCACAAGTGAAGGGGTAGGCCTTGATCATGCAACATCGCCCGTGCAGCACCCACGATCGTTCTGTTCTTCCGCTCAGCCACCCCGTTCTGCTGTGGGTTATGGGGTGCGATGAGCTCTCTCCGAATCCCTTCTGCGCTGCAGAACTCCTTGAATTCAGCCGGAGATGAATTCACCACCTTTGTCGCTCCTAAGAGCCTTCCCATGCTTCCCCGATTCCTTCTCAACCAACGCCTTGAATTCACAGAACTTTGAATATGTCTTTCTCTTCTTTTGCATGAAGAAGATCCAGCACTTCCGAGAGAAATCATCAACAAAGATCACATAGTACTTGTGCTTTGCTGTCGAAGCTACTGAGAAAGGTCCACACACGTCTGTGTGAATTCTCTCAAGGATCGTCGTGGCGTGACTATCCTTCTCGTGAAAAGTGGCTTTCACAAATTTTCCCAAGGTATCTCTTAGACCTTCATCATTGCAAGAGTACCCTTAGGAAACCTGTGAAATCTCTTTACTCGGTATCTTCAAAGCTCCATGGTGAAGGTGGCCCAATCTACGTGCCACAACTCGCCCTCATCACAGCTGCCACTCCTTGCCATTATTTGTCTGCGTAGCCATCTACCTGCAATTGATAAAGGTTCTTAACTTGAACACCTATCCTCCGGGTCTCACCAGTTGCCTTACTACGCGGGAAAGCCTTTCCCTCGCTAAAGACAACATCATATCCCTTGTCTTCTAACATCGCCACAGAGATAAGATTCTTCTTCAATCCTGGAACATGCATCACTTCCTTCAATACGAAGGGTTTACCGGACTCCCTCTCAAAGGAAATGGTACCGATACCAGTCGCATTGTATCTACCATCATCGCCCATCTCGATGTGCACTCCAAGATCTTTCTCATCCAGATCAGTAAACAAATCTCGATCTCTTGTCATGTGAAAAGATGCACCACTGTCAAGAAACCACACTGAACCCATCACACTTGAGACCAAGCATGCGATCAACGAAAAATCCAGCTCAAACTGTGAGGCTAAGGCCTCTCCCACTGCAGATCCAACAACCTGCTTATTTTTCCTCTTCTGTGGACAATTAGTGGCGTAATGTCCGTGTTGGTGACAGTGAAAGCACTTCACCTTGGACATGTCCTACTTCTTTCGTTTCGCACCGGATTGAGAAGATTTCTTGCTCTTCCCCTTCTTTGCTTTGGCAGCCAAAGCGCAATTTTCTTCATCTGAGTTCTTTGATGAAGATTTGTCCCTGGTACTCCGCCTTATCTCCTCTTGCACAAGATCCGACCAAAGTCGCTCCCATCCTGGCAATTTCTCCCGACCATTGACAAAGTCCTGATAGGAATGCCAACTCTTCCGAAGTGCAAGGAGAGCCAAGCTCACCAAGTCCTCGTCATCAATAGTAACCCCCACACTTCCCAACTCATCCCTGCATTGGATGAACTTCGTGAGGTACTTGGGCATACTGTCGCCTTTCTCCATTTTTATGTTCCTGAGTTTATCCTTGAGCGCCAACTTCCTCTGGTTGCTCTTGCTTTGAAATAAATCTGTCAAATCTTTCCACATCAAGAATGGAGAAGCCTTACCATGAAGGTTGGACACTATGTGATCCTTCACACCTTCCAACAAAATCCTTCGACACTTTGTTGTCTTCTTTTTCCATGCGTCATACGACAAAGACGTTTAGAAGTAGTTGGGAATTTCCATCTATGAACTCCTTCCAAACCCATTTGTCATCCAGAATCGGTTTCCATCCCGCTGCTCCACAATATAATTCGAGCTACCTCATGGGCATACCCCACCGCAATCCATTGAAAGACATCTCAACTTCGACACCAAGAAAACACTACCGCAAATTCGAATTTCACTAGCTCAAAACTCAACTGCTTCAATGTTTTGCAATTGCTCCAATGATCAATATCGCTCTAATACCATGTATAAATTTGAATAACAGATATATTATTCACCGATATTCTCCTGATCACACACTATTTTAACTTCATGCACAATACAAAATCTCTTCTACCATTGATCATTAATTGCGGAAATAAAAACAATCGCATGCACACACTAAAACCATAAACAATCACAAATATGAACACAATATTTCATGGGAAAGCTTAAAGCTGAAAACCCCCAACTATATGTATATTTTATGTCATAGAGATCATGTAACAATCATTGTGCAAATCTCCTCACAAGCTCTCAGCACAACCTCCAATTGCTACACACTAATCAAGCTAGATCTAGCAAAACACATGCTCCACCTTCACGCACTGGAGAAGCAACAATTATCACCTGACCAATGCCATAGATGGCTCATTAAATAACTTGAACCAATCGCCAGGTACCGCGTAACTCTTTGGTCTAACGATCACTGTTGATTTAAATATGCAACAAGAATAACTATAGTTAACCTCGCTCTTTTCACGTATCTCTACATTGGTCTCACCTGCCCTCAATTCATGCAATCGGGGCGGGCATGTGGTTTGGTTATCATGAGTTGATAATGAGAATTAATTAATACACCACACCACTCTTCACTAGTGTATTAATCAATTAGACTAAATACAACTAGTTCAACTATGTTTAGATTAGTTAAACTAAACACAACTCCATTAACTCCTCAATCAACTCCACCAAACTCTCTCACATGAGTTCTAACTGAAGTCTCCATGCAATAGCTCCACTTAACCCCTAGGAATAGCGTAATTCCTTCTGTCAGCTCCTGTGCCACATCTGTGCACTTAACTGAAGTGCTCCAAGAGAATAAGATAATGTTTACAGTCCAAATATTATTAAGAGCTAATAATATTCGACATATCTATTTTTAGACTGGCAATCTAAAAATAGATTCCGCCCAATATGTCTAAAAATAGAAGTCCATCTATTTTTCCAACTTGACCAACCATCCACAACTAGCATCCTACAACTCATAGAATATGATCGACATGTCTAAAAATAGACATAGTCTAAAAATAGACTTTGCGCCAAAAATAGCCTACGGGCCCACTTAGTGAAGGAGACTTCTTTCCACTAAGCTCATCATCTTGTTGCAATCTCAACAGAAGGAACCCATGAATTTATATTGATGGCTATAGAAGAGCTTGAAGGATTCCTTCTAGAAGATGAGGAAGAAGGTGAAGTTGATCTTGAGGGGGAGCTAAGAAGTGCCCTGGAGGAAATTGACAGACTCAAACTGAAGTGCAGAAAACAAAAAGATATTCTCCTCAAATATGTAAGAGAAGAAAAAAATTCAGAAGTCCTCATTCAGTTGAAAGTAGAGCTTGAAGAAGACAAGAAGGTAGAAGACATTTTACTTAAGAAAATTAAGGATAAAATTCAGGAACAAGAGAAATTGGAAGAAGAAGTAGTATGCTTGGGGAAGAAATTAGAAAACGCCCAAAGGAAAGTGTCAATAAACACTCCTCAAATGACAAGCTCTGATAAGTTGAATGAAATTCTAGATGCTCAAATATCTCCTTTGATAAGAACTGTGATAGGCGATGAAGGAGAATCAAGCAAAGGCAAAGAAAAGGAAAATAGAAATATCATTTTTGTAAAATCTGATAAGGATAATGAAGCAGCTCAGAAGGTTCCTACAGAAGAAGAAACCTGCAATGAAGTAAACAGAAACCAGAAGGAACCTCAAAAGACAAAGAATGAAACAAATAAACAGTCAACTGAAAAAGGCTCATATACTCCTGAATATATCAAATTTGGAAGCCATCAAAGGAGATTCTTCCCCCTATGAAAAATGTCACTTGTTATGCCTGCCACAAACTGGGACATATTGCTGCATACTGTCATACAAGGAGAATCGATTCAAACCAGCAAATGATGCAAACTGTGAAAAGAGTACCTCAAGCAAACAAATGGAGAAGACAACCCTTCATTAGGTATGCAAATTGTTTTTATGGATATTGTTTTTATTGTAAGGAATTTGGCCATAAAATCATAGAATGCAGAACATATGGACAAAGAATGATGTTCAAAACCTCAAGGAGGTTTATGAATCATGGAGAATTTACTCGTACTCATAATTCTGCTAAAAATATGATCAAATGTTGTGTATGCCATAAAATTAGACATATGTCTTCCAAATGTCCTCTCAGAGAATGTGGCCCATCATCTCAGAAAAGGTACCAAACAAAAGGATGCATGTAGTGGAAAAAGAAGGTGAATAAATGTGACCCTGCTCTAATAGCTCAAGACCTGAAAAGCCAATGGTATTTCGACAGTGGATGCTCAAAGAATATGACTAGAGATAGAAGCAAGTTTATAACCTTTGGTGAAAATAAATCTGGAAATGTTACTTTTGGCAATGATAAAGCAGGGAAAATCAAAGGAAAAGGCTCAGTCAGTCTGGATAATGGAAGAGGAAAGGCCTAAGATGTACTATTTGTGGATGGGCTGAAAGAAAATCTGCTGAGTGTCAATCAAATGTGTGATAAAGGTTGTGAAGTTATTTTTAGAGCACAAGACTGTGAGGTAAGATTAAGCACCACAGGAAAGACCATGATCAAAGGTGTTCGAATAGAAAGTAATTTCTACATAGTGAAAGAAGAGAATGAAACATGCCACCTTAGCAAACTTGAGGAGTCATGGTTATGGCATAGAAGATTAGGACACCTTAACTTCAACCATATCATCAGTCTGAGTAAGAAGAAAGCAATCAGAGATGTGCCAACAATAAAGAAGCCTTCAAATACCATATGTAAATCTTGCCAATTGGGCAAACAGACCCACACATCATTTAAGACCAAATATGAGCTATCAACAATTAGGCCACTTCAACTTGTACACATGGATCGGTGTGGACCTTCAAGAACTAAAGCACCAAGTGGAGAATCATATTTCATGCTGATAATAGATGATTTTTCCAGAATGACATGCGTAGATTTTCTCAGATATAAATCTCAAGCACTTGAGAAATTCAAGATATTCAAGGCATTGGCAGAAAATCAAACAGGATGCAAGCTAAAGTGCATCAGATTAGACAGAGGAGGTGAATTCATAGACTATGATTTTGCAGACCTATGTAATGAGCATGGAATAAAACAACAGTTTATTATTGCAGGTACACCTCAATAGAATGAAGTGGCAGAGAGACAAAACAAATCAGTACAACAGATTGCCAGAGCAATGATGCAAGAAAGTAACATTCCCCAAACTTTCTGGGCAGAAGCAGTACACACAACTGTTCACATTCTTAACAAAGCGCATTTAAGACCAAACTGTGACAAGACTCCTTATGAACTATGGCATGGTAAACCAGCATCAATCAAGCACTTTAGAGTCTTTGGAAGCAAGTGTTTCATAAAAAATAATGATGAAAATCTGGGAAAGTTTGATGCAAGAGCAGATGAAGGAATATTTCTAGGATATGCATCCAAGAGCAAGGGTTACAGGTGCTACAACAAAACACTACATAAAATTGTGGAAAGCATTGATGCAAGATTTGATGAATATATACCAAACAAAACAAGAAGTACAAGTTGCAGCAAACCTCCAGAAGATCATGAAGAAGAGAACCAAGATGATGATGAAATAAACAAGACAATAGAAGATACTGAACTAAACTCAAAAGGTCCCTCAAGACACACTCAAAAGAATCATCCAGAAGATCAAATCATTGGGGACAAGAGTGTGGGAGTCCAGACAAGAAGATAGCTAGTTGAACAAACAAAAGAAGTGTACCTGGCTATGTTATCTCAAATAGAACCAAAGAAGTTTGAAGAAGCCAACAAAGACAAATATTGGGTGAAAGCTATGAATGAAGAACTAGACTAGATTAAGAAGAATAATACATGGGAGTTAATACCAAGACCCACAGGGAAAATGTCATAGGCTCAAAATGGGTATTCAAGAATAAGATGAATGAACAAGGAAAGGTAATCAGAAATAAATCCAAACTTGTATGCAAGGGATATTCACAAATTGAAGGTCTTGATTATGATGAAACCTTTGTCCCTGTAGCCAGAATGGAAGCAATCATAATGTTTTTGGCCTTTGCATGTTATCAAGATTTCAAGGTATATCAAATGGATGTGAAGTCTGCCTTCCTGAATGGAGATTTAGAGGAAGAAGTCTACATGGAACAACTCGAAGGATTCTCCTTAACAGATAAACTAGACTATGTGTGTGGATTAAATAAAGCCTTATATGGGTTGAAACAAGCTCCTCGAGCATGGTATTCGAGGCTGGAAAAATACTTGCAAAAACAAGGGTTCAAGAAAGGAGGAGTAGATAGCAATTTGTACATAAAGGCTAATGAAAATGAACTCTTAATTGTAGTAGTGTATGTAGATGATATCATGTTTGGAAGCAACAAAGATGAGTTAGCAAAAAGATTTGTTGAGGAAATGAAATCAGAATTTCAGATGTCTATGATTGGAGAGCTCACCTTCTATTTAGGACTTCAAATTCAACAAAAGAACATAGGCACATTCATCTCACAAGATAAATACTTAAGAGAGATGCTGAAGAGGTTCAAAATGGAAGACTGCAAACCAGTGTCAAATCCCATGATCACTGGATGCAAACTTTGTGTAGATGATGGATCAACAGATGTAGATCAAAAACTTTACAGATCCATGGTTGGAAGTATGCTATACCTAACAGCTTCTAAACCAGACATTGTGCTGGCTGTAGGACTTGTGGCAAGATATCAAGCAGCACCAAAACAAAATCACTTACTAGCAATCAAGAGAATATTTAGATATCTACAAGGAATTTCACATCATGGGCTATGGTATCCAAAAGGAAAAAACTTCACTTTGACAACATATACAGATGCAAAATGGGCCAGCTGTGTGAATGACAGGAAAAGCACAAGTGGAGGAGCATTCTATTTGGGAAAAAGTCTGGTGGCATGGCTAAGCAAGAAGCAAACTTCCATCTCTCTATCTACAGCAGAGGCAGAATACATAGCAGTAGTAGCTTGTTGCACACAAGTTATGTGGATGAAACAAACTCTCCAAGACATGAAGGTAAGCATTGATGAACCTATTTCTATCAAATGTGACAATACAAGTGCAATAAGTATATAAAAAATCCTGTACTTCATTCAAAACAATGCACATCCCAATAAAGTACCACTTCCTCAGAGAACAGGTAGCACAGAAAGTAGTAAAGCTAGAATATGTACCAACAAAGGAACAAACAACAGACGTATTCACAAAACCCCTTGCTAAAGAACCATTCGAATATCTAAGAGACAAACTAGGAGTAGTGTTTGCAGATGTTACTCTTTGACATGAAAAGAAAGCATCATTCCAGGGGGAGACCAAAAAAGAAAACATCATTCCAGGGGGAGATCAGTCACCAAATATTGTCACAAAAGAACCAGAGCAAGTGAGTAGAGCATGGAACAGGTCCTCAAGATCATAATATTATGGACAAGATTTGGAAAGCACACTAGGAAATGTGCAACCCTTTGCCATTGATGTCAAAGGGGGAGGAAAAGTAAGTAACAGAAGAAAGGGTCTTCTAAAAGGTAAGCAGAGGAAGTGTATTGCCATCAATGCCAAAGGGGGAGACTGTTGGAAATATTGTCATTGATGGCAAATGAGTCAACATAGAAGCAGAGAGATAGAAAAATAAAACTGACAAGGAGAAAATTAGACATGAATAAAGGCGAAGAGAGATAGCAAAAGAGGCAGCAAAGATGTAGAGAGGTAGCAGAGAGGCAGCAGAGACCTGCATAGAGCTAGAGATATCTGAAGAGTTGCAGAGGGTCGAGCAATTGTAAAAAGGGTCATTTGAAGAAGCAGCTTAGCAGAGACATGGCCATTTGAAGAAGCAAGGCAGCAAGAAGAAGCAGCCCAGGCAGCAGAATATACAGTGGATACAGAGAAACAGTCCTGCACTGACATGCACTGACATGCACTGCCTGTGCACTGTCATGCACAGTAACTGAATGCAGAGAAACGATCATTCCGAATAGGGTTGGAATGGTAGTGTGGTAGTCAAGTCACAGGTAGAGAATTGTAAAATGAACTGCCTTCTGTGGGACGGAACCTGAGTTTAACTACAGTGGGAATAGTCGTGAAGAACCCTTGATTATAAGAAGCCTTCACATTTATTTAAATTTTCCAGCAGATAATAAGAAGAAGCTGCATTTTTATATACAATGGGAGTTTGAGAGTTATTGGGGAGCTAAACTTGTAAAACAGGTATATATGCAGCAGATACACAATTGCAGTGAAGAGGTGAATATGCACATGAACGAAAATGTGGGTTTGACAGGTGTACATGCATAGAAAGCAGGAGAGTGTGCAGAAAGTTAAAAAGGCAGTGAACATCAGAGGAATGCAGAACAGTTACATAACAACAACAGAAAAGACAAACTCATAGAGAGCCAAAAACTGAAGGGATTGAATTGAAATTATTATTGTAACTGAAAATGTAAATGTTTTAATTGATTTTATATTGTTTGTGATGCATTGGCAAGTCTCCAGAGGAAAAGAAATATCCCACTGTAATATTGAAATTTGTATATATTGTTATATTTTTTCTGAATGAGCTAGACAAAGGAATGAGAAGGCAGAAGTCAAAGAATCATGGTTGTTCACTTTGAATTCCCTGTGGAATACAAATAGTGATGTGATGAACTCTATAAATGATATCACATTGATATGCATAGAGAGGTTAGAGAATGTAGAATTGAGGCAGAGAAGATAAGAAGAAGGAGGAGCAGAAAGAGATGCTGTGAAAAGTCAGAGATGATATAAGACAAATAAGAAAGCTGGAGGACAACAGTGAAGAAGGTATAGAACAGAGCTGATATCCAAAGTAAATCAACAAGTGTTTTCTTTTGAAAGAGTGAGGAAGTTGGAGCTTCCCTATCAAGTTGTAGCTTGATAGATGCTAGTTGTAGCTGACTGAGGTAGGAGCCTCCTGTAGGTTGTAGCCTGCAAAAAATAGAGGAATTTGGTGCTTCCATATCAAGTTGTAGCTTGATAGAAGTCAGTTGTAGCTGGCTGAGGTTGGAGCCTCCTGTAGGTTGGTGTCTGCATAAAATTGATGGGAGTTGGAGCTTCCTTGCAAGTTGTAGCTTGCAGAATTGAGGTAGGAGCCTCCTGTGGGTTGGAGCCTACAAAAAATCAGTGGTGAGAGGGAGTTGGAGCTTGCCTTTGCATCACAACAATAATAAGATGTGGTTTTCTCCCTTATGGGTTTCCACTTATATCTGTTGTCCATATGAATGATGATTATGTGTTGATACTCTGTATTTATTCTGCTTAATACTTGCTGCTCATTTATTAAGATTGCTGTTCCATTGTATATAAAGAAGAAAGATTCTATTTCCAATAAAAGAAAGTATAATAAGAACATGATTGCATTAAAATGATTCACCCCCCCCTCTCAATTTAACCAAGGGTCCAACAATCTACCCCTATACTAGGCTATAGAGTGCTTCACATCGCAACGAGTGCGAAGTGCAAAGGGAATTCAACATTGGTTTTACCGAAATCTAAGTGGAATTGGTTTCATCAGATAGTGCGAAGTGGAATTATGTTTCTAAGAAAGGGATTGATATAGATTTTTTTCTCTCGCGAATTGATTTCTAGGTTCAAATTTTTATTTTAGTTTTACTTGTCAAATAATTTACATTGCTCTTTTTTTTCTTGTGCAACAAGTGCTAACACTTGAAAGGATTCCATACCTATTTATTTTCGAATAGAAGAAAATAAAAATCGTAAGCTACAACCATGGAATTTTTTCAGGCGTTAGCACTTGCCACAGAAAAGAAACAATGTAAATAATTTGACATGTAAAACCAAAATAAAAAATTTGAACCTGGATATCAATTTGCAAGATCAAAAAATCTACATTGGTCCCTTTCTCAAAAACATAATTCCACTTTGCATTATCCAATGAATCTAATTCCACTTAGCTTTCAGTAAAACCAATGTTGAATTTCTTTTGCACTTCGCATTGTTTTATATCTTTTTTATGCATTACTTTATATCGATTTTTAATTAGGTTTGACATAGACATTATTAGATTAAATTTGTTAAATGTTAAATGTTAAACATTTTTCCCATATACTCGGCTGTAGAGCGCCTCTTGACGCGATTAGATATTTGAAATGTTTGATTTAAATAAAATAAAATAATATTAATAAATTGATCATTAATATAATATAGAATAAAGTTCATTTTGATTCATGTTGATGGTATTGTCTAACAAGGTCACAATTTTGGCACGATGACCAATAAAATTCTTCAAGAAAATCTAATCATGGGAGTTTAAATGGGTTTTTTGATGGCAGAAATAGATTTAGCACCTTCAATAACCCTTGGGCTACCCAAAATTCTGAAATTTGTCGGTTATAACTTGGATTAAAAAAAAAAAAAACATGTTAAAATTTCTATTATTTAACGAAATTGTGATTAAACAACACATATGTTTATTAGATATTTGATATTGAAAAATATTTAGAAATATATTCTAATATTAATAAATTACTTTACATTCATTATAATATATTTAGGAATTTTTTCCCTATTTAGTTTTTTAATAAAATTATTTTACTTAAAAGATATTTTAATTAATAAATATGGTTGCGATTTTTTTTGTTTTTTAATTTAATGTGAAATAGTATTGGATTTTAAAAATTTTGGATTCATCAAAATAAATATAATATTATATTTGATAAGGTTAATGTATTTATTAATGATTTACTTGTTAATGTAATGCGTGTTTTAAGTTTTTTTTTTTTTAATAAATTTATTGGTTTGATTTATATATGTAGCTTTAAAGGGTATGCGACTTTATTAATTTGAGCATATTTTTAAAAGTTTCGGGAATGAAAAGTATTATTATGTTTTTTATTAAAAGAGAATTTTGGATTTTTTTTTTTAATACTTTGGATAAAAAGGAGATAAGTTTGAGTATCCGTGGTGGAAATTTGGTATAGAATCACGTTTTATTGTTTATTTTGTGAAAAGTTTTTTTAATTTGGTGATTAGAATAGTTGGTGGTGGCTATGACGATGAGGTTAATTTTTTTTTTTAAATAATATTTTATTTGATTCATAAATCATTGTGGATATTTTACTCAACAGGTTATCACAATAAATTCTATTAAATAATATTTGAAATTTGAAATTTTACACTATTATAATTTTATTAGATTTCTAGATTTACTATTAATATTGCATCCATGTGAATATAAAATTATGCAGAAAATAGACATAACAACTGAATAAAATCTCACACACACATTTAATACAAGATATGCTCTGGGAAACTTTTTTGGGAGAAAAATTTGGCTGGAATGTGAGGTCATTGTGCTTTCTTTCTAAATATGGATGTGAATACAAAGAAGTACAATCTATGGCATATGGGTTGCCACAATGCAAAAATACTCTCTGTGTGCTCTACCTCCTATCCATATTGGCTATTTTTGGTTCAACTATGGAACAAATGCACTCGAAAGAAATGAAATTCCTTTTCCTCCTAGTGGCCTCGATTATAACACAACTCGATAGCCTACTAGTGGCTATATTTGACTACCTCAAGTCTTAACTAGAGTTACAATATAGATTCTTCTAAAGTATTACATCATAATCACGTGGCTAGACCCTTTTTCACGAATAATGGGGGATGATGTGGCATCCTCTCGAATTATGGTGGTGAAAACAGAAATGCCAACTTTTGAGTGGTATAACTTTCGCATATGAATTCCGATTGATGCAACTCTTGCGTCGTTGGAAATATCTATGTGTAGAATAAATAAAAAAGGTGTTGAGCTAAAGCGGAAAATTTTTTAGCCCCCCCAAAATATCGTTTCATGCCTCAACACACTATCGGAAGGTTTCAAACCTTGTTTTGCCAAACTAGGTTTTGCTGGTAAAAATGGTCTCTTGAGCTAATTTTTCCATTTTTTTCTATGCTGAGAGCATCGAGATAAATAAAAAACAATATAATGATCCAATTTAGATCACTATTAATATATATAATAGATAAAAATTACTTCATCAATTGATATATTAAATCAAATCCATACAATTTAAAGAATATATTCTACCATCAATAAGAAATTTGAAAAGAAATTAAAAAGGACACGTTTTTCTATCATGACATACATGGTATACATGGTAGACTTGTTTAAAAAAAAGTCTTTTACATTAACAAATGATGGAACCTATGTTAGCTCACAACTATTTAGAAGGGTTCCTATATGAGTATGTTGGTAAAGGGAAGGCTTCATATATGGGTGAGTGAGTTGATAAATATTTACCTATATTAGTGGGGTGGCATTGGGAGAGAGTTTCTTTGTATCATTAGTGAATGTTAGTGATGGATTCTCATATTAGTACAAAAACTAGCAGAGGACTTAGCTTATTACTTATATCCAACATATAAATGGTTAAAAAGCCTTGATTTATGTATCATGCTCATCTACCTAGTGACGTCAATGAGGATGGGACAAGGGTCCTCCTACCGTCGATTGGGTCGATGTGTTTATGCTCATCAGATGACGATGAATAGTAGTGGGTCTCCGTAAATTGTGGGCACTATGGTGCTTGGTTGCAGTATCAATTATTTTAAAATGGAACATAATATCTATGTATGCACAATAGCCAACACATATGCCATGTGTATGTGTGTATATATATTATATATTAGATAACACATAAAGGTGGTTTGGGTCGTGACTGGGTAGTGAGTAATATGGTGTGGGTGGTTCATCAATACTACCTACATACTTATATATATATATATATATGCCCAAAATCATACTTTCACAATTGGGAATAGAGGTACCACACGGATTGTGACACATAGGCATGTGATCCTAGGTGTTTGTGAACTTTTTCCACGTAAAAACGGGGTGACATGTCACATGGTCACCGCATGGATTCAATGTGGTTGCTAGGTGGTAGAAAAGTGAAATGGTAATTTTGAGTAAATAAAATTAAAAAAAAAATGTAACACAATAACTAGGAGTCCAAATTGGACGAGATTTTATATCATTGGAAAAGTCTCATCCAAACTAAGGTGATGATGTCACCTTCTCTAAATTTTTAGAACTCAAGAAAAAGGCAAGAAAAACAATTATCCCATTTCTCTAACTACACCTGGTAAATTAGATTAGTAAGTGAAAACTTCACTAGATTTAATTGGGGTGTTTACAATTATATATCATAACACTTACAACAATTCCCCCCAACTTCTTTCTAAATTACATAAATGGGATATTTATATCATATGTCTAGTTACAAGATAGTTATAACTATCTAACTACCTTGGTTAGTCGACCTAAATACATGGCCAATTAACTTACATTCCACCTTGGTCAATCAACCCAAATTTCATGATCAACCCACATACATTATAAATTGACAATTGATAAGGTTTAACTATCATGACTAGTTGACTAAGTCGAATAACCCTTCCAACATCTCCCCCTATCTCAATTCATTACTCATCTTGAGAAATTTGGAGATGTGAATTACAATGACAAAACTTTCATGAATGTTATAATTAAAAAAAACATGCGATTTTTATGTTTTTGGTTACTTCGAGTCTTGAGTTCTTGGTTTCTTTTATATAGTTGGTGCTAGTGCCACTAGAGTCGACGTTGAAACTATTGATGCTTGTGAAGATGATGATTTTACTTACTCAAGAATGGTTTTTGGCCATGTATATAGGGGTACATCTCTACTAAGTTGTTTGACCGGGTCTACCACTTTTGTTGTTTCATCCACCAAACTCCTTCTACTGCTATATCCACGGATTTTACTGTCGATTAGGATTGGAAAAATGGATTCAAACATTATAATAGGTTCCAAAAACTAAAACCTTGGTCAAACATGGGATGCTAGAGTATATTTTCACTGTGGGTTTGGCTCTACTTGTCATCAAAATGTTGCATTGTGGATGTGCAGTGAAAGTCTCAGTGATTTCCAGTCGAAGTTCAAACATTCATCAATGATATATTGTTCTTGCACCCTTGTCAAATTCATCTTGGCCAAATATTCTAGTTTTGTGTTAGAACAACTTCTTGTACTTCTTGTAAACGAGGTTTGCAATGATATTATAATAATTTTGTTTTATATGGGGATTTATTCAAATGTTGAATGGTGTTATATTTTCTATCTATGATCTCATCCCTTCTTTGAACCATTTCCTTTCCTCCTCAGTTAATGCTACCGTCACTTCCCTTTCTGTAGCTATTTTTGACAGATCTAGATATTAGTGTCGTTTTTTCCTTGTCAATTAACTTTAATCTAGGTCTATTGTACTTCGCGTCAACTACAAGTTGTAGACAAATAATTTGTCCAATTATAAAAAATGGTCAAGATTATTGTTGCATGATTTATTATTGCTACCAAGTTTCTCTTTATGTATTTCAATTTGTTGAATTTATCATTTATTATAGAACATGTCTAGTTGATTTGTTCTTGTTTTCTATCCTAATGAACCTATTGTTGATCTTGTTTTAATTTTAAGTTTATTTTAACAAGTTAATGGACCACACATTGAAGGGAGTCTAGAGGATCAATTTCTATGCTCAGTGGCCCTACCTACATATTCTCTTGTGCCAATTCAACACATTCCTTCCACCCTTGTTTTTCCCTATCTCTCCCAAATTGTTTTGTACTTTCCCACCTTAATGTGTTTCTCCATCTTAATGTGGCTTTCTTATTCATGTCATCAAGTCTAAAATATTATTATCAAAAAATTCTCGAGGGTGAAATGTGATATGGAGAGTCCCTATTAATTCCTTGGTAGATCAAAATGTTATATATTTTGAGGGGTAACTATTGCTTCCTCTTATTCTTTTTCTTTGTTGTAGTCCCCATAACTTGTATTATTTTCTCTTGTTTTTCAAGGATAAATTGTGTATTTTCATTTGTTTCCGCTATTGGTTTTGCGGGAGTCAGATGTTGAGTTTAATCTTAAACAAGTACTGTCAAGGTTGGAATCTTTCTTCCTTTAACTTGTTCTTCCATAGATTTGATTGTCGAATAGGATTGGAAAGATAGATTCAAACATTATAGATGCAAAAAAATAAAACCTTGAACAAACATGGGAATCTAGAGTATATTGTCACTGTGGGTTTCACTCTTATTGTCATCAAAATGTTGCATTGTGGATGTGTAGTGCAAGTCTTTGTAATTTCCAGGCAAAGGTCAACCATTCATCAATGATATATTGTTCTTGCACCCTTGTAGAAGTCATCATGGCCAAATATTCTAGTTTTATGTTAGCACAACAACTTGTACTTCTTGTAAATAGGGGTTGCAATGATCTTATAATCATTTTGTTTTATATGGGGATTTATTCAAATTTTGAATGGTGTTATATTTTCTACCTATGATCTCTTCCCTTCTTTGAACCATTTCCTTTCCTCCTCAATTAGTGCTACCATCACTTCCATTTATGTAGCTATTTTTGATAGACCTAAATTCTAGTGTCATTTTTTCCTTACCGATTAAGTATTTAATCTAGGTATATTTTACTTCGAGTCAACTACAAGTTTTAGAAAAATAATTTGGCCAATTATAAAATTGGTTAAGATTATTGTTGCATGATTTATCATTGCTGCCAAGTTTCTCCTTATATATTTAAATTTGTTGAATTCGTCATTTAATATTGAACATGTCTTGTTGATTTTTTATTGTTGTCTATCCTAAAGAACCTATTGTTGATCTTGTTTTAATTTTAAGTTTATGCCAACAATTTAATGGACTAGACATTGAAGGGAATCTAAAGTACCAATTTCCATTCTTAGCGGCCCTATCTACATCTTCTCTTGTGCCAATTCAATACATTCCTTCCACACTTATTTTTCCTTATCTCTCCCATTTTTTTTTGCACTTACCCACCTTAATGTGTTTCTCCAAATTAATGTGGCTTCCTTATTCATGTCATCAAGTCTAAAATATTATTATCAAACACTTCTTGAGGGTGAAATGTGATCTGGATAGTCCCTGTTAATTCCTTGGAAATACTATATACTTTGAGGGGTACCTATTGCTTCTTATTCTTATTTTTCTTTGTTGTAGTCCTCATAACTTGTATTGTTTTATCTTTTTTTTCAAGGATCAATTGTGTATTTTCATTTGTTTCTTTTATTGGTTTTGTGGGATTCAACTTTTGAGTTTACTCTAAAAAAGTGCTTTCAAGGTTGGAATATTTCTTCCTTAAAATTTTTCTTCTATTATCCCTTGAGAATTTTCTTCAATTTGCATGGGCTCCATTGCTTTTTGGAAAATCATTTTTGGCATTGAGTATGCTTCATCTAGTTGTGCATTATTTAGCTATGTCTCCCCTAAGTCTATATGTTTCTTTATCTACTCTACCATCTGATGTTGCCATGTATGCTCTCGTTGAGTTGACTCATATGATATGATTGACTCAGACTTAGCTCATCTAGTTGGATTGGTTTCTATCGATGGCTTGAATACTCTAGATGGGTTGGTTACATGGCCTCTACAATTAGTTCAACATGAATAGTTTCCATGATTGTGTGTTCAAGTGATAACAATCTCCTATTGCTACATTTCCTCATTTTTGCTTTTAATAAATTAATTGGAATCTTACTCCACATTCAGTTTGATTTATTCTTATTATGAGATATACAACTACTTTGACTTTCCTTTATCACTCTTTGGGGGTAGTGGTGGTGCCTCATTCGAGTTTTTCTTCATTGATATTTGTGATAATTTTTCAAATTATACCTCATGTACGACCAATGTTAGGGATATTGGTGGTGACTCCATGGTTAAGTCAATGTAACATGATGTTATCCTTGGCCACTTCAGTACCAACTTTGGAGTCATCCTTGTTTTTTTTTCTAGGAGTAGGAATTCTTATTTATTGTTTTCTCTTTCTTCAAGTCATACTCTATATTCTAACCTTAATTTATTTTGCTTGTGATTTTTTTTTTTGAATTTTTCCATGTCCTATGCAAAGGCAGGTCCAACGCTCAACCCAAAAATTCCATTTTCCTTACTAAATCTCATTGAGAGGCTTTCTCCTACTCCTTAACCATGTTGGACAATTTCTCTACGATTAATTTCAGTTTTTTTTGACTTGGTACCTTCATCCAAATCAATGTCTTGGAATTCCCTTAGGAATTTATGAATGCCCTTGCCTACCTTTACGAGTTCTACTTCCAAGGGTTCTTTTGTTTTCTTTCTTGTTTATTTCTTGAAGAGAAACTTGACCATTCAAGATTGCAATGAACACTCAAGTGTAGATATTTATTTCTTTCTCTTCTTCTTATTTTGTGTTTATTGAAGAATCATTCATTCTTATGATATGATGAAATTATTAATAATGAAAATAGATTTATTCTAGAAATCTACACATGATCAAATATAATGAAAATGAAAAAAGTTAAAGATGAAAATCACAAAGAATCAAATAAAATATTTATGGAGATATTCCATATATTGTGGATATACTTATGGAGATGGTTAACAAATTATCCATACTCGAAATGTTGTTATTTGCACCTCAATTTTATATTACGAGCCCTTATGTCTCGTATTCAAGTAAGTAATGGCGTGTTTTATTATTATTATAATTAAAAGAATGTAACTTTTAGAAGCATTTTCTTGTTCTTATATGATTTTTGTGTGTAAATATTTCTTCGTAGTTATTCATAATACCAACATTTCATATTAGAATAGGAGGTTGATTGTTGAAGTTTAGGTTCAAATATAATGCTTATAGTTTAATTTGCAAGTGACACAAATTATTTTCTCACTAAAAATCAAATATGATTTTGTGGTAGTGTTCTTGAGAGATGAATAGCTTAGGAGCAATTTTGTTTTATATTGTAATTACTGGTTCGGTCTTCTCTTTGTGTGATGTGAAACCAAAGATCCAAAGGCTCAATTATTTATTTCGAAAGGATCTTTCTAGAATAATTCATATAAGAAACAAGGAATGCAACGAATATGCCAATTTATCTCTTTAATGCTCATTTAAATTGGAATAGAACGTTGTGTACATGTATGTTTTTTGAACATTATGCAGACCATTTGTATTGGACAATATGCATATACAAAACACTGAATGCTACAACTTAAAGTTGTGGCATTTTTATTCTATAATTGTCATTAAGATAGAAAATAATTTTATATTGGACATGTAGTTGGTGTCACCATGTTTTGGATGGATCTATTGTTTTAGCAAAAAAAAATTGGATACACATTGTTGAGCACTAAAGAAGACCGCATCTGCAAATATATGTGACTTTAATTTGGGAGATGGATGAGAGAATGGAGAACCTATTTGTGGATGTAGAGATCCATTTTTTTTTTTCTCTGTATTTTGTTTAAAATATGGGCAGCGTCGGGAAGAATTTCCATTGAGAAATCCATTAAACCCAACACGTAAAATTCAAAAATTGATAAAGAAATTATTAGTTGGCACAAATTTTAATTTAAATTATTGTTTTAATTTAAATTTTAAATCACTTGCCAAAATTCAGGGTCGACTCCAAAGGTTTCATGTTGGCTCTTCAAATGAACGTGATCTATCGCATAATTAAGAAAATCAATATAAATACCTATCCGTGGTAATTATTCAGGGATATCAAATATACTTTTGTTGCTCATCATATCTCCTATGGTTCATATTAAATGATATCTATGGTGAGGATAACATATTCTTTGTGGTGCGAATTATGGTGCGTATTTTTGTCTCTCTGTCGTGTGAATTATGGGCTATGGCTATGATACCGTCAGATAGTAATTATGATATATAATCTCAATTGGGTATGACTTTAATGGCATGTGACTATGATCTCAATCTGGTATAGTGTGATCTCGCATCTTTGGTTCTGGAAATTATCTTTCATCCCCTGCATTACGTATTATATATGACATCAATTGATGGCATACTCTGCATATTTTTTTTACATTGTATATATGGCATCAACTCATGGTTCCTCTGTGATATGCACCTATCTCCAGATATACCTATACCTGATCAGTTAGGGTTTTCAAATCAGTGACACCTGAACAGTAACCACACTTTAGTGAACTACTGTGAACAATGGTAGGTTCATGATTAACAATGTATAATAGTGTGTGCTTCGCACTGTTATATATGATTCATGTTTTCCTATAGTCTCGATATCACACTGATATATATGGTTTCTCTTTGTGTATAGTCTCGACACTCATTCCTCTACAATCTCGTTGGCATCGCACTGCAATATATGGTATGGTATCTGCAGTATGTATGATTGGTCTCAGTAGTGTGTATGGTATGGTCTCAGAATGATCTCGCACCACTAGTATATGTATCTCAAGAAGTATATATGTGATGTTTGGTATGTTTGAGGCTCCAACAATATGTTTGGTATGTCTCAAGCGCCAACAATATATATGATATATGTATCATCTTGATGAGTATGATGTCGCTCCAGCAATAGTCTTGATATGTATGGTCTTGGATCTCAGCTATATGTGTGTTGGGGACCTTGTAGATATGGTATCTGACATGACTTTGAGCTATGAGTTGTAACCTTGTTTCATATGGATGTACTTTGTATTTTAGTTGAAAATCTGTTGAATATATAATAGAAGAAGAAGAATTGAATTCTGATTTTTCTTCTTGTGAGGTTTTTTTCTGGTCTCATACCAAATTTTGGTGTTTTTATTTGTGCATGTTTTTTTTCTTTTTTTCCTTTATGTTTTGTTGCATTTCTAATGTTGTTTTTCTTTCTACATAATTGCTAATGATGTTTTGATGTTGTGGGCTCAATTCAATGTGTAAAATATGTAATAAAATTATCTAAAGAAAAGAACAATATATCCATAGAGAAAATTAATATGGAATGAGAGTTGGGTTGGAAAAAAGTCATGGATATCACCCCTGTGAAGACACCAATGAACCGATTAGAATGAAAGATGTTGGAGACCTAAAAGAATTCTAGGGTTTGAAAGAAACCTTAGGAAACCTTTTTTAGCAAGAGAGGTAATGGTTTGGTGGATACACATGAGGTTGGATTTTGGAAGAAACCTCTAGACCGTGTTTGAAGAAGGGCCTTGATATTCTAGCATGATTCCAACACCTGTGACAAATTCAGTGTAACCCTAGATGGGTTGAAGATGATATGTTTGAGCCTAGCTGTTAATGAAGTCGATTGAAAATATTGATAATTTCAAGTTGACACATCTACTCTTTTGTTGATATATGATTGTTTAATGGTACCTCAAGATATGGATTCTACTAATGCAATTATTTTGAAGGAAACATTGACTCTTGGAGGTTGGATCAAGAGGGAGCTTATCACTCCCTTCAAATCTTGTTATAGATAAGTACTTTCCAAACTTTATTATTTCTTTATGGCATTGCTCTTGTTTAAAATTATCACTTGTATTATGATCCTTCTTACCTGAATATTTGAGTATTGCTTACTTCCTAGTGAAGATGTGATTAGGAAATCTTTCTTGAGGATCATCTAGATAATAAATGGTGTAGGAAGAAGAAGTTAGAGTAGGAAGAGAAATCTAGAGCACGAAAAGGTACCCGATGCATGTTTTTGCAAGTTGAAAAAGTAGCATAAAATCTGGAAGTTACAACATCCAATGACAAACAAGTGCTACAAATTGATAAGGCATATGAATACTCTAAGATATGTATAATATAACATAATTGTTATAGTTTATCTACAATGTTGGATGGAAAAAAAAATCCTCAGGTATGACAATAATATCACCCTTAGTAATATCTTGATTCATGCATGCCAGTCACATACATACGTAACTGAGGTTGATCCTTGGTACATGTGATAGACTAGTACATTTTATAATAACAATTAACATGATCTCTTTGATATATGGCAAGCATCTGACCAGAAAATACTTGTCATGTGACCTTGATGGATATCCTAATTTTGTCTAAGATAGAGCAAGGCCAGAAACATCGATTTTGTGTATACGATAACTGGATATTGTTGATAGTGCTTGTGATGAGTGTGGTAACCTGAATAGAAATAGTGTGGTTGTAAGTGACTATATCCTAGTCAATTTTGACAAGGATATGATAGTTTCACTTCTTATGATGACTTAACAACATATTAAAATTTGATCATGTGTTAAAATTAGATGCCTCGACTTGATGATGTTAGGACTCTGATGAAAATGTTTGTATAATGTGATAAAGAAGTGATGTTGTGACCATTAACCCTTGATTAATATTTAATGATATGTTCATATGTGACAATGAAGCAGTTGATCATGACTTGGCATGACTATATATATATATATGAGAACCTAATATAAGTTGATTCTGTGATATGATATATGATAGTCTTGTATGATAGAAAATGGTTATGCCCTAAAGAAACAATGAGCTTGATGCAAGCGAGTAACATTGATGATGACTAAATAAGTGTCCCCTTCAGAGGGAGACACCCTTGATGGGATCCCAACATCTATTTTTGTTTTTGTAATGATTGTAAAATTGAGGCTACCCAAGGTTGTAGGATGAAACAAGTTTTCAGAACCTGAATAGATGATCATTGGATGTTATTGGAGGTATGTATTTCTTAATTGATATTATATGCTAAGAATTCATAAATGATATGATTGGTTTGCCCAAGAAGTTTCAACATACTTGTCTTGTGTAGAAGTGTAGTAGATGACTTCCTTGTTAGAGGAAGTGTACTGTTAGAAACATAACATGCTAGATTGCATTAATGGATTATATTTTCTAGATTTTGTGGATCTCATAATGAGCAATAAACTAGATGAATCCTTGTATTGCATGCACCCCGAGCTAGATAAAGTCTAGACATACATAGATGAGACTAAGAAATCCTCATGGGTTGAGATTATGTTGTTGTATGAGACAAGCTTAGGCTTACTGTTGCTGCCTCCCTATGTGAGAGGGAGAAAGGATGAATATGGTATTATTTTCTTTATGAAATGTATTTTATCCAACATAATATTTGATTTGATGTCCTAGATAAATAGGAAAACAAAGGATTGTTTCTCGAAAGTACTACATATGAGCACTTTGATATGTTTCTTATCTTTAGAGAGCACTTGGATTATGGACGTGACCCTCCTCGATAAGGGTCTCAGCTGATAAAAAACATTGAGTTATGTCCCCCCCCTCCATCTGAGCTACCAGTGTGAGGAATTGAGCCGAAGAGCTCTTAGGGTTAAGGGACGTCATGGAAAACAGGCGTGTCTGATCCTTGCCTCACAGTAAGTGTGTATCTCCCATATTTTCATTCTAGGGTGTGTTTATTCCTTACCTCACGGTAATTGTGTATCTCCCCCTACCGAGTATACCCTAGTCTTAGAAATTTGAATAACTGATATGTTATCCACCGAGATTCTCTTGATCACACACTATTTTATCTTCATGCACAATGCAAAATCTCTTCTACCATTGATCATTACATGCGGAAATAAAATCAATTGCATGCACACATTAAAACCATAAAATCACACATATGAACACAATATTTTATGGGAAAGCTTAAAGCCGAAAACCCCAACTATCTGTATATTATATGTCATAGAGATCATGTAACAATCATCATACAAAGCTCCTCACAAGCTCTCAGTACAATCTCCAATTGCTACACACTAATCAGGTCCGATCTAGCAAATCCCATGCACCGATCTTTGCCACCTGCTAGCCTGCCTCTACTACTATGAAATCACTGCTAAAGAATGCCTCTTGATGAGAATTTTAATTACCCTAGCCTTGCTCATGCATTCTTTATAGGCATCTCTACTGAGTGTTGATGCAAACCATGCATCACTATAGTCACAACTGATAGTCACACTTGCCCTTTCACCTATCTTTTCACTGGTCTCCACTGAAATTTTCCATGCACTAAAGTTAACTGATGTATTCTTTAGTTGATTAATGATTTTATAATTTTGAATTAATTAATAATTAATTCACACAACTCTCACTAATTGTATCAATTAGTTAAACTAGATACAAATAGCTCAATTATGTTTAGATTAGTTAAACTGAATACAACTCCATTAACTTCCTTAATCAACTCCATCAAACTCACACATGAGTTTTAACCGAAGTATCCATGCAATAGCTCCACATAACGCTTAGGAATAGCGTAATTCCTTCTGTCAGCTCCTCTGCCACATCTTTGCACTTAATTGAAGTGCTCCAAGAGAATAATATATTGTTTAGAGTCCAAATATTATTAAGAGCTAATAATACTCGACATATCTATTTCTATACTGGCAGTCTAAAAATAGACTTCGCCCAATATGTCTAAAAATAGAAGTCCATATATTTTTCCAACTTGAACAACCATCCACAAATAGCATCCTGCAACTTATAGAATATGATCGAAATGTCTAAAAATAGACATAATCTAAAAATAGACTTTGCGCCAAAAATAGCCTGCGGGCCCACTTAGTTTTGGTGATCACTTTCCAACTAGGACTGAATGATGTTTAGGAATGCCCTCTTCACTGCTTCTTTTGTTGCAATCTTCAATGACTCCCTCTCAACAAGAAAGGACTCGTTTCGCATGCGTACATGCAACTCCATGCATTCGCCCCGCAACCTTCACAAGCGCCATGCAACTCCATGACCGCTCCAACTCCTCTAAAACTGAATAGCCTCTAAACAACTGAATCAGTATAATTCATCTATCATCAAAGTCTTCTGACCTATGCTTAGCTACTGCACATGTCTTGAGGAACCATTGCGTTGTTGAACTCTACACCCATACACTCTGTACTTGTTGTCAACTATGATCCGTGCTCCAATATCTGACACTGTCACTTTGATATGACTGCATCAATCCAAATGATCATGTTATTTCTGTTCTGTGGGCTCCTCGTAGCCAGGTTCAACTCATGAGATCCACACCATCTCAATGAATCCTACCCAGAAATTTCTTCTTGGGATTACCCATGCATGTCACGCCACCTCTCACCTGGTGGTATAGCCGCATGCACTCCCTCTGCCCATCTCGCACGAAATTTATCTGCATGAGTGGTTTCTCACACTCCACGATCCTCATCTTGTGGTCGTCATCCCGAGGTTCACTCTTGTCACATGCAAATCTACTGTTTTTAATTGAATATCTTTCTCACACTTCCCAACAATAGGAAGCTCCGTAGATATCCCATCTACTTCAAGTTTGTAGAGATTCTTTGCTCGAATCCCAACCTTCTTGACTTGTCCTTCCTCATCCACACTAACTCCTACACTCTGAAGCTCATCCCTGTAGTGGACAAACTTTGTCAAGTATACTGGAAAAGTGTCATTCTTCTCCATTTTTATTTTCCTGAGTTTATCCTAAAACTCAACCGCTTCAATGCTTTGTAATTGCTCCAATGATCAATATTGCTCTGATACCATGTAGAAATTCGAATAAATGATATGTTATCCACCGAGATTCTCCTGATCACACACTATTTTATCTTCATGCACAATACAGAATCTCTTCTACCATTTATCATCACATGCGGAAATAAAATCAATTGCATGCACTCATTAAAGCCATAAAAATTCACACATATGAACATAGTATGTAATGGGAAAGCTTAAAGCTGAAAACCCCCAACTATCTGTATATTATATATGTCATAGAGACCATGTAACAATAATCATACAAAGCTCCTCACAAGCTCTCAGTATAATCTACACTTGCTACACACTAATCAGGCCCGATCTTGCAAATCCCATGCACCGATCTTTGCCAGCCTTTAGCCTGCCTCTACTACGCAATCCTTGTTGAATAATTCCTCTTGATGAGAATTAATTACCCCAGCCTTGCTCACGGAGTATTTATATGCATCTATACTAAGTGTTGGATGCAAACCATGCATCACTTATAGTCACAACTGATAGTCACACTTGCCCTTTCACCTATCTTTGCACTGGTCTCCACTGAAACTGTCCATGCACTAAATTTAACTGATGTATTCTTTAGTTGATTAATAAGTTTATAATTAGTGAATTAATTATTAATTAATTCACACCACTCTCACTAATTGTATCAATCAGTTAAACTAGATACAAATAGCTCAATTATGTTTAGATTAGTTAAACTGAACACAACTCCATTAACTTCCAATCTCGCTCCATAAACTACTGTCATGAGTTCTAAGCGGATATCCATGCAATAGCTCACATAACCCTTAACCCTTACAAGAATAGTGTAATTCCTTAATAGCTCTGTGCATCATGCACACTTAAGCTGAAGTGTCCAAGAGAATAAAGATAATGTTTAGAGGTCAAATATTATTAAAAATAATATCATGCACGACATGTATTTTTGGACTGGAAATCTAAAAATAGATTCCGCCCAATATGTCTAAAAATAGAAATCCATCTATTTTTTCAACTTGATCAACCATCCACAAATAGCATCCTGCAACTCATAGAATATGATCAACATGTCTAAAAATAGACTTTGCGACAAAAATCACCTGTGTGGCCCCCACCTAGTTTTGGTGATCACTTTCCAACTAGGATTAGGAATGATGTTTTAGGATGCCTCCTTCACTGTTTCTTGTTGCAATCTTCAACACTAGTATGCATCCTACCCACAAAATAGGCTTGTTGGGATTGTTCCTACCCATCTAGCCAATGGGTTGAGATGACACTTGGGTGTGTCCGATCCTTTCCTTTGGCTACAAGTGTGTATCTTCCCCATGTACCTTGGGTTGTGTCTGATCCTTGCCACTCATGGTAATTTTGTATCTCCTCCCAAGGTGATGTATGTAGGTTTTCTACCACTAACTCTTGAGGGTCAAGTTGGGAAGATCAACAAACAATATGATAGTTGTGATCCTCACCTCTCAGTGAGTTGTATCCTGCCTATTGTCCTTGCATAGAGGGTGGTAGTTTTATCTCCCTTATGATGTCAGATACTTCTTCTTTAGATTCAAGATTGCTTAACAAATTGATATAGGGTGGAAGTCATATGCTTCCCTATGATGATGATTGAATTGATAGGGTGCTAGCCGAAGATCCCCTATGATGATTCTTCTTCTTCTTTAGATCGATATTGTTCAACTGTGATCAAATAATGAGATGTGATGAGATGGATGTCTTACTTATATAGTTGTGGGATATGTCTTCATGTATAGTAGGGTTTGAGGATTGATCTCCCCTGCCTTTGATTATGCATAATTATGGTTTGGAGGTCCGATCAACTCCTCTTCCATTGGTTATGGATCCCTCTTCTTTCATGAGACGATATGAGATAGGTCTTATCGATGATACAACGGTCTGCATTTCTTATGATTGAGATATGTTCACTTAAGATACATCATGATGCAACTATAGTGAGATATCCTAGATGAGGATTATGATGTTGATGGAAATGCCTCCCTAGCTGAGAGGAAGTATTGAAAATATGGGGCAGTGTTGGGAAGAATTTCCCTTGAGAAATCCATTAAACCCCAAAGGTGAAATTCAAAAATTGATAAAGAAATGATTACTTTGCACAAATTTTATTTTTAATGAAGGCACTTATATTCAAAATATTGTTTTAATTTAAATTTTAAATCACCTACCAAAATTCATGGTTGACTTCAAAGGCTTCATGTCAGATCTTCAAATGAACGTGACCTATCGCATAAGGAAATAAATATATAGTATTTAGGTTTTAACCCTCTACAAAAATCACCTACAAATGAATTCTTAAAATATAAATTTAAACAATGGCGAGAAAATAAAACAAATATACATAGAGATTTTCCCATGGATCCCAAATCAGGACTACCAGATTGATTTTTCATTATATTCATTTCAATGTTATAATACATATATAAATGACGAAGCATTCATAAGACCCATTACATTAACCCTAGATTAGAACATAACGATAGTTCCCTTGAATGAATATATAAAATACCATGGGAAAAAAACCATCATGCCCAAAACCATGTGCAAAACCCATGCAAAAAACCATAGGTAGGCATAATGTCCAAAATAAATTCCTCAGGCGATACCCCGGACACTGTGTAGGGGGGCTACATCCCCCTACAAACCCCCTAACAAGGGAGGTTTCCACCCCCCCTATGATCCCCCTGTGCGTGCGACTAGTCATGGAAAGAATATAACACGCACCCAACATAGTACCTATCCATGGTAATCGCTCGGGGATATCAAATATATTTTAGTGGCTTTTCATATCTCCTATAGTTTGTACTAAATGCTCTCTTTGGTGCAGATAACATATTCTCTGTGGTGTAAATTATGGTGCGTATTTTTGTCTCTTTATGGTGTGAATTATGAGTTATGGCTACAAGACTATATCCATTTGGTACAAAAATTTGCATTGGTTATGGGAATTCGTATTGGATATAGGTTTATCCTCTCACCTTATCTCAAATTACACTCTCGCAAGACTACACTCTTACATTTTCTTCAGAACTACTCTCTTGCTACAAGTCTGTCGCATTGTTGGTCACACAAATGCTCTCACGGTATATATATATATATATATATATATATATATATATATATATATATATATATATATATATGGTAGCAACAATATCACTCTCAGGTATCACCATATGATCTCATCACTCTAGTTTAGCATGAATATGATAGTGTATGAATGCAATAATATATGATCTCAATTGGGTATGATTGTAATGGCATGTGACTATGATCTCGTTTTGGTTCTGGAAATGATCTTGCATCTCTGGTTCTGGAAATGATCTTGCATCACTTGTATTATGTATTATATATGGAATTGATTCATGGAATACTCTACACAGTTTATATTTTTTGTATATATGGAATCAACTCACAATTCCTCTACAATATGTATCTATCTCCATATATATATATAGATATATACACACACACACACATACACACATATATATATACCTGATCAGTTAGGGTTTGAAAATCAACCACTTGAAAAATCACCATACTTTACTTCAATGACCTACTGTGAACAATTGCAAGTTCATGATTAAAAATATATAAGTGTGTTCTTCACAATGTTATACATGATTCCTCTTTGGTTATAGTATGAACATCACACTGATATATATGGTTTCTCTCTGTGTATAGTCTCGATACTCATTCCTTTGCAATCTTGTTACAATTGCACTGCAATGTATGGTATGGTCTATGCAATGTGTATGACTGGTCTCAATAGTGTGTATGGTATGGTATTTGCAGTATGTATGATTGGTAACAATAGTATGTATGGTATGGTGTCAGAATGATCTCGCTATAGCAATATACGTGTAATGTTTGGTATGTCTCAAGCTCCAAAAATATGTTTGGTATGTCTTAAGCACCAATAATATATATGGTATATGTAGGGTCGTGATGAGTATGATATTGCTCCATCAATAGATGAATAGTCTCGATATGTATGGTATTGGCTATTAGTTATATGTGTATTAGGGACGGGTAGATATACTATCTGACATGACTTTGAGCTATGAGTTGTAACCTTGTTGCATATGCACGTACTTTCTATCTTAGTTTAACAATTAAGGAATATCTAGTATAATAAGAAAAATTGAATTATGGGTTTCCTCCCTTGTGGGGTTTTGTCCTTGTCTTCGACTAAATTTTGGTGTCTCTATTTGTGCATGTGTTTATTCTTTTGTTCCTTTATGTTCCTCTACATTTCTAATGTTATTGTTATTTCTACATAATTTCTAATGGTGTTATGATGCTATGGGGCGAATTAAATGTGTAAAAAAATTAATTAAATTATTTAAAGCAGCGAACAATATAGCCCTAAAGAAAATTAACATAGTTTATGTTTATGGAGTTGACAAATCAAAGATAATCCATGATCGATTAATGGTGCATCAAATTGTGAAGAAATAGTGAGAAGATAAAACATTATTGCAATTTCAAATATTTTTGTTTATATGTTCTCTAAAATTTTTTAAGTTGTGGACTTGTCAATCTATAAAGACAAGATTCGATAACAACTATTGGTTTGAATTTTTGAATTAACCGAGGTTTTGTTAAAAAAAAAAGAAAAAGGTAAAGTTTGATAAGAGTCCAATGATTTTGTAAATATAATGAAATGTTTTTTTTTTAGCTCAGAGTTGAGAAGGGAAGTTTTGATGTTAAGAGTTAAATTCAGTGAGATAATTTTGCAAGTGATTAGTGAATAATGTATCAATGGTCAATAATAATTGATAAGCTTTCTAGTAAATTAAATCAAAGTTAAAAGGTTAAAGTTAAATTTTAGTGAGCTTGTGAGTTTAAAATATTTGAAAATTTTGACAAGTTTAATCTATTAAAAAGAGAAATTCAATGTTAAAGTCAAATTTAAGTTGAGGATGAAGTATTAAAGGTGCATGATCGGTTGTACTAGACAACCTATGTTTATTATTCTTATTGTCCAGCAAGCAAGCATGAATCATTAGAATTTTAAAAAATAGGCAAAGGAGGAAGTTCAATACAAACAACTAATCATGAAATTTAACAACTACAAGAAGATATTAATTATGCTTTGCAAGAAATAGACAAGTTACAAAAGTAAAATAATTCCATGATAGGAAAATTTTCAGAACTTAGGTCATGAGATTCATAACTGTATCATGGCTTTGTTAGCTTTAATACACAAATAATCAACACATTAGAGGAAATATTGAAATCACAAAATAAATGGGTAGATTATCTTTCCAAAATTCAAGATCAAAAGGACAAATTGATAGAATCATTGCAACAAGAATTAGTGGCAAAAGAAAATATGTTGTTAGCACTTGAAAGTGAAGTAAAACAATTATATCAAGAGGAAGCAAAGTGTGATATAGTTTGTGATACTAGTGACCTCATTCAAAATATTGATAGTTCTAATGATACTTTCCATTTGATTTAGGATAATAACATTGCTGTACTTATATCTCTCTCTTGTTATGAGGCTCCAACTAACGATCTTGATAAAGATGAAGATTTTGCACTAGGAAATTTTGAGAAGCACACACAATAGGTTTGTGCCAAAATTTAGAATAAAATGGGTTATGATGGAAAAGTTTTAGGAAAAATAAGTTAAGATATTAAAAATCCCATACAAATATGTATAAGGATAAAAAATTAAATCCTAGGTTGTGAAGGACAAGCAAGCAATGCAACTACCAAACTTGTGAAAGGAGAAACACTAATAATAGGCGACTCATCTAAAATTTGTAGTATAATAAATCAAGTGTAGAAGAAAGAATAAAACATTTAATCACTGCAGGAGAAAATAACATGCACGAGTTAAATGTTGGAATCTACATCCTTGCAACATTTAAGGCAAATGTGGTTGGATAGATGTTCTTGGATGGAAAAAAATCTGTAACTATGTTGAAAATATGTTATAGGGTTAAACATCCACTTGAGGTAATGAATGGTTCATGGTAAGTCGAACCACTTTGAGGTTAATAGTGAGTCAATAAAACCCTAAGTATGATGTAATGGTTGAAGAGTAATCCACAAAAAACCCATGGGAAATTCAAGGGTAAGCTAAATAAATACTTGATATGAAGATTACATAGTTCATATGATTGATTCAAGATCTAGAATTATCAAAGAATATGCACTGCAGATTGATACACAAAGACAATGACAACTAAATATACAAATGAAGAATCAAGATGAAGACTGAAGATGATACAAATGTAGAAGACTAAATATGAATACAATCCAAGACATCTATATTGAATCATAAGTATTCATTAATTGGGGGTATGAAGGAATAGTTCATAATTATGATATGATGAAAGTATTAATAATGAAAGTAGACTTATTTTAGAAGCTTACGTATGATAAAAAATGAGGAAAATGGGAGAAGTTAGGAATGTAGATCACAAAGAACCAACTAAGAGATTTATGGATATATTCATGGATATATTGTGGAGATAGTTATGGAGATAGTTGAACCAATTATCCATATTGGAAATTTAGTTATGGAAACCTCAATTCTGTATTACAAGGTCTCATGTCATGTATTCAAGTAATTGATGGTGTGTAGTATTATTATTGTAATTAATAAAATGTGATCTTTAGAAGTATTCTATTTCTCTTATGTGATTTTATGTGTGTAAATATTTCTTCATGGCTAATCAAAAAACCAAAATCTATGAGGAGGGGAATCAATTCAACCAACTCATTAAATGCCTAAGCTGAAATGGAAAATTTCGGTATATGATTGCCTTTCCGTTTTCTCAAAAATATGTTCTCATGTCAAAAGGTAAGCCAAGTATTTTGGAGCTAACATTGTACCTTTGGCACATCACAATTTTTTCATGACAGGACATAATTGTATGTGTACTAAGTCAGGGAGTGCTTGACTATGCAGTCATTCTTTAAATTTTCCATCGATGGTAGTTATTCTTTAAATTTTCCACCCTATTATAGAACATTATCTGGGGTGGGATGGAGTGCTAGGTCCATATAATACTAGGATAGCCCCTATATTGTTATTGTGTGCCTCATATAAGGCCACTGTTGTTGTTTTTGTGCCCTTACATTATTATAATTATTATGTAGGCCCTAAATATACTTTGACCCTTTAAACTCCTATATATACAAAGGAGGTATTTTTATTTGAATCATCCAAGAATTTTTCATTTATGTGATTGTTCAAGCCCCGAAAATCGGGTCTACAACAAGGGGGATACCCACTCGGTCCAGACCTTGGTTAGCAGTTCCTTTTCCATTTGGTGTAGTGGGTCCGACTGGGGATAATGGGACCAATTTCCCAATATGTGTGTGTGTGTTGAGAATTGATATTTCCTTTCTAAAAGTTACTACTTGAAATGCTTTTATTCTATTCCTAATCTAATCACATGCAAATTTGTATTCTAATTAAACAGAAATATCTAATTCTAAACTAACCCGGGATATAATCTTTCTATTTATGCGATCTAAAATGATTTCAAATAACAATTGGTAATAAAGATCATTCAACTGTTATAAGAAAAGAATTCAATAAAGATAAACCATTTCATATAAAAAGTTAGACGAAACAGTTGTGAAAAACATATCGCATAATAAGCTATTCATACATTAAGCATAAATAAATAGCTATCACTATACAAAAGTGCCAAATGATAACTCAAGCATTAAAGCATCAATATATAAATAATTGAACATGAATATCACTTTAACACAAAGGCAGAAATAGTTAAGAGATAAAAGTACCATTTATAACTATTTCTACTCATGAGCTTCAAGAAATAATGACTTATCTCTTCTTAATCCAACATCCACTAAGAATACAAAAGTGCAACATCAGTAGTAGACATTAAACGCAGATATCAATAAATCCTGTTCCATTCATTCATCAAAACCTCATCTGAGGGTGCAGAAGTGCATGTTCTGAGGACAAGTTTTTGACAAATTTCAGGACCCTTCTCTAAATGCATGAGAAGGGTTTAAATACTACTAAATAAATCTAAAAATAATTGATTACAAAAATGTAGGATATGCTTTAAATGACTGTCCTCTTTTTAGGAAAAAATAAAGAAAAACTAGTACTAAATCTAAAATTAAAATTTAACAACTAGCTAATTGTGAATCTGTTCTTTGGAATTGCAAATGTTCAGCATCGATTTGAGAAGAATAGGTTGGCCGACTTCAGATTTCAACTATCCCGTAAAAACGGAATTGGCAAGAGCTGGTGCTATCTTCTCAGTGGAATTGATGATACACTCAAGAGTCATACACTGGCTGTGTGGTTTTACCAGACATGCCCAGTAAGAATCCCAATTTAACTTTGTTAATCCTTTAATCAATTCTGCCTTTTCTTGGGCTTTCTGTTTCCAGTCTGTCTGCAGTTGCTGTGCTTTTGGTAGGTATCCTGGAATAGTTTCAGAGATCAGATTTTCCTTGTGTAAATTTTCATTTATACAATCAATAATATTGCTGGATGCTGTGGCTGCTTCTTCTGCTGCTTGTTCTGCCTTCTTGATCTGTGTATCCCAATTATTAAAAAGTATTTCTTTGTGATTTTCATTGATTGTAGGTGCACCTGCTCTTTTTCCTTCCTCTGTATTTTTCCAAGCCAAATAGTTAGTAACTCTTTTTTCAGTTAAATCATAATCATGTCGTAAGTCTACGACATGATTAGTGATTTTATCACTTTCTTCACAATAAGAGTTCCATTCTGTTATTCTTTGGCATAATATTTCTTGTTGTTGCAGTAGTTGGTTATTTAAAGAAATAGACTCTGTTATAAACTCTGTGAGCTTGGGATCATCTTTGTGCATTTATTGCATAATTTGTAGCTATTTCTCTTTTTCGGCCAAACTTTTCTGATATCCAATCTGCATTTGTTGAAAATCTTGTTGTAATTTTTCAAGTTCTTTCTGAGCTTCACTGTTAGCATTGGCTTCTTGCAGCTATTGTTGCAAGACTTGTAACTGATCTTCTTTCTCATTCAATAATTACCGTACCTCAGATGCTTTGTCAAGGGCTGCAGAGGAATAAGCTCCTGTGATCTGAGATAATTTAGTGAGATTTTCAGTTGAATCAGTAGTAGGATCTTTCCATAGAACATCTAAGTGTTCTGCATCATGAGAGAGAACATTTTCCAATTTCATTTTCTTCCTCTATCTTCTTACTACTGCCTTGTGTTGTGGACTGTAGAATACATCAAGAGGAGGAATTTCCTCTATCTTAAGCATGAGTTCAGAAGACGGGGTTATAGGAATATGTTCTATTTCTGGGACATTAGTAGTTACTCCTGTGACTATATTTATTGCTGTCTGTACATTGCTCACAGGTGTCTGTGTATTTTGTGCTTCAATATTAATCAAATCATTGAATGTTTCCCATTCCTTATCCAATTCAGTTCTGTTTGATGATTGTTGTACAATGAGAGGGGGAATATTTAACTGTGGAGAGGTTGAAATCTGTTGTTGTGAGAGTTCTTTAGACTGGGTAGTATCTTTTACTGACCCTTCACTCTTAGAGTGTTCAGAGGTTTCTCTTCTGGACTTTGACTTAGACCTGTTTGTACTTGAACTTCTACTGAGAATGACATTAGGAGTTGGTTCCCTTTCGGGTTCCAAGCATAATTTATCCAAAGGGATAGTAGTTAACCTCCTTTCTCTGTACATTTTTAATTCTTGAAACTCTGCTGGAGGAAACCGTATTTGAGCCAAATGTATAATTTCTTTAAGTGTGCCTTTTTCTTGGAACATGTCATCAAACAAATCTTCTTCTTTAGAAAACACTCTTATCTTGACTGCAGTAGTGAAATTTTTAACAACATCATATGGGTAGAATGGTCTTCTTAGAAACTTGAACAAATGTAAACATGTAATATTGTTTACTTCTTTAAATGCATGACCAACATAAAATAATGAAAAGGCCCCACAGGCCACAAGAAATTGAGGCCAGATAGCCTTCTTCTTGTCTTTCAACTCTTTAGTCAAACCTCCTCCACAGGTTTGATAGGCAATTTCTCGGGCAATAAGTTTATCAGGAACATACAATGGTAAAACACGAGGATAAGAAAAACTTCCAAAAACCCTAACATATGTGAACATTTCTTCCCCAAACCATCTTGCAACAGGTAGAATGTCCACCTCTGCTTCAGGAGAAAACCTTGGAGCATATTTATCATACAATATCTATACAGGGGCAACATGATGCCATGGCAGATATTGTAAAAACAGGGAATGGACTCTGAATCCCATAATTATTTATGATAAACATGAATGGGCAGGGGATCTTTAATTGTCCATTTCTAACCCATTAACAGAAACTTAGAAACAAAACATATTGAATCCATCACATAAGCAAATAAATAAAAAGGATGATAAATCCTTTGAGAAACAGTTCTCTTAGATCGATAATTGAAAATAGTCGTGGCGAAGTTTTCAGATAATATCTTAGCCCAATCCACAATGGTAGCATTAATAACAACATTCAACAATGGAAGCCATTCAGGTGAAAACTTATTAATGTCTGGCTTTCCAAAAAGCCGACAAATCATAGCAGCAGCAAAGCAATATGGACAAGTGAGAGAACCAGTACTATACATAACGTGTTTATCTTTCTTTAATGGTTCGTCTCCCCTGGACCAGTCCTTGGTGCATTCTGCGAGGTTTTCATTTTCTTTGGCAAAATTCTCCATGAACTGTTTGTTATAAGTTCCTGTGGCTCCGGAAAATGATACATAAGCTTCAAATCTTGTGGAGAGAATGAGCCAATGAGCTCTTGACCCTGAGTCTTAAACTGTCTGTCCATAATATCAGTGCTATCTAGCACCCATTTAATCATATCTATGTATGGAAGAATTCTAGGTCTCGTTGCTATTCGGTGCAAGAATGAACAAGCTAGCTCTATAAGAGATGCTTTAGAAGACCCATGTGATCTCGCAGTAGCCGTAACCTCCATTACTCTGGGGTTCTCTTCTTCAAATAGATTATACATGCCCTCCCAAGTAGTGATACCAACGTCTTTGTTACAGGCAGTGTCTGTGTATAAGGTCGTCATTTCTTTGTCCTCAGAACTTAGAACTTTGTCTTTCTTTCCCATGATACTCTAAATACTGCTTTGTATAGTTCTCAGTTCTTCCCTCCTGCAGTTTACGAATTAAGTGAGAATAATGATATGAAAAAGGTGACGGGAAAGTTTTAAATGATGAAGACGTATAAAATATACTACCTTACGTGAAATAACCCTTTGATTAGAACGAAACCATTTCTCATTAATGAATGACAACCAATTCATTAATTTAACATTAAAGCGCATAACGGGGTCTCGATTTCTGAAAATATTTCTTCGTGTAATGAGTCTTTAAAGATCTGCGATAAGGCGATTTGCGATTTGCTTTGCAATATCTCAAAGTCGCAATATCGCAGATCGCAATCTTGTGGAATCAAAATAGCGCAATATTGTAACATCGCAAAATCACTATATCGCAATATCGCAAATCGCAAGACATAACATATAACAAACATCTGTTAACATATTTTCTCCGACATGCGATTTGCGATATATGTTATCGCTCATCGGTGATTTGAAGTTTTCATCATAAGATATAACATTCTAAGCATGCAATGCGATAAATGTAGTTTTGCATCGCGATCTCACTATTTTTGTGTTCCGCTTATAAAGAAGCCTTCATTACCTTTTTGCGACGTGATATTCCTCAAAGAATGATTTTATTCTAAGCTATCATAAAACTTAAGTCTTTTAGATTTTTCAAGGAATTTTCTCCTAAGTTTGTGATAGTAAGTTTTATTGAAAAAATGAAAACAAGCACTAATTGATTTTTTGGATTTTTTCTGACTAAGGGTCCCTACTTATTTAATATTACCACTAATTCTAAATAAAAAAGGGGGGTTTTTGCTGACCACAACAATTGGCGATTCACTCGGAAGAACCAGTTATCTCTGCTTTTTTTTTGAAATTTCTTAAACTTTCAAAATAGAAAATTCTCTAGAAAATCAAACTTTATTATAGAAAGATAAAGTACATTATGCTTTTACCTATCAATGATATTTTGTTTCATTTATATTCAACTTTGACTATTTACTTCCTCAAGCTAGTCCTTGTATCTATATCAGTCAGTACTTAGTTAATAAAGATAAAAACAAAGACATCTCTGTAAATCAGTTTAAAATATGCTCATTTGTCGTAGGTAGAGCCATTGCTGCCAGCAAGCGTTTATAGCCTCGAAAGGGTTACCTGTTACCCAACAATGATCCTGTATCCTATTTAGAGAAATATACAATTTTCAAAGAGAAATCCATTTTCACACTTATTGCTTTCATTTTTCTTTTTTATCCTTAAAGAACAATGTCTTGGTTTGGTAGCCAATTTATGACAGTGCCATTCACTTGATTTATAGCTTTGCTGAACAAGCTAGCTCGTGATGAGACCCCTTGCCTTTCAATTGCTACAATCTTGAGTCATTGCCTTGTTGTGGTATGCAGTATTGACAAAGTCAGCAAGCTATAATATCTATGATCATGATAAGTCGGCTCGTGATGAGACCTCTTACTCTTTAAGTTAAAGTGTATCATTGGATTATTCCTTGAACATTGTAATTTTCTAGGTAGGGAGGAAGTCATTGTTTCCTTAAGATAGCTCTGGACGATAATGGTAGAGTTTTTTGGAGAGAACTTTTCTACAGAGAATCTTTATTTTGTTATTGATACCTTTCATTAGACTGATATAAAACAATTTATCACTAAAAGTTGCTTTTTGTCAAAATTTTCAAAGTTGAAACTAGTATCATTTCTATGTTTAAAGCTTTTAACCGTATCTTTGAATAATAATGATCAATTTTCTAAAATAATTCTATTTATACAAGTGAAAAAACAAAAACCAAAAAGAGAATTTGTGTCTTTTTCGTGAATTCCAAATCTAACCATTAACAACTGGTTTTATTATGACAATAAAGAAAACTAATATACAAAATAGAAGAGTGATCTTCTATGGAAAATATTTTTTGAGGATCTGTCCATTAACAGGTAAAGACTCTCTTTTTCCTGTTAAATCTTGTAACATAAAAGTAGATGGAACTATGATCTCTGTGATTTGGAAAGGACCAAGCCACATTCGTTGAAATTTCGTATGTTTCCCTTTTTCCTCATGAGCCTTGTCCCATTTTAAAACTAGATCTCCCATCTGAAAGTCCTTTCTGGACGTCATGTTTGAATCAAAAGAAGCTTTAACTAACGCTTGGTGATGAGCATGAGTTATTTTGGCCTTTTCTCGTTGTTCTTCTAGCTTAATTATTTCCATCTGCCTTAGTTGTAAGGAAGAAGTTGGTGCTTCATCAATATATTGAACTAAGGCTAAAGAAGGAATTTCTAGATGAGTTGGAAGAACCACTTCTTTCCTATAAGCTGAATTAAAGGGAGAAATGCCGATGGAGGCCTTCTGCGTTATTCGATCTGCCCATAAAGCATATATTAAAGACTTATGCCAATTTTTATGATTTTGATCAATGGTTCGCTTAATAATTCTGTTTAAGTTTTTATTTGTGGATTCAACTAAACCATTTCCCTATGGGTAATAATTGGCAGAGTATTTGAGTTTGAAACCTCTCTTGAGTGCAAATTCATTCATAGCATTGCTAGAAAAATACAATGCATTATCAAACATTAAAGCAGAAGGTAAACCAAACCTAGTAATTATGAACTAATCTATGAACTCGATGATATGCTCGACATTAGTAGTCTTGAGAGGCATTGCTTCTACCCATTTAGTAAAATAATCAGTTGCTGTAATGATATACCTATGTTGCTTAGAAGAGTGAGGAACGATCTCACCTATTATATCCAATCCCCATTGATCAAGAGGTTGTTCAATGTTGACTGGTTGTAATGGCAATGATGGTTTCTTTTGTCTTCCAGCAGCGGTTTGACAAACTTAACATTTTATTACGTAGCTATGTGAGTCTTTGAACAATGTGGGCCAGTAATAGCCTGCACGAAGGATTTTATGTGCAGTAGTATCTCCAGCATAATGTCCACCTACTGGCCCATCGTGAAGTTCCTGCAAGACTTTTTCAGCTTCAGATTTCTCAAGACATCTAAGGAGAACATAATCATAATTCATTCTAAAAATAACATCATTCACAAGCTGATATTTTTTAGCCTTCAACCTCAGAGCTCTTTTCTTGGTGTAATCTAGATTTGGAGGAGCATATCCATTCTTTAGATAAAAAATGATATCAGCATATAATGATTCAACATTGTTTAGGCTTACCTCATACATTTGTATCTCTGCATATGGTTTTTAAGAAATAAGCGATGCTCCTGCTAGTATTTTGCAAAAGCATTGACCTCTTACAATACTTGCTGGTTTGATTTCTACATCATATTCTTGTAAGGAAGTAATCCAGTTGGCTCTTTTCTCACCCACATCTTTCTGAACTAAAATATTTCTTACCGCTGGAAACGGTACTATGATTTTTGTATGGGTTTTAAGTAGAAAGGGTCTGAAATATTTAATTGCTTTGAAAATAGCATAAGCTTGTTTCTCTACATTTGAATAATTCAACTCAGCCCCCTATAAATTTGAACTGAAGAAAGCAATTGGGGCTTCTGCCTTTTCTTGATTTGCTTGAGTGAGTATCGAAGGATATGATTTATCAGAGGTAAATGTATACAATTGTTTGTTTGATCAGATTGAATGCCTCATATTCATTTTGGCCCCATTTGAAGTTTGAATTATTTTTACTCATTGCTTGTAAAGGAGATACAATTCTTGAAAAATCTGGCACGGATCTCTTTACAAAATTAATTTGGCCGAGGAAAGATTGCATAGCTTTCTTGTTGTGAGGTAAGGGTATTTCAGAAATCTCCTTGATTCTATCAGGATCAATATGAATTCCAGATTTTGACACTATGAATCCAAGAAGTTTTCCTTCACTTAATGCAAAAAAGGATTTTTTGGGATTAAGTGAAATTCCATACCTTTGACAACGTTGAAAGATCTCTTTTAAATCTTTAAGATGATTGCTTCATTTTTTGGAGTATACAATTATATCATCCAAGTAGATTACCACTGATTTGTTAACTAATCCCTTGAAGGCGATGTCCATGGCTCTCTGAAATGTGGCACCAGCATTGATCAGACCAAAAGGCATCTTTTGATATGCATAAGTGCCCCATTTGGTCCTGAATGTGGTTTTCAATTGGTCATCAGGATGAACCAACACTTGGTTATAGCCAGAGAAACCATATAAGAAAGACATTAATTCTGATCCTGCAACTGCCTGCAATATTTTCTCCATAGGAGGCAAAGGAAAATTATCTTTTTGACAGGCTTTGTTAAGATTTTGAAAGTCAATGCAAATTCTAATGTCCCGTTCTTCTTTCTAACGAGAACCGGATTGGAAACCCATTTAGAATGTCGAACGGGAAAAATAATCTTGGCTTTCAATAACTTATTAAGTTCCGATTTGATCTGATTTTCTAGATTGGGATGGATCTTTCTCAGCTTTTGTTGGACATGTTTTTCATCATTTATCATTGGGATGGTATGTTGGATGATAGAAGTGTCATAAGTTTTGAGTTCATCATAGTTCCAAGCAAAGACATTTTTGTATTGTTTCAAAATACGAATATATGCTATTTTTTCTTCAGGAGTTAGGCCGAGGCCTAGGTTGATATTCTGTGGTTTGGTATCAGTTTCTAGATTTACTAATTCATAATTCAAAGTTGAACTTTGCAGTTTTGAATTGGTAGATCTTTTGAATCGATCTTTCAAATCATAAAGGTCTTCTAACTTGACTACTGAATTTGGCATAGCATTATTAGTGCTATCTTGTTGCAATTTTCTGTCATGTTGGTCTTCATCAATTATTTGATTAGTGTAAGATCCTTCAGATGTGAGGAAACTTACAATATCAGGATCATCGTTGAAAATCCTCCAATGGGTAATGTTATCAGGAATCGAGGGTCTAAAGATTAATTCGATTGAAAATCGGTCAGGGCTAAAGTCTTATGAAGGAATGAGTTTAGAAGCTACATTAGCTAGGAGGTCTGCACTAGCATTCTGGAGTCTGGGAATTGATGAAATATTGAATGCTATAAAATGTTCAGTCAGATCTTGAACTAAGGATTGATAATTCTTTAAATGACTTGATAAACAATGTGTAGTATTGCGTACCTGTTTGATTACAATTTCAGAATATCTGAAAACTTGTAGATATTTGACGTCTAATCCGATTGCTTTGTATAATCCTTGGACTAAAGCCTCGTATTCTGCGGTATTATTGGTGCAATCAAACTTGAGTCTGCAAGTTAACATAATTTTATTTCCCTATGGACTAACCAACACGCATCCTGCTCCTGCTCCTTCATTAGACTTAGAACCATCAAAAAATAACTTCCAAAATAAATATTTATTTACAGGAGTATCTACAAAATTAATGCATTTAGAACTATCTGTTTGAGAAAATTTTTCTACTTGAGATAAAACAGAATATTCTAAATAAGGTGATGTATGAGCATTGAAATTTCCTAAGAAAGAATCAACTGAAAAATTTCCAATGATATTATTGCTGTATGCAACTGGTTCATTTTCTCCCTCCAGTTCTGTTACTATGTATTTCTGATGTTTTTCTCGCTCAACCTTTATCTGATTTGGTTTACCATTGTAAGGAAGCCACATATGCGACCAATTAGTTGCGAAGTATCCATGAAGTTTTTCTGACCAATCTCTGCTAAGAATTAAGCCATAAAATTCTGGAATATCTGCAGCTAAAATATCAATAACTTGACATACCTTTGGATTAGATGACAGCCTTATGGTAACCTGATTTAATTCGCCAATCACTTCAACTTGTGATTGATCTAGCTGAACTATGCACACAACAGACTTTTGTGGTTGAATATTCAAATTTGCACATACTTATTTTGGTAGAATATTAGATGAAGCTCCAGAATCCACTAAACAATTATGCAAATTTTTATTGAAAACTTCATAAGTAAGAAGAAATGGAGGAGTATGAGATCTCGACCTTCCTCCAATTAAGGCGATATTTTCTAGATCAACTTTGCTAATCGCATTAGTTGGAGGTCTTCCCATCTCATTGGAAGCTTGAGAGATTACAGGATCGGGCAAAGGTTTTTCTGGTACATCATGTAATTCTTTCAAAAGTACCTTTTGCTAGTGTTTTAACTTGCTCAATTCATAAAAAGTGATGTTAGCCCTAGTCTTCTTCATATCTTCTATGATATTATACTCCATTTCATCCGGAACGATCAGTTTTTTTGATGGAGTTAATGAATCTGTTTGGACTGGGTTAGTTTGAATTTCTTTGGATGTCGTTTTCTTGGGTGCAACTTTATCCTTCGTCATTGAGCTTGCACTTTTTGACTTAGGAGTAGGTTGAGGAGGATCAAGTTGATTTCCACTTCGAGTGCTAACCGGGGATGCTTCTTGATCTTCCTCATCTGGGAGGATGAAATCCCACATACCTTGTACTTCTACAACTTATTCTTCATCGGTAGTTTCTTCAGTAGCAATTTCCTCTTCTTCTTCTTCTGATTCAGCATTAGTAATAGCATTTGGAGGTTTTGAATCAGTTGAAGGATTTCTTCTAAAAGGCTTGAAAGACTTTTTAGAGGATGTTTTTGCTACTTGTTTCTTAATGTCAACCATTTCGTTGGACATGGTTTTCAAAACTTTCTGCAATCCTTCTAAATCGAATGGATCTTTCGGTTGTTTTTTCTTGGGATCTTCCTTAAAAGTAACCTTCTTGGATTTTCGTTCTTCTATCGCATTTTTCTTTTCTAAATCAATAATACGTTTCTCTACTGCTATTGCTTCCTTCATATTGTCTGCTAAAGTTGTTTTGTTAGCCCTATCAACGAAGATTGCTATGTTTGATGGTAAATCAGAGATGTACCATTCACTTCGCACTTCTTCACTAAGCTTGGAAGTAGTAGGAATTTTATTTAAAAATTTATTGAAACGTGAATTAAAATCCTTGATGGGATCTTTTGACTCAGTTATAAGATTAGACAAGTCATTGATCAACGTCGCTGTAGACCTGTCATCACCAAACTTAGTTAAAAATTGATCTTGAAAGATATCCCAACTAGTGATAGATCCAGATGGTAATGAGAAATACCATGATCCGGCTGCTCCTTGTAGAGTATAGGGAAAAAGTCGGACAACAACATCTACATTAGTAACTCCATTGAGATTTATGGATAGCATAAAGTTGTTTATATGTTCTTCTGCTAGCATGCCTGCTTCAGGATTATACTTAGGCAACCATTTTTCAGGATGTGCTGGTAATTGACTCAGGGGTGCAGGCATTAGGACTGCCCCTGGGTTATTCCATGGCATTTGGGCCATCGCTGAACTAATAACAGAGGAAAGTGCAGAAGATGATACCTGCGATTGGGAAGATGAGGATATTATGATTCCAGATGTTTGAGAAGGAGATGTGGAAATTCCAGTGGACTGAAGGACAATAGTCTGAAGTGGAGGGGTGGATGGTTGACTTCGCGATGAAGAGGTTGAAATGGATGATGATGATGAAAGAGTCTCGCTATCAGACCCTTTAGGTGATTTCCTTGCTCTCTTCATTGTAGGTAGATGTAACTCTGTTGGTTGAATTCCAAGTTTATCGCTCTGTAATCTGGTAAGAGGATGAGCAGGATTATTTTGCGAAGTCACACTGCCTTGAGATTTATCAGATCTTTGAGGTGATATTGAAAATCGCTGAATTTTATGAATCAAAGATTCAACTTCAGGGGGTTCAATAGCAGATTCTTTTGAAAATTCAGGGTTTGTGGTAGTGGCTGTTGTTCTCTCGACTTTTGGCTCTAGATTTAAAAATTCTATGTGCGATGGAGAAGTCAGGGGAGATGGTGACGGCGATTTACTCTCAGAATGGTATTTAGATTTTGATTTACTTGCCATTCATAGTTTGGGCTCCTCCTAGAGCCAAATGTGTTAAAGCCTCGAAAATCGGGTCTACAACAAAGGGGATACCCACCCGGTCCGGACCTTGGTTAGCAGTTCCTTTTCCGTTTGGTGTAGTGGGTCCGACTGGGGATAATGGGACCAGTTTCCCAATATGTGTGTGTGTGTGTGTTTGAGATTTGATATTTCTTTTCTAAAATTCCTAAGTAAAATGCTTTTAATCTATTTCTAATCTATTCATATGCAAACTGTATTCTAAGAAATATCTAACTCTAAACTAACACGGGATGTAATCTTTCTATTTATGCGATCTAAAATGATTTCAGATAACAATTGATAATAAATATCATTCAATTATCATAAGAAAAGAATTCAATAAAGATAAACCATTTCATATAAAAAGTTAGATGAAACAGTTGTGAAAAACATATCGCATAATAAGCTATTCATACATTAAGCATAAATAAATAGCTATCACCGTACAAAAGTGCCAAATGATAACTCAAGCATTCAAGCATCAATATATAAACAACTGAACATGAATATCACTTTAACACAAAGGCAGAAATAGTTAAGAGATAAAAGTACCATTTATAACTAGTTCTACTCATAAGCTTCAAGCAATAATGACTTATCTCTTCTTAATCCAACATCCACTAAGAGTATAGAAGTGCAACATCAGTAGCAGATATTAAAAGAAGATATCAATAAATCATGTTCCATTCATTCATCAAAACCTCCTCGGAGGGTGCAAAAGTGCATTTTCTGAGGACAATTTTTTGAAAAATTTCAGGACCCTTCTCTAAATGCATGAGAAGGGTTTAAATACTACTAAATAAATCTAAAAATAATTTATTACAAAAATATAGGATACGGTTTAAATGACCGTCCTATTTTTAGGCAAAAAATAAAGCAAAACTAGTACTAAATCTAAAATTAAAATTTAACAACTAACTAAATATGAATGTGTTCTTTGGAATTGCAAGCGTTCAACATTGATTTGAGAAGAATAGGCTGGCTGACTTCAGATTTCAACCGTCCCGTGAAGATGGAATTGGCAAGAGCTGGCACTATCTTTTCGGTAGAATTGATAATACACTCGAGAGTCATGCATTGGCTGTGTGGTTTTACCAGACATGCCCAGTAAGAATCCCAATTTAACTTTGTTAATCCTTTAATCAATTATGCCTTATCTTGGGCTTTTTGTTTCCATTCTGTTTGCAGTAGCTGTGCTTTTGGTAGGTATCCTGGAGTAGTTTCAGAGATCAGATTTTCCTTGTGTAAATTTTCATTTATACAATCAATAATACTGCAAGCTGCTCTGGCTGCTTCTTCTACCGCTTTCTCTGCCTTCCTGATCTGTGCATCCCAATTATTAAAAAGTATTTCTTTGTGATTTTCATTGATTGTAGGTGCACCTGCTCTTTTCCCTTCTTCTGTATTTTTCCAAGCCAAATAGTCATTAACTCTTTTTTCAGTTAAATCATAATCATGTCATAAATCTACGACATGATTAGTGATTTTATCACTTTCTTCACAATAAGAGTTCCATTCTAATATTCTTTGGCATAATATTTCTTGTTGTTGCAGTAGTTGGTCATTTAAGGAAATAGACTCTGTGATAAATTCCACGAGCTTGGGATCATATTTGTGCGTCTCTTGCATAACCTGTAGTTGTTTCTCTTTTTCGGCCAAACTGTTCTGATATCCAATCTGCATTTGTTGAAAATCCTGCTGTAATTTTTCAAGTTGTTTCTGAGCTTCACTGTTAGAATTGGCTTCTTGCAGCTGTTGTTGCAAGACCTGTGACTGATCTTCTTTCTCATTCAATAATTTTCGTACCTCATATGCTTTGTCAATGGCTGCAGAGGCATAAGCTCCTGTGATCTGAGATAATTTAGTGATATTTTCTGTTGGATTGGTAGTAGGATCTTTCCATAGAACATCTGGGTGTTCTGCATCATGAGAGAGAACATTTTCAAATTTTCTTTTCTTCCTCTGTCTTCTTACCACTGCCTTGTGTTGTGGACTGTAGAATACATCAAGAGGAGGAATTTCCTCTATCTTAAGCATGAGTTCAGAAGACGGGGTTATAGGAATATGTTATGTTTATGAGACATTAGTAGTTACTCCTGTGACTACATTTATTGATGTCTGTACATTTCTCACAGGTGTCTGTGTATTTTGTGCTTCAATATTAATCAAATCATTGAATGTTTCCAATTCCTTATCAAATTTAGTTCTATTTGATGATTGTTGTACAATGAGAGGGGGAATATTTAACTGTGGAGAGGTTGAAATCTGTCGCTGTGAGAGTTCTTTAGACTGGGCAGTATCTTTTACTGACCCTTCACTCTTGGAGTGTTCAGAGGTTTCTCTTCCGGACTTTGACTTAGACCTGTTTGTACTTGAACTTCTACTGAGACTGACACTAGGAGTTGGTTCCCTTTCAGGTTTCGAGCGTAGTTTATCCAAAGGGATAGTAGTTAACCTCCTTTCTCTGTACATTTTGAATTCTTGAAACTTTGCTGGAGGAAACCATATTTGAGCCAAATGTAGAATTTATTTAAGTGTGCCTTTTTCTTGGAACATGTCATCAAACAAATTTTCTTCTTTAGAAAACAGTCTTATCTTGACTGCAGTAGTGAAAATTTTAACAACATCATATGGGTCGAATGGTCTTCTTGGAAACTTGAACAAATGTAAACATGTAATATTGTTTACTTCTTTAAATGCATGACCAACATCAAATAATGAAAAGGCCCCATAGGCCACAGGAAATTGAGGCCAGATAGCCTTCTTTTTGTCTTTCAACTCTTTAGTCAAACCTCCTTCTCCGCAAGTTTGATAGGCAATTTCTCGGGCAATGAGTTTATCAGGAACATACAATGGTAAAACATGAGGAGAAGAAAAACTTCCAAAAACCCTAACATATGTGAACAATTCTTCTCCAAACCATCTTGCAACAGGTAGAATGTCCACCTCTGCTTCAGGAGAAAACCTTGGAGCATCTTTATCATACAATATTCTATACAGGGGAAACATGATGCCATGACAGATATTGTAAAAACAAGGAATGAACTCTGAATCCCATAATTCTTTATGATAAACATGAATGGGCAGGGGATCTTGAATTTTCCATTTCCAACCCATTAACGGAAACTTAGAAACAAAACGGATTGAATCCATTACATAAGCAGATAAATAAAAAGGAGGATAAATCCTCTGAGAAACAGTTCTCTTAGATCGATAATTGAAAATAGCCGTGGCTAAGTTGTCAGATAATATCTTAGCCCAATCCACAATGGTAGCATTAATAGCAGCATTCAACAATGGAAGCCATTCAGGTGAAAACTTATTAATGTCTGGCTTTCCAAAAAGCTGACAGAGCATAGCAGCAGCAAAGCAATATGGAGAAGTGAGAGAACCAGTACTATACATAACATGTTTATATTTCTTTAATGGTTCGTCTCTCCTGGACCAGTCCTTGGTGCATTCTTCCAGGTTTTCATTTTCTTTGGCAAACTTCTCCATGAACTGTTTGTTATAAGTTGCCTGTGGCTCCGACAAATGATACATAAGCTTCAAATCTTGTGGAGTGAATGAGCCAATGAGCTCTTGACCCTGAGTCTTAAACTGTCTGTCCGTAATATCAGTGCTATCTAGCACCCATTTAATCATATCTGTGTATGGAAGAATTCTAGGTCTCGTTGCTATTCGGTGCAAGAATAAACAAGCTAGCTCTGTAAGAGATGATTCAGAAGACCCATGTGATCCCGCAGTAGTCGTAACCTCCATTACTCTAGGGTTCTCTTATTCAAATGGATTATACATGCCCTCCCAAGTAGTGATACCAGCTTCTTTGTTACAGGCGGTGTCTGTGTATAAGGTCGTCATTTCTTTGTCCTCAGAACTTAGAACTTTGTCTTTCTTTCCCATGATACTCTGAATACTGCTTTGTATAGTTCTCAGTTCTTCGCTCCTGCATTTTACGAATTAAGTGAGAATAATGATATGAAAAATGTGACGGGAAAGTTTTAAATGATGAATACGTATAAAATATACTACCTTACTTGAAATAACCCTTTGATTAGAATGAAACCATTTCTCATTAATGAATGACAACCAATTCATTAATTTAACATTAAAGCGCATAACGGGGTCTCGATTTATGAAAAGATTTCTTCGTGTAATGAGCCTTTAAAGATCTGCGATAAGGCAATCTGCGATTTTCTTTGCAATATCGCAAAATCGCAATATCGCAGATCGCAATCTTGTGGAATCAAAATAGCGCAATATTGTAACATCGCCAAATCGCTATATCGCAATATCGCAAATCACAAGACATAACATACAACAAACATCCGTTAACATATTTTCTGCGACATGCGATTTGTGATATATGTTATCGCTCATCGGTGATTTGAAGTTTTCATCATAAGATATAACATTCTAAGCATGCGATGCGATAAATGTAGTTTCGCATCGCGATCTCGCTATTTTTGTGTTCCGCTTATAAAGAAGCCTTCATTACCTTTTTGCGACGCGATATTCCTCAAAGAATGATTTTATTCTAAGCTATCATAAAACTTAATTTTTTTAGATTTTTCAAGGAATTTTCTCCTAAGTTTGTGCTAGTAAGTTTTATTGAAAAAAAGAAAACAAGCACTAATTGATTTTTTGGATTTTTTCTGACTAAGGGTCCCTACTTATTTAGTATTACCACTAATTCTAAATAAAAAAGGGGGGTTGTTGTTGGCCACAACAGTGATGCAAATGGAGTCTCCCCCCTAGAAGTGGCTTATTATCTAGTCGTTTCTTATGTTTTTGTGTTTTTTAAATCTGGATACATAACATGGAGCACACCATTGTAGGAGTTTCAACAACAAAACACTAGTAATTTTGCAAGTTTGGAGTTTTTCCCTTTGTAAATATTGGTTCTCCAATTGGATTGACTTGGATCATTGCAAGAAAAATTACTAGAGAAAGGAATCCTATCTCCTTCCCTATATTCTGATACTCCTCACAAATTTCCTTTATATTGTATAACAAGTGTTTTGCCTAGTTTTTCTGTTTTTTTCTTCCACAATATAGCCTATTTCCTCTACCATATTTATCTTTACATCATATGCCGGACTTGAATTTGTGAAACAAAGGGAGACTATAACGTATACCCATTTTGTATACTAGTCTATCAATCAACTAGCAACTGGCCCTTTTGAATTCTTTGTTGACATCGACCATGTAAGATTTTGAAACTAGTACCTAGGTTTGGTTGTCTTTGGTACTCTTTCTCTTCTTTTTGGCAGGTCAGTGATTATATGAATCAAATCAAGAGTTATTAGTAGTGGTCAATCTATCAAAAATATCCTAAATGGAATTGAATGACAATAAACATGACAAACTCCTATTTCCACCCACCAAAATCATCTATTAATGGTTCACTATGATATTGTTTTGTATTTGTTTATTTGAAGACTTGGGATTCTTGTCTTTCAACCCATTGATTGAATTATTTCTAGTTTTTCCTATCAAGTATCTTCTATTTTAGCTTGGTGGATATTATGCAACCAAAGCTCTAAATACATTTCTCTTGCCTTGACAATTTTTTTCTTAGATCAAGGTTCTACTAGGATTCTCCTCCCCGTCTATGTTTGACCTCTCATTCTTGGAATATTATCATTTTCTTGAATTTTTAGAGTTGGATTCTAGGTTTTGATTTCAATACTCAATTGATTGATTTTATCTCCATGAACTCAATCACTTAATCTCCCTGGTGTGAAAAATAATGAATCAAAGTCATATATCTCTTGCATATGTTAAAAAATTAGCAATAAATGATCAATTTGACTGTATCCTCAGTCAAATTGAGTACATTGAATTTCCACATCAACATGACAACTTGTAGGAATTTAACTAGTGTGACATGGCTCTTGTCACTTAGTTAGCTCAGTGAATTCAAGTTAGGTGGCTTGGATTTTAGTTGCATGTGTGATTGCTAAATTTCAGTAATATAGTCTAGTTATTTTTATTTGTATTTAGTTAACTGATCTCTAACTATTGTTGGAGTTAATTGAGGGTTAATTGTGTAGTAGGATAGCAATCTGAATCAAAGATTTGTTAGTTAACTGGTCAATCAACCCAAAGTAGAAAATGTATGCATGGAATTCGAATTCCTTAGCTGAAGTGGATATGAAAAGGAAGTGTAACAATAGTTTTATACTAGTTTTGATTGTACAAGTGTTGCATGAGTCAAGAGATAAATCCTTGGGAGTTGTGCAAGAAAATAGAAGGAAAATCCTAACTTTTAGGGGGCTAATTTCATAAGGAATTTCACAAGGAAATAGGAGGCTTCATGAGAAAATAACTGGCTAAGTGTTGGCCAGAGTTTCTCATTGAGAAGAGAGAATAGTTATTCTTTTACAGGTTGTGCTCAGAGCTAGAGCAAGTAATTGTAATAGTTTCTCTATTTAACTAATAAATGAAAATAGGCTTGAGGGGTTTTTCCCAGGTGGGTTCCCCTAAAAATTACTGTGTAAATATGGTTTTTCTTATTGCATGTCTATTCATGTTGTTCTAAATTGTGATTTCTATTCTGCAAATCAATAGAGTAGAATTTTGTCTCTTGTTGTAATATCCTTGGTGAAAATTCCATGCAATAAAAGTTAATAAGGGAAAAATAATAACCACGGTTATGGGACACTTATTCCAAGCTGAATTTTGGGAAAAACATCCTAGTGTGGGTGTTCATTTCAGTTATTATGGCTAAGGAAATTTACAAAGGCAATGTCAAAGGCTTTGGAAAGGCAAAATGGAATTTTTGGAAATTTATTTATGAAAATAATGAAAATTAGGAGAAAATCAAGGTGAAAGGTCACAGGTTGCATGTGAGGAGGAAAATGAAGGAAAATAATGGAAAATTAAGAAAATAGAGGCCACATTAATAAAAATGCTTCTAAGGATCAGTTGGTACCTTTTTTCAGTTTAGTTTTGGAACTCTCTCTCTATTCTCTCTCTCACACACTCTTGGACACTTAGATTTTTATTTGAGAATTTTAGCTTTGGATCAAGAAAGGCAACAAAGGCAAAGAGAAAGAAAATATAAAGAAAGGAAGAGTAGGATCAAGCAGTTACACCGAGTTTACTTGTAGGTATCGATTTGCATGTGTGATTTCCTTGCCATATTTGGCATGCATGGTTATGCATGTGTGTTATTGGTTCTCTTGTTGTCACTAGAATGGGTTTTTCTAGGTGTGATAATGTTCTTCAGCCTTGCCTTTCCATTTCGAGATAGCCATGGTGTGATGGGGTTAAATTTTTTGGTTGAGCTGGATTGTCGGATGGATTCAAAACTGAGTGAGGTGGATCTTTGAATCAAAGAACACATGGCCAAGTGATCCCTAAACCATACTGTGGATTTTGGTAAGGCCATTGGCCTAGTAACCCCTGAACCAGACTATGGGTTGTTGTAAAGACAAGTATTGTGGGCCTCAGTGGGCATAGGAATCCTCGACCAATGAATGGAGGGATATATGATAAATCTTAAAGGTGGTTTCCCTTTATTGGGCCTAGGAATCCTTGTATTTGAATGGCGAGATATACAATAAAGCCTGGAGGGTGGTTTCTTGAGCACGACCTAGTGATCCCTGGATCATACTGTAGATTACGGTAAAGCCTAGAATCTAGGAGACGGGAGAATTCCTCACGGTGTAGTTGGAGAAATATGCTGGCATCCATGCTTGTTTATGGCCTATTGATCCAGTGAGGATTGTGATAAATCATAGTTATATTGATGAGTGAGGCGGTTTAGCCTCAAGAAGCCCTTCTTGGTTCTTAAGTTTTTGAGTCCCACATTAATTCTTGGAATATGGAATGAGGGTGATTGATGAAGAGCTATTTTCTTCATCCAATCTATGGTTGGGTGGAACATGTAAGTCCCAAACCTGGTTGGATTTTGCATTCACTAATAAGAGTCCCTTTCCTTGGTATTTTATCTAAAAAATGTGTTGGATCATATGTGAAATTTATGGTTGTTGTATCCTCATGATTTATGTTGTTTATATGCTGGTTATGAATATGATTTATGAAAGTGAAAATGTATGGTTCTAATCATGTTTTGATTTTTAAATGAATGAACAATGAATATATGACCTAATAGATGATAATGTAGTGATAAGTCATCAATGCTTCTTAGCTATTATCAGATAAGTATGAGACCCCTATGCTAAGATCTGTTATTATGACCTGTAGAATTCATATTTGTGACATGGTTGACAAAAAAATTTTCATGGTTAGTAGGGTTCCAGTCAATTATTTTTTCAATAATTTGCATTGGCATCATATTCTCTATGTTAGTTTTAATTTATGTAAATTCCATGAAATTTTGGGTAGTGACTAGGTACTAGCCCTAAATTTTTTCCTTAAATCTCACAGTCGCTAGCATAGAACTAACAGAAAAAGGCTACAGATGCACTCAAACAAGCTCATGGGAGCGACTGGGGCTCTTAGTCACATGGAGGCCTTGGCAAGGGAGCAACTAGGGATTTAATTCCTTGAAATGGTGATTTCCCTCAAGGGTTGGTCACCTGGAAGGGTGGGTTAGATCTTGGAGGATCTATAGGATGTGTAGAAAGTCAAATTGTGTTGTGTCGGTTCCACTTCCTTAACTGTACATGGGGAGTTGAATCAGATCATAGTAACCTCTTGTCACATGTTTACCTCGATTGGTTGATTACTTGGGTAGATGTGGGAGGAGGGTCTTACACTTGTTTTTAGGTTGAAATATTGATTAGTTGAAATTTATATCAAATTTATACATGGTATCAAAGCCCTAAAATCACATTAGAAACAATATTTCAAACTTGTCTCCCAGAAATTTCAAAGTAGCAGCTTCATTGCAACATTTTTTCTTCAAGATCGGGAGAATGTCTTTCAACGGATTGAGATTGGAGTATGCTCTGGAGGGTAGCTCAAATTTCATAGCCTAGAAGGATCAAATGGAATCAATTATTAATGACAATGATGTGTTAGAATATGTGAAAATTGATATTGCAAAACCTCCATGTCTGGATGCACGATAATTAACCCAATGGAAGAAAGATGTTGCAAAGGTGAGAATAATTATTCTGGAAGTTGTAAGAGACCATGTGGTCTCAAACATCCATGGAAAAGAGACACCATTGGCTATTTGGAAGACACTGACTGAGCTATTTGAAAATAACATTGATCATATAAAATTGACCCTGAAAGGAAAAATTAGAAACACAAGGATGCAAAAGAATGATACAGTTCCTCAATATCTATCCATATTTACACAAGTTTGAGATGAGCTTAGAGGGGTTGGGGTGAATGTTGCAGAAGATTACATGATGATCCTAGTTCTTCTAAGCCTTCCAAAATACTGGCACAACTACAAGGACTCTATGAATGGAAGGGAAAAAATACCAAATTGGGAAAGGTTATGGTCTGATTTGTTTTCAAGAAGAGTTCAAGAGAAATAACAGAGATGGAACTTCATCCAAATTATAGGATGAAGATATTTTTCCTTTGTTGGAAAGGGGAAGAAGGTCAAAGGAAAGAAGACCCAAATCAAACTTGAACCCAACCAAAATAATGGAAAGAAGAAATATTTGAGAAATATAAAATGTTTTCGATGTCATGAATATGGGTACCATGGAACAAAACATTCACACAAAAATTCTTACAAGAAGCCTTCATGAGGATAAATAGTTGAAGCACTGGCTTCACAATTCGAATTAGACTTCACCCTAATAGAATGCATGACCAACATTGTTATGGAGAGTGTGTGGTACTTTGATTCTAGTGCCTCGTTCCATATGACAGAGTGTAAGGAGTTTTTGAGTAGCTTGAAGGAGAAGGATTTATAGATGCATATCGAAATGGGGGATGATAGGAGGTACAATGCAATAGGAATTGGCACTATCACCTTTGAGAGGAAGAAATCCACCCCTCTTCACCTCAAAGATGTTATTTTTGAACTTGGGCTGAAGAAGAACTTGATATTTGTAGCAGTATTGGAGGATAGAGGATATGATATTATTTTCAGTAAAGGGAAATACTTTCTGAGACACATAGCTACCGAGAAAGTGAATTAGATCAGGTTTCGAGTGAAGAACCTTTACAAAATTGAGGTGGGAGATTGCACTGAATTGAGTAATAAGGATGAAAAATTGAATATTTGAGATGTTAGAGAACTTTGGCACAAGATATTGGGTCATCTACACCATGGTTCCTTAAAAATCATGCAAAAAATTTCCACCAATATCCCTCAAGTCTCCCTTGACCAACAAGATGTCTACAAGGGTTGCACATTGGGGAAATATGTAAAAAATACTTTCTGTGGTTGAGATATGAGAGCAGATGCAATCTTGGAGCGAGTCAACTCAAATTTTTGTGGACCCTTTTCTACAGCCTCCAAAACAAGACATAAGTACTATGTTATTTTTATTGATGATTTCTCTAGAAAATGTTGGATCTTCTTCATGCGGAAGAAGGATGAAATTTTCTCAAAATTTGTTGAATTGAAGGAATTGGTTGAGGATACTGGAAAGAAGTTGAAGGCTCTTAGGAGAGACAATGGAGGTGAATTTTTTTTTCATTCCTTCAATGATTTATGTGCCAAAGAAGGTATTCGAAGAGAGCGGAAAACACCCCATAACCCACAACAAAATGGGGTAGATGAGAGGAAGAACACAAGAATAGTGGGAGAAGCAATGGCCATGTTGCATGATCAGGGGTTGTCATTTCATCTATGGGAATAAGCATGAAACATCATAGTATATTTTTAGAACCAGATTCCTCATAGAGTAATTGGTATGATCACACCGAAGGAAGCTTTCTCTATGAGAAAGCCTGATGTGTCTCATTTCAAAATTTTTGGAGCTTCAGTTTATTGTCATTTCTCCAAGGACTTGAGGAAGAAAATTGAGCCTATAATAGAGTTGGGAACTTTTTTAGGATACACCTAAAATAAACACAATTATAGGTTTATTTTCCTTCACTGAGGATGGCAGTTGTAAGGAGAGATATAAAGTTCGATGAGGAAAAGGCTATGATATGCTCTCTAGAATGAGAGCTGAGTATTCCATCAGAGAAAGATCTTCTAGATCCAAAGGAGGAGCCTCAGAATGAGCTTTAGGAGGTTGTGGAGGAGCCACATGGAGAGGAGCAGACATGAGGCAGAGTAGAGGTACCCACTATTACACAGTAATTTGTCACCCTTCTCACTTCCCATCCCCGATACTAAAGTGACCTAAGATGAAAACTGTGAAGTATATCCACCATGGAAAATACATCAAGATATCCATTAAATACTAACATAAAGCTTTCTTGAATATTTTCTGGAGAATATCAGCTCAAAACCTAAATTTTTGGGTCAACACTCTTTTCCAGTTGCCTGCCCGTGTTGATGGAAAGTTGCAACACTTTGACCTAGCACCACCAGCACACTTTTTATAGGAAAAATTGTGCTAAACCATTTTTGGAAGTGTTTCCTCAAATGGAGAAGAAGCTTCGTGCACTAGAAGCTACCAAACCAACAATTTGGATATGGTTCGATGCTGATATGCTCGAGCTCTCTCATTTGGAGCTCTTGATCTTATCATTAGGGAATTTTTCCTTGAGAAGTGGGCCTTCCTCTTTCTTTTATGGATCCCTAAATCCTTCTCCGTACCTATAAATTAAATCCGATCCTTCCACTATTGGTTGGTCTTACCTGATCATTAATCCTTTGCATCCTTATGCTCTGATTATGCCTAATTTTCCACTTGGGAGAAGGATTTATTGAAGAGCCTCGGTTCGGACTTGGACATCACCAAAGGGAGGTATCCAACATCAAGGCCATGGTTTTATGCTTCCTATTTCTATAATTAATAATATATATGATGTTTCACTTTCCATATTTGTTTAGATATCTATGCAAGTATCCTAATGCTCCTTGATCTGTTAGGTAGTGTGTATTCAATGTATGATATGTATCTTGTCATGCCTCTTGTTATTGTCTCTTGGTCTCTTATAAGTATTCGAATGCCAAAAAATGCGAGGAGTGAGCCTGAAAGATCATGGAATAAAGGTCTGCATCAAAGGACTGGACGATAGGATCAGGAAGAGGTAGGTTCTTCTTCTTCTTCCATTTTAAATACAAACTAGGAAAGGGTTCGTTAGATAGTCTCGTGTGTTGCTATACTCACACTAGGGATAGAGAAATCACCCATAGAGGGGAATGTCTTCACAACAAAATTGGTGACTCCGCTGGGGAGCTATCGCCTCTTTATCTCTCCTTTTTTTATTTTGCTTTTTGATCATTTTTACCAATCGTTAAGATATGTGTCTGTTTGGATCTCTATAGGTCTGCATAGTGCTTGATTTTTTCTTTAGAGTGTCAATTCTGGTTTTATTGTTGAAATTATTTTTATTTTATCTTTTATTTCTCACCCAACGCATTTTATTTCCTTACAGACTCACTGAGGACGTTGTTTTATATATAAAAAAATTGCGTTGATCTACCTTTCAGCATGAGTTTTCCTTTCAAAGGCACGTTGATCCCAAAGATTGGAAAAATTGGGGTTCTCTTTCAATTTTCAAGTGTGTCTTGGCCTCTGAGGTGTCTTTCTAGTGTGATATGATCTAATACCATTAATATTATTTTGATTTCCTTGCTTGCATGTTGAATTTGTCTCTTTGACCCTTTTTATGTTTTAGTGAATTTTGATCATCTTCTAGGGTTTCTAGGTTAGTTTTCCTTCACCTGCCACTTGTGTGTGTCATCAATAGATTAGTTTCCTCTATCTGAGAGCCCTACTACAATCATTCGAAACACTATTCCATGTTACTTTTGGCTTTCCTTTGCAACAATGTTTTCATTTGCACTGAGTCATTATTGCACTTTGAAATCACCTTTGAATGAATATCAAAAATAGATTATGATTATTTGATTTGTGAGCTTGAGAGTGTATGTTTGTTTTGATTCTTCATTTTGAAAAGAAAAAGTGAAATTCATTATCATTCAAGTACTTTTTGAAACTATCTTTTTTCCATCAAAAAAGAGAAAGTGAAAGAAATTTTCATTTAAATTCTTTGTTCGTTTGGTCAGTTTTTTCTTTGATTAGTTCATCAATTATATTAGTTGTATTTGAACATCTAAAGGAAAAAGAAAAAAAATATGTTTGGTACATATTAGTGAAGAAAGAAGTGTTTTTTTTTTTAGAAAGATTTCATTTGGGGATAGTGAAAGTAAATTTGTTTTAGAGTTGCATTTCAGTAATTTTGAGCTAGCTAGGGGAAATCATTGCTTGTTTGTTGCATTCTTACTTGCACTTTATCCCTCATTATTTTAGAGTTCATTGAAATGAATGAATTATTGTTTTTCATTTAGCTGCATTGTAGGGATTTAGGTGAAACCATTTTGAGCCCAAAATTTAAACATAATAAAAGATCAAATTTAAAATTTATTCAATTAACCTTAAGGAGCATTTGGAATTAACACAAACATATAGAGGTCTAGGATAGAGACGTGTTCCGACATCGTTAAGCATAGCAGCTATCACTAACAGCCTGTATTACATGCTGGGGGTGATATCTCGTCCCACGTATGGAGGTATATAGGATTATGCTCCACATATGAAAAGTATAAGGGGACACTCTCATCGAACAATTACAAATTAGACAACACTACTATGGGCTGACCTCCCACGTACCATCGAGTATATTTTGTGAGACCCCACTAGGTTGAAAACCTGCCATAGTTAACCAAGTTGACCACCTTGTAGACGTGATACACCAAACATAACATTTCGGGAGATTGGTTGTTGTACGTTAAGTCCTTGGTAATTTATTTTTCCAAGGTGTATATTGCAGTTCACAGATACCTCGTAATATTTTATGCTTAGATTTACCCTTTTTGATTTATTTTTTTAATTCTAAAATTTACTGCCCATGATAACATACTACCTGTGTAGTAATCCTAGCCTCATCTTTCCTAGTTAATTATAAATCTTAATTTCTCAAAAAGTGATTCACATTTCCTAAAGGTAATCGTGGTTTAATCTTCAAATCTGCCTCACTCTTCCTCTGAAGGATCTCAAGGACCTCCTCCTAAGATTCTTCAATTTCCACCTAGGCCTCTTGAAGCTCAAGGTGCTAAACTTGGAATTGTCACAAGTGTCCAACCAATATTGTCTCAGCTACCACCTTAGGAGTGGATTTCATTGTCATCTGAGGATCCTAAGCTAGAAATTCCTGCACCTTCATCACACTTTACGAACAATCCTCCAAATCCGTTCTACGATCCATTTGTGATATCTCCCGAGCATCCATATAGTCCTTTTGACAGTCCCAACATTCCTTTTGGTGCTGCTCATTTAGCATATCGTACTACTGCTCACCAGTTGTTTCCACCAGACAAGGCATCAAATTTCGACGATATTCCCTTCGTGAGTACTCCTCACAGTATTCCTCTAGAAACTTCTTCATCCCATATCCCAGAAGTTTACATCACATCTATGTTCCCTCCGAAATGTTTTCTGTATGTCTCTACTCCTCATGATGAAGGAATTGGGATGAGTATTCCCTCTAGTCAAGTTGCATCTACGCTTCCACTCTTGTATACTTCTCTCGGAAATCTTGTTTCGAGAGATTCTGGGTTACATCCTTGTTTCACCATCTCGTTTAGTCAACGGGAATTTCCCCATATTCTATCCCATTTGTCTCAAATGTGTCTCTCATTTCACGACCTACGGTTTCTATAAGTCAAATGACCGTTACGCTAGGATCATATGCTCCCTTCTCATTATCCATGATCACTACGGTTCCACCTTTGAGTGTAAAATCTACGGTTTCTTCCATACTTGGGGGGAAATCGCATCCTTTATATGCACCTCCCTCTTCAGGTGGGGGATTATAAACTCTGGAATTGTAGCGAGGGTGGGAAAACCTACCGCTAGTCTTAATGGAACTTTTCTTTCACAAACAACAAGTGTTATCATAGGAACCTCTATACCAGGTGGTCAACCTACTTCGGCACAAATTTTTTATCAGCAACCGCACGTTCAGTACCCTCAGGTTCAAAAACCACATATGCAACAATCGAATGTAAAATATAAGTATTTTAAAAAACTAAACGTACAATATAAGTATGTTTAGTGACTGAACGTATCACAACCATATGTCGAACAACCCAAAAATCCATTGGGTGTTGTTTCAACTAATCCTTAGTTTGGTCCTCAAATCCAATCTAGTCCAAACCCTCCCTTGGGTCAAACTAGAACTTACCCTAATCATCCTAGTGTCCAATACTAGCAAATACCTCAAGGTCAGTTCCAAAAACCCCAGCAAAGAGCCTATATCCAGCAGGGGCCGTATCAAAATCCCTAGCAGGGTGCTTATATTCAGCAGGGGCCATATCAATAGCCCCAAAAAGGACCATACGTTCAGAAACCACAGAACCAAGGTACCTATCAACAACCCCAACCACAACAAGGTCCCTATCAACGATATATACCTTATCAAAAGTAGTGGGGACAAATTGAGTAGTATGGTCAAAATCAGCCCCAATGGGGGCATAACCCATACCAGCAAGTTCAGAACCCACAGATGGGTAACTTACAAATACCATTTACTCCTCATCACCGTCCATTTCCATTCCTGGCTATGTTGGAACTATCAGATGTGTCTAAATTGACAAATGACCCCATCCAACACATGTTGCATTGGCCTCTAGTTCCAACCAAAATTATTGGAGATTGTCCAAAGTTTGAAGGAAAACATGGGGAAGACCGCCAAGGCCACATCATGATGTACCATTTGTGGTGCTCTTCCAACTCTTGGGTTGATGATTCAATTCATCTACATTTTTTCCAGTGCACTTTGACGAGTGTTGCTTCCAAATGGTACATTGAACTTCCTCGTGGTAACTTCTATGATTTCAATACCTTGGCCATAGCCTTCCTAACCCATTTCTAGTTTCCTGTCTGCTATGGGACCAACACCCATCTCTTGACATCTTTGAAGTAGTCAAATACTAATCATATCTTGAAACATATGTATAAATTATACAAACAATATGTATCCAAATGGATTCAATCCGATCATGCAATATTCTAGAGAAAGATACTGAATCCTTCTATAATTAATTTTCGGAAATTAAACATGATCGCACAATCAAAATAAGTAAGAGAAAGAATCAAATCCACAACAGATAAAATTTTATGGGGAAATCAACCTGCTCAAAACCCCTCTATCTGTATTGTATAAAACCAAGGAATCATGAAACAATTACAATGCACTCCTATCACAAGAGTTTGATGCACTCTACCAACTGTCTCACACTGATTCAGACAAAATCAACCAACACTTATCCAATTTCCTGCTTCTTCTCAGCCTTCCTTGTTTGCGCAATTATAAGAACAATTGATCCTTATTAATTAGGAAATTCAACCTTCCAAAACTGTGCAATACATCATGGGCAATCCTATGGTTGTCTAATTGTGCACCAACAATTTACTAATAATACAATTGATAGATAACATCCCTTTAACCTATGTCTCAACTGGGTCTTCATCAGAACTAACATGCATGCAACTATCAATAGTAAATCATTAGTGACTTGACAGATCACTACATGTAAATTAAATCTGATTTAATTCACTTGACCTCTCACTAGTACAACAATCAGTTACAACTAGTTAGACTGACTTTAACTCACTTAATTGAGTTAACTAATTTCTCATGCATTAAAATAATACACTAACCGCAACTTGGACTCTAAAACAAATAGAATCACTCTACATGCCTCACCAACCACCCTCAACTATAATTTCATGAGCTAACTGAGTCTATCACACTCAGTAAACTATTACAAGTGATTATGAGATAAGATTACAATTTATTGTCCAATTTAATTAAGGGAAAATTAAATTAGACACACATTTCTTGTTGAATTTTCAACACTCCCTCTCAACAAGAAAGGGATTATCAGCTACCCCGATCTTGCCTCTGTGGTATTCAAATTTACTCTTGGCGAGCGCCTTCATCAGAATATCAGCATCTTGATCCTCCGTGGGAATGTACTGAAGTAACATAATGCGTCTCTAAACACAATCTCTGAGATGGTGGTACCATATGTCAATATGCTTGGACCTATCATGGAATACTGGATTAACCAAGAATTTTATGCAACTCTAGTTATCACAATGTATCACCGTCAAATCCATTTGATGACCAAACAAACCAACAAAATCTTCCTCATCCAGATGGCCTCACATGCCGCCTGACTGGCTGCTATGTACTCTGCCTCGATTGAACTAAGTGCAACTGATATATGCTTCCTTCTGTACCAAGAAACTCTTTTTGATCCTATGCTAAAGTTCCCTCCTGACGTGCTCTTCTTGTCTGATGGACTACCTGCCCAATCTGCATCGGTGAAGCCTTGAATATTCACTCGCTCTATCCATCTGTACCATAATCCATAGTCTGTAGTTCCCCTGAGATATCTCAAGACATGCTTCCCCACCTTCCAAAAGAGCTTGGTCAGCTTAACCATAGCTTGACTAAGCTGGTTAACTACATAGCATATGTTTGGTCATGTGTTCACCAAGTACATGAGTGAACCCACAAGCTTCCTGTAAACAATAGTGCTCACTACCTCACCTGAAGTAGCATCATCCTTACTCCAGTTTCCATCAAGAGGAGTCTCCATGGGTTTAAAACTCTCAATGTGGAACTTCCTCATAATCTATTTATTTTCCTTAAGAAAAAACTATCTCCCCATCCCGCTGCCATATCTCCAAACCAAGGAAATAGTGAAGGAGTCTCATGTCCTTCATCTCAAACTCTCTTGCAAAATATTCTTTGTAAGAAGTTATGAGCTGCTCATCACCTTTAAGAATAAGACCATCAACATAAAGTTCAATAATCAAAAGCTTACCATCAACCACATTTTGGTACAGATTTCCATCCACTTCACTCTTTTTGAAGCCCAGCTTGGTGAAATATCTGTCAATCCTGGTGTACCAAGCACGAGGTGCTTGCTTCAGCCCATACCATGCTCTCTTGAGCCTTCACACATGCAAATCCCTGTCAAAGGTCTCAAAACATTCTGGCTGATAAATGTACACTTCTTCCTCAAGAAATCCATTGAGAAATGCAGTATTCACATCCATATGATGTATCTTACAACCCATTTGCACTCAGAGTGCAAGGATAGATCTAATCGATGAGTACCGTGCAACTGGTGCAAAAGTCTCCTCATAGTCAATCTCCTCAACCCGTGAGAATCCCCGGGCTACAAATATAGCCTTGTACTTATCCACACTCCCATATGCTTCCTAATTCACCTTATAGACCCATCTAGATCCAACCATTGACTTCCCGACTGGTCTTGGGACAACATCCCATGCATTTTTCCTAACGATGGAGTCATACTCCTCAACCATGGCGTCAACCCAAGTTGGTTGCTACACTGCTTCCTCAAAAGAGGATGGTTCTGTCACAATACACTTTCTCATTAGAGGCATGTATCCAGTATACCTATCTGGTGACTGTCTCTATCCACAATGTGATGTAAGTGCTCCTACATGTTTTGCCACATCAAGTCTCAATATTTCATCGTCTGTGGTGTGCCTCCTACCATGTCTGGTGGATGGCTCTGCATGAGTGGTTTCTACCACTCCATGATCCTCATCATGTGGCTACTCCACATCTTGAGGTAAATCCTTTGGAACCAAGAGTTCCTCGTCTGCATGAAAATCAAGCTCCCTCTCAAGGGACAATCACATGGCTTTCTCCTCATAAAATTTTACATCTAGTCTGACAACTATCATCCTGTTGTTATGAAAATACACCCGATAGTTGTGGGGAGTATCAGTGGACCCCACAAATATCCCAAGCTATGTTGTTGGTTCTAGTTTCTTTCTGGAATCTTTGGTCACATGGTAATAGAAATATGGGCCAAAAATTTTAAAATATGAAACATCGGCTTTCTTACTAGAAAAAGCCTCCTCTAGTCTACTCATGCCAAGTATTCAATGAGGACAACAGTTTTGCACAAAATACCTCTGTTTTGCATGCCTCTGCCTATAGATGTAATGGTAGGCCTTGATCATGTAACATAGCCAGTGACACACCCAAAATTTTTCTTCTCTTTCTTTCTGCAACCCATTCTGTTGTGGGTTATGAGGCGCAATCAAATCTCTCTGAATGCCTTCTTTGGCATAGAAGTTATTGAATTCATTGGAGATGTACTCACCACCATTTTCACTTCTTAGAGCCTTCACCTACTTCCATGTATCTTTCTCAACCAGTTCTTTGAAAACAATTTTTTTTAAGAATGTCTTATCTTTCTTCTGCATGAAGTAGATCCAACACTTTCCAGAAAAATCATTAAAAAAAATCACATAATATGTGTGCTTTGATGTAGAAGCTGTAGAGAATGGTCCACACACATCTGAGTGAACTCTCTCAAGGATTTCCACTTCTTGGTTCTCCTTTTCGTGAAAAGTGGCCTTTGTATACTTCCCCATGGTACAACCCTTGCATGTGTCTATCTGCGCAAGAGTACCCTTTGGAAGCCCCATATAAATATGTTGCATGACCTTCAAAGTCATCCTGGCTCACCACTCTGTCTGCTTTACTCATCAATGTTGTGCAGCCATATACGTCAAGTTTGTAGAGGTTCTTCACATCAACCCCAATATTCTTAACTTGTATTATGGCTTTCTAAAAAAGGAATGCTTTCCCTTCACTGAAAACCACATCATATCCTATATCCTCCAACATAGCAACTGAAACTAAATTATTTTTCAAGTCTGTTACATGCATGACATCTTTTAATAAGAAAGTTTTACATGACTATCTCTGGAAAGTGACTGTAACAATACCAGTAGCGCTATACTTCCCATCATCACCCATCTCGATGTGCATATAAAGATCCTTATACTCCAAGCTACTAAAGAGTTCTTTGTCTCCCATCATGTGGAAATATGCACCACTATCCAAGTACTACACTGATCCCATCACACTAGACACCATGCATGCGATTAGTGAGAAGTCCAACTCGAAATATGAAGCCAAAGCATCACCCGTTGCAGATCCTGAAGCCTTCTTGTTGTTCTTCTTATTCTGTGGAAAATTCCATGCTCGTGACAATGAAAACATTTCACTCTCGAAATGTCACACTTCTTGCCTTCTTTTTCAATCTTAGAATTGGAATAGTATTTCTTTCCCTTCCCCTTCTTTTCCTTACCATCCAAGGCGCAATTTTCCTCATCATTTTTCTTGGATGAGGATTCATCGCTGGTATTCTGCCTGAATTCTTCTTGTACCAAATCCGACCAAAGTCACTCCCAATATAGTAGCTTCTCCCTCCCATTGAAAGAGTCCTGATAACTATGCCAACTATTGGGAAGGCCTAGAAGTGCTAGGCTCACCAAGTCATCATCCGCGACAGTAATACCGACACTTCCAAGCTCATCTTGAAATTGGATTAACTTGGTCAAGTATTTTAGAATAGTGTTGCTTTTATCCATTTTGATTTTCCTGAGATTGTCCTTCATAGCCAACTTTCTGTGGTCACTGTTGTTTTGAAACAGATATTTCAAGGCCTTCCACATTGCATATGGAGTCGCCTTTCATGGAGACTCGAGACAATGTGATCTTGAAATCCCTCTAATAAGATCCTCCTCGCCTTTGCAACCTTATTTTTCCAAGCATCACGAAGAGCGACGTCTGCTGCTGCGGGCCTTGGAATATCAGTGTCGATAAATTATTTCAACCCGTTGTCCTCTAGAACTGCCTCCATTATGTCTTTCCATGCAATATAATTATAATTTCCCTCGAGTGTATATTCCAATCTTAATCCATTGAAAGCCATCTTCATCCACTTGTCGCACCAAGAATATTTTTTGCAAATTTAAATGTCGTTCAACACAAACTCAATTTCTTCTCCACTATAGTGATTTCTGGGGCTCTGATACCATGTAGAAATTATACAAACAATATGTATACCAATGGATTCAATTTGATCATGCAATATTCTAGAGAAAGAAATTGAATCCTTCTACAATTAATTTGCGGAAATTAAACATGAACACACAATCACACCAAGTAAGAGAAAGAATCAAATCCACAACACATGAAATTTTTTAGGAAAAGAAATCTGCTCAAAACCCCTCTATCTGTATTGTATAAAACCAAGGAATCATGGAACAATTACAATTCACTCTTCTCACAAGAGTTTGTTTCACTCTACCAACTGTCTCACACTGATCTAGACAAAATTGACCAACACTTAGCCAATTTCCTACCTCTGCTCAGCCTGCCTTGCTTACGCAATTCTAAGAACAATTGATCCCTATTAATTAGGAAATTTAACCTTCTAAAACTACACAATACATCATGGGAAATACTATGGTTGTCTAATTGCGCGCCACCGATTTAATAATAATACAACTAATAGATAACATCCCTTTAACCTCTATCTCAACTGGGTCTACATCAGAACTGACATGCATGCTACTATTAATAGTAAATCATCAGTCACTTGACATATCACTTCATGTGAATTATATATGATTTAATTCACTTGATCTCTCACTAGTATAACAACCAATTACAGCTAGTTAGACTAACTTTAACTCACTTAATTGAGTTAACTGATTTCTCATGCATTAAACCAATACACTAACTACAACTTGGACTCTAAAACAATCAGAATCACTCTACATGCCTCACCAACCACCCTCAAATCGAATTTCATGAGCTAACTGATTCTATCACACTCATTTAACTATTACAAGTGATTATGAGATAAGATTACAATTTATTGTCCAATTTAATTAAGGGAAAATTAAATTAGACACACATTTCTTGTTGACTTTTCAACGCCATATTCATGAATGGAGGCGCAGACACTGCCTTATTAATTTGAAATCCCTGATCAATTGTTGAATGAGTGGTTCACAAAATATTTTGTTTCTAAAATTTCCAAATATCTCGCTATGGGTGGTTTTGTGATGGAAGAGGAAATCATTGCCCGTGCTCAATATCTAGATTTGGTATATTCCCAATTTGGAACTTTATATGAGATTTTACCTAATGCACAGTGACCATCAAATGATCCAACATCATCCAAATCTCTTGTTACGCCTCTTGTTGATAGTGTCATTGGGACAGTGGCCCATACTATAAAAATACACCGAAGGCTTCTTTGAAGTCCAAGTCTACTTTTTCCACTGCTCCCTCCGCTCCTTCGAACAATTAAAAGAATTATTGTAAAACCTTTGAGGTTAATATTGTTCAATCTACCACAAAAGGAAAGTCCTAAAAAGGTAATAATACGAGTAAAGGTAAAGGTAAATTCGACACCCCCAAATAGGATTCTGCTAAGTCACCTGTTAATGATGCTTCCCAACGTAAGCCCTAGTATCCTTGCCTGATATGTGATGAGGATCAATACTCCAAGGATTTTCCTCGTCGTGCCAAATTATCCCGTATTCTTAAAGGTGCACCTGGGACCCCAGTTTTCTTGAAATATCCATTTCCTTCTCACCAGACGCAAACGATAGATCAAACCCAGTCTTCTGCATCCGCAAGCTCCCTAGTTTTTATGGCTGATACAAAACCTATTTCTATTTCCACCCGATCGAAAGAGTACTTGAATCCTTCAAAAGCTCCCATGGAAAAGGATGTTTCAAATATTCCATCCTCTTCAACTCCTCCTAATTATAGTCCTCCCCATATTGAGAGACCTAATAGTGATTCCATTGTCTGACCACCTCCCAAGGGTGTTCTTCAGAAATCATCTTACAATCTGAACATGCGAGCTACCCAACACTATAACATCATAGAGGATCTAGCTCAAGCATCGTTGGCGATGTCGACCTTGGAAGTCCTTCAGTTGTGCCCATCACAACGGAAGGTGGTATTATCTACTATTATAGGGATTGATCCCATGGATTCAAATATTATTACTTTCGATCTCTGCAAGAATCATGTTCCTCGGCTCCCATCACAAGTATTTTTATTCATCCAAGTCATTATGATGAGTAAAACCATTCATCGGACTCTCGTTAATGAAGGTGCTTCCACCTAAAACATGTTTGTTGCGTGTTGGAAAACCATCGACTCTCCTCCATTAAGTCAATCCCCTAACACTCTAGAATAGTTTGAAAACAGAGGCTCTCAGCCGTATGGTATTCTAAAATCCTTGCCAATTCAGTTGGAGGGTAAAATGGTGAACATGGAATTAGAGGTGGTAGATTCCAACCTCCATTGCAACATTATGCTCAAACGTAGTTGGACCCATGCGATGATTTTTATGGTATTTACCCTTTTCCACGTTCTCCACTTTCCTAATCAGGGGAAGATAGTCACTGTCGATCAACTTGCTTTCTTTTCCCCAAATTCTTCAACTGGAAATGTCCCATACGTTGGTAATACCTCTAATCCATATGAGAGTGTTGGCCCAAGTATTTTCAAAGACTCATACCTTATGGGAGTTTTTTCACTCTCACCTCCTAATGTCGCCTCCGTTAACATGATATCATCTGTTCAAGATCCATGGATTGTTCCTAGTCTCGACCAACTTGACAATTTTGGCGACGCTATTCCCTTCAGCCCTGTAGAAAAAATGTATCACAAAATTATTCTAGCTTCTAGGGTTGCTTCTAAAGCTAATGATAACTTGGTTTCATCTTTGGACATGTATTCACAATATCCCTAGTTTGGTTCTTGGGATTTAGATGATCCCTTGAATGATATATTTCCCACTGACGAGAGTATCGTGGAAGTTTTGTCTCTCGAATAAACACCTTGGGATGATGGTAATCATCGTTCCTTGTTTCTCCCAAGCCTGAGTGAAATCTCTACTTGTCTAGAAACATGTGTTTCATCTTAATTGACTAGCCAAATTCACCATCCCATTCTAGTTCATGAAGTGTTGTCTGAAGGAAACATGGGTAACATCTCTACCACCATTTCGATCAACATCTCTGTTAAACTAGGGGTTGTCGAGCATGTCCATATCGGTGCATATTTACACCACTCTTTTTAAAGAATTCTGTGATGTCTTTGCATGATCTTCTGAATAAATGCTTGGCATAGACACTAGTATTGTGGTGCACGAAATTCCCACATATCTAGACTCAAAGCCTATTCGTGAACGACTTCATCCTGTGCACCCAAGAAAGGCAACTGTTATTAAGGGAGAAGTCGAAAAAATTCTCAAGGCTAGTTTCATCTATCCTATACCATTGACACATTGGGTCTCTAATATTGTTCTTGTTACCAAAAAGCAAGGGACCATTCGAGTTTGTGTTGATTACCATGATATAAACCAAGCTTGTCCTAAAGACAACTACCCCACTCTTTTTATAGATCAAATTATTGGAGAATGTGTTGGGAGTGAGATATTCTCCTTTATGGATGGTTTTTCTGGCTACAACCAGATCAATATTATTCTTGCTGATCAACATAAGAGTGCCTTTATTTATCCTTTGGGAACCTTTGCCTATAAGAATCTCCCTTTTGGTTTGAAAAATTCCGGGGCTACCTTCCAAAGGGCTATGTCCTATGATTTTACTGATATTAAGCACATAGCTCAACCATATCTTGAGGACCTTATAGCTTATTCCGTGAAACGTCAATATCACCCCAAACATCTTAGAGCGATATTTCTTCATTGCTTACACTATAAGATACAGTTGAATCCTCATAAATGTATCTTTTGCATTAAATCGGGTTGTACCTTAGGTTTCATTGTTTCTAAAGAATGCATCCAGATTGATCCTATAAAAGTCGAGGCAATCGCCAATATACCTCCTCCCTCCTCCTTACTTTAGCTGCAAATCTTGCAGGGGAAAGCCAATTTTCTCCGTCAAATTTTCTTGAATTATGCGGAGCTTTCTATAGGATTTACCTATCATTAGGGGAATTTTGAGGTCTAAAATGGGCCTCCTAAGAAAAATGTACAAATAAAATAAAATTTATAATAACCAATAGTATTCAAGATGATGATGTCAACCATGGGGGATGATTCACCATTTTTGGAGTAAAAAAATAAATATTAAAAAATAATAAAATAATAAAACTACTTTTTCAACTCGTATTTTCAACTTATCTCCCTAAGGGTTTACTCAAATTTTGAGCGGGAATACTCATTGGATGCAAAATTTAATTCCTCATCAAAGGAGTACCCATGTTGCATACTTTTGATGGACCCTACTACACGAAAAATGAGAAATACATAAAAAACGTGATTATAATCACACTTTTTATGTATTTCTCATTTTTTGTGTAGCAAAGTCCATCAAAAGTATGCAACATGGGTACTCCTTGGATGAGGAATTAAATTTTGCATCCAACAAGTAGTCCTGCTCGAAATTTGAGTAAACCCTTATGGAGATAAGTTCAAAATACGAGTTGAAAAGGTAGTTGTCTTTTTTCCCTCTAAAATTTGATGATGTAATCAAATCTTATTTTATTATTTCCACTATTATTTTATAATTTCCTTAGGAGGCCCATTTTATACCTCAAAATTCCCCTAATGATGCTAAAAAATGGATTCCCATTCTTTTGGGATGAGATTGCTCATAATTCTTTTGATGCTTTGAAGAAAACCATTGTTAGTGCTCCTTTATTGCATCCTCCCGATTATCACCACGATTATTTCCTCTATCTGGTCATTGCCGATAAAACTATTGGTATGGTGTTGGTTTAGGATGATGATGATGATGATGGTCATGAACATGTTGTTTCCTACTTGATTCGAAATCTCTTCGACACTGAGATTTTCTATGCTCACGTAGAAAAACTCGCCTTAGATGTTGTTCATGTTGTTTAGTGCTTTCGCCATTATATTATCCCGCGTAAGACCATTGTGATTTTTTAATGTAACCCCATGACTTACATTCTTAATCGTCAGTTACTTGGGGGTAAATATTCCAAATGGATTGTCACTCTCCAAGAGTTTGACTTATAGTTTTATATGACTAAGTCTAAGAAATTATTCTTATTTGCTGAATTGATTTGCAATCTTCCAGCTGCAGTTGATCCCACCCCTTTCGATGAGTCGATTCTCGATGAATTTCTCTTTCTCATTAGTAATATTGATCCATGGTATAGAGACACCATTTTTTTATCTCTAGACCCAAACATTTCGACCAAAGTTGTCTCACTCTGAGAGATGACGGATTTGTTAACAATATCAACCATATCACATCATTGGAGATAATTTGTATCAGACTAACGTCGATCTATCCTTTGTCGATGCTTAACTCTTGAGGAAGCTAAGAAAGTCCTTAATGACTGCCACTTCGGGGCCTGTGGTTGTCATATGTCCGATTATGCTACCGCTTAGAAAATCCTTCGAGCAAGATATTTTTGGCCATATATTTTCAAAGGTTTCATTCTTGCCATCCAAAAATGCCATGATTTCCAAATTTATTCTCGAAAAGAATGTTCCCCACCCACTCCCTTGCACACATTTGTGACTACCGAGCCATTTGAAAAATGGGGCATAGATTCGCTCGGTTGGGGGGCATGGTTATATTATTGTTGTCGTTGATTATTTTACAAAATGGGCCGAGGAGATGCCTACATATGATAATGAAGGTATAACTGTGGCACAATTCCTTTTTAATGATGTCATATCTCAGTTCGGTGTCTCGAAAGCCATTTTCACTAACCATGGCTCTCACTTTCGCAATCATATGATGACAAAGCTTGTTGCTCTGTTGGGTCTACGCGATGATAGCTCCACTCCATATTATCCATAGGCCAATGGCTAAGTCCAATACATAAACAATTTTTTGGTAACAATGCTTCAACGAAACATTAGGAGACATAAAAGAGATTGGCACCTCATGATATTTTCAGCTCTGTGGGCTTACCTAACTTTTGCTAAGACTGCTACCAAATTTAAATCATTTCAGCTGGTGTATGGTCTGGAAGCTACACTTCCAATTGAATGTGAAATCCCTTCTTTGAAGCTATCTATTGAACTACTTCTCGGTACTTCGCCAGAAGAGGAACGATTGCCTTATCTCCAGTGTCTTGATGAGACTCGACAAATCACAGCTTTAGTCATTGAAGCTCAAAAGAAATGAGTTAAAGTTCAGTAAAATAACTTTGTCAATCCTCACATTTTCTTTGAAGGCGACTTGGTCCCGCTTTATGATAAGGCCCATGATAAATTCGGGGTCGAAAAGCTCGAGCCAATGTGGCATTGGCCTTACATTTTTCAATGTGTATTATAAAAAGGTGCCTATGAGCTAGTCTATTATGAGGGTAATCAGTTGGTCGAGCCCCAGAATAGGCTCTATCTCAAGAAGTATTATGCTTGATCATAAGTACAGTACTTTGTACATTAGTGTGTGATTCACTAGTACACTTTTAGATTTTTTGTTGTGATTGTTTGCTTTGTAGACATGTTTCCTCTGCTTACCTTGTGTTCTACTTGGTTTGCAGATGTAATCGAACCATTATGTCAGTTTTGCTAATGATGCCTACCGCAGCACACAAAAATTTCTTCCGTGGCATGGTAACTTCTTGCCCCTGACTGCGAGTTGGTTAATCTACAAGGTATTTGTATGAGTAAAACAACTAATAATATTTCCGAATATAGTGTAGTAATCAAACTATTATCGGATGCAATTTCTCTTGGTATCAGAGATTTGGTTGTCAAGATATAATCACAACTCGTTGTGTTATAGTTAAATGGTTATTATTTATTAAGAAACCCTAAGATTTTGAGCATCTATTTACATGTTCGATTACTGGAAATACATTTTGATTATATCACATATCAACACATTCCATGAAATTTGAATACATTAACACATACATTATCAAATGATGTATTAGATCAGCATTTGCAACATATGTAAAAAAATGAACACATCATCATGATATGAGAACACTTTGTAACAATATAAAGATGCATATGCATATATATATATATATATATATATATATATATATATATATATATATATATATATATATCGATTCTGTAAAATTTTGTTACATAAAAATATCAAGAAATATGTATTCCGTGACATTATGGCTCTACGATCCTAAATCAGTGCAGAAAAATAAACTAAAGGCAACTATCTGCCCACATGGTGCTCATGGTAGCAAGTGACTGTCCAGATAACTCGAAATAGTAACCGAAAAATTCTATCGGAGACTCCCATGGTGTGCTTCTAAAAGTGCAGTGGTATGTCATCAAAATTCATGTATTATGGAATGCCTATGTTCAGGCCCTCTAGGTTGCCCTCAATCTCTATGATTGGACTTGCTCCCTCCTCATAAGGATCATCCTTGACCTAGTGCACTACCCTCCTCGCAATCGAGGACATACCTGTTGGTATCTTTGGTCCAACATCTACAAGAAAATCATAAATTTTTACCTGCATTGGTCCACTGTGCACTCGGTGGAAGGGGAAGATCTGGATCTCCTCATAAATGTGCAACTATCTGCCCACATGGTGCTCATGGTAGCAAGTGACTATCCAGATAACTCGAAATAGTAACCGAAAAAGTCTATCAGAGACTCCTATGGTGTGCTTCTAAAAGTGTAGTGGTATGTCATCAAAATTCATGTATTATGAATGCCTATGTTCAGGCTCTCCAGGTTGCACTCAATCTCTATGATTGGGCTTGCTCCCTCCTCATAAGGATCATCCTCGATCTAGTGCACTACCCTCCTCGCAATCGAGGAAATACTTGTTGGTATCTTTGGTCCAACATCTACAATAAAATCATAAATTTTTACCTGCATCGGTCCACTGTGCATCTGGTGGAAGGGGAAGATCTGGATCTCCTCAGAAATGTGTACTAGCATATGTGTAGATATATACTATGATCAACTGATGACGTAACCAACTAAAAAACGTTGTTTGGAAATGCATTTGTTGGCCACCTCCATGGCAAGGCATGATCTTGTACCATTTGAGCAGCCTCGAATCTCTCGGGGCCAAATCATACACCTTGAGCCACTGGTACTACAAGAATGGTACTCGCTCCAAGAAGAAAGTGACCAATATGGACCCATACCCAAATTTTTTTCAGTCATCCTGTTTTTCACTTTGTAAGTTGGCTTTTCCTTTTAGCCAATAATCCCTCACTCCAGTTGAACATAGTGGGAGAAATAAAATATACAACATACTGAAATTGAGACTTTGTTGCCTCATGTAATGCCTGGGCCCCATCTACATGGGCCATAGTGTGCAAAATCATCATCAAAGGAAAATTGGTGATAGTTTTGATATCCACCTTTCTACTCGAAGTCTTTCTAGCACCAGGATAATTTCTCCCAATGAGCATACTCGTGCTCTCACCCCCAGTGTGAGCTCCAAAGAGTAGGATTATCTTTCCTATCTTGGACAATCCAGTAATGAAATAAATTTCTGAAATATATCTTTCGAACTCTTGGCCCCTGATAATGAAAATTTGGTGATATACATCCCATATCCCAATGATATGTTGCAGTAGCTCAAGTTGATCTCTGAGTCCTAAGGTTTGAAAGAGATTGAGAAAGCTACAATTTCTCAAGGGATTGATGCAATGCAGATCTTGGAGAGCTTCATGATCTTCTAACTCATGGCCTCTTTCTTTCCATTCAATAACCATATTCGTCGAAAACACCTGCAAAACATCCATAAATGATATTTTATGAGGTTTCAACCGATCAAAACTGGAAATAAATAATTAAAAATGGAGATCTATTTATTTTCAAATCCTCTCAGTGACTAGCACATCTGTCGTAATTAAACCTTTGCTGGCCCAATGTGCTATGAGCGATCAACATGGGTCTGATAGGTCAAACCCGAGATGATCACCCACGACATAAAACTTAAAAATATCCTCTTAAATCCTTAAATTTCCAAATTAAATGGCATGAAAATGGAATGAAAATTATGAGAAGAGACAAAGCTCTTACCTGCAACAGACGAAATGTCAAATGGTGTCCTAGATCGACCGCACCGCTTGTCTGAATATCGGAGGAAAATGGGGTAAAATGTGCTTCTCCAATTTACCCAAAATGAAATGGTAAAAATATTTTTACTTTTTGTCTATTTATAAGTTTTAAACATACTTTTTCCAATATTTTATTATTTTCTTGATATCAGTGATATGTGGTTCTCCTTTTGTAGGAACAAGATATTTTTTAATGGTGACACTGATCATTTTTTACTGATGTAAAAAGTTTTATTTTATCTATTTTTTGGACTCATTATAAATAAACTAAAAAGGAACCCCTTGGAGTCATCTTTAAGCTCTTTTATGACTCTCGAAAACTAAAAATATAGCTGGGTACTTTTCTTTTCGAACTCGTTAAATTAAATGAATTGACGTGGTATTAGTATATGTTTACCCCTTCTTCGGGCTGAGATTTACTATTTACGAAAAAGGAATACCTTGATCGAACATGGTCAAGAGGTTCTATCGAATATTGTTTTCTACCTTTTTGGATTCGAGGGATGATTTACAAAAAAGGGACCTAATGGAGTTTTCTTTTTTGTCTCTTTTTCAAACTCTCTAAACATGAAAAAGACACCGAGTTACTCTTCCGTCAGACTCTTAAAACTTAAACGACACAAGACTTGTCACAATGATAAGATCAATTTACTCCTTCCTAGGGCTCATTAAAATTACTTGGATTAATTAATTTGAAGAATGAACTTATACGCTAAGCGTATGCTATCCTCTTCACGCTTGCTCTAAAAAATAAAGAGGTACCTGTTAGAAATAACGAGAGAAAATTGAAAGAGGAATTTCCTATGTGTTTTTTAGGCAGCATGTCGCTTTTGAACATGACACTCGACTACATTTCGTGTCAGGTTGGGGATATCCTTCATTCATCACTTACCTTCCTGGGTTTGAGAAATCCAATTTCCTCTTATATGATCACTATTTTTGTCATCATGACCTCTAATCATATTTTGAGTCAAATGTTGCCACACTCCAAAGTCGTGTCACCAATATGTTCAAGAGAAGTCCTCTGTACATGTCAAACATCCTCTACTTATTTTACCCTCTCTGCAACAATCCTGAATGAATCCTATCATCTTGAGAAATCCTTTGTTTTGTGTTGATGATGTTGGAATCATTGTGACCCTCCTTCGACGGATCACTTCATGTCGACTTCAGATAATTATCTAGGAAGATGATTGATTAGGGGATCAAGTCCTTAATGGAAAAATGCTCAAAAATTTAGTTTCTCAGAATTGGTCCAAACCAGATCGACTGGAAAGAGCTCGGAAAAATGATCCTGTAGACGTGAATGGTACTGAAAACCGACGCCGTATGAGAAAGTTATTCAGATTTGAAGTTTGCCAATTTCAGTTAAAAAATGCCCAATAACTTTCAATTTTGAAAGGAAAATTTTTAACATGTGTGGGAAAATTTTCATTTTTATTAAGGTTTAAATTATTAAATTATATATATTTTTATATTTTATATGATTTAAATTAATCATATATTATATTAATTAATTTTAAATTAAAAATTAAACCTTATTAAAAATGGTTAAATCACACATATATTAATTAAAGGGTTAAATTCGAATTATTTAAAAATAAAATAAAATCATATGGCGTTTCAAAAGTCACGTGGGCAAATGTAATATGGTTCAATTATCAAAAGGTTAGAACCCAAAGTCCTAAGTTAAATTCATTTGTTCAAAGGTTAAATGGCATGTTACGTATGGGAACGGAAGTCAAGGGAGTGGGGCCCAGCCCCTTTTCCCACGGAACCACGTGTATAACCATGGGCTAGCCAAACTAACAGGCGGGAGTTATAAGTGGCAACGGTCACGTGGAGAGCGGATTTAATCAATGCACAATTTTTTATATTAAAGTTAAACCTTAATGATTCCGCTCATAACTCCAAGTTCTTAAACAGAATTCCGATGGGCGCAGTCTTATGGACCCCGTGGACCTTATCTCTTAGCACCCACGACTGGCGGAAGATTCAGTGGAGCGCCCAAAGTTAGCGCCGGCCCTAAATTAGCGGGCTCATCTGGCAGTCCTCCCAGATTTGGAGGAGATTTTCTAGCTCTAATTGGGCAAACTTCAGTTAGTCATCATTTCGGCTAGGAAAGTCCTTTTGGGACGAATTTTTTATTTATTTAGGGGTATTGAAGCATTCTGGAGCTTTTGGCATAGGTTGTAGAGCCATCAGGGCACTCTTTTAGTGATTTTATCAGCGAATTGGTTTGTGGAGACACTAGGGCTTGGTGAAAGATCAGCTGTATTGGACTATACTCATCCATTTGAGGTGAATGAATAGTCGATTTTTACTTTTTTCAGTCATATGTTTCTGAATTTGCAGCTATTTTAGCCTTTTGAGACTTAATTCACAGTGTACTACTTATTTTGAGCATTAATGAAAGAGGGAAAAGCCTATTTGGAGGCTTTTGGACCCAGCAGAGGTAGCCCAAGAGAGGGGTGAGCTGCTTAAAAAAATGCTTACTATTATGCTGTGTATTTTTGCTGCTATTTTCCAGATTTTACTACATTAAACAGTAACTTTTAATAAGTCCACTTTTCACAATGAGACTTATACAGTGATCAAAACTCATTTGTTTCACTTCAAACCACATTACTTCCATTGCAGAATACTTGAACTTGCTTATTCACACATAAAATTTTGTTAATGAATACTTTGAAAACATAAAAAATACTTTCATTGCCAGATCGATTTAGTGTTTACCTTATATTTCTTTAGGCAGAGCCAGTAAGAGGGCCAGAAGCTTCTGGTTTCATCCTTTCTAGTAAAGGTGAAATAACCAGTAAAATCCCCTACTGTCTATCTCTGTATAAGAAATATTTTGTTCACACAATTTCAGATCAATGATTTAGAAATCCTTTTTAGTACCTTGGAGCTTGCATGCTTCAATGGCAAGTTCTTCACGTTCAACAACATGTTCACATCACTGGCCTTCGATCAGATGATTTTGCAAGTGTTCGACTTCAACTCATTCATTCACACTTGCATATTTTCTTGTCGTACCTTGAGGGTCATCGTCATCATTAGTGGTTTCTCTCGTGCTTGTTAACGGTTTAAGTTATTGACTGGTAATTAGGTGTTTTATACCATGTTCGACATCAATACATCTATTCACATGGTTAGATTCATACAATCAGTAGATAAAGATAGAGACAAAGACCCTGGATCACATCTGCTATTATCTAGGTTGCATGGAGTTTTTGAGTATTCATGATTATACACATGATCCTTTCTATATGGATGGTTGCGACCATACCATGGATCTATTTCCACGATCTCTTTCAGATGGATGGTTGCGACCATGTTGTGGGTTCATGTGTTATTTGATGCCTATTCAAATATATATTATTAATAATGTTTATATAAGAGATGTCGCATATTGTATTGTGCTTTATTTTACAGGTCTCCTGGTGGTATTCGAAGTCCTTGCCTTGGTTCATAAAGCATTTCACCCATCACTCTATGTTTTGCCTTCATGCTTTAGGGGGCATCTGGTACACAATTTTTTTTCACCGTGCTTACTTCCCATCCCTGATCTTGAAGTTCCCTAATATATAACTATGTATTATATCCACCATGGAAAATACATCAAGATATCCCTTGAAGGCTAACAAAAATTTTCCTTGAATATTTTTTGGAGAAGCTCATCTCAAAACCTAAATTTCTGGGTCAGGGCTCTTTTCCAGTTTCCTTCTTGTGCTGATGGCATATTGCAACACTTTGACCTAGCGCCGCCAGTGCTCTTTTGATGGGAAAAACTACGTTTAACCCTTTCTATAAATTTTTCCTCAAATGGAGAATAGTATTCGTGCACTAAAAGCTTCCAGAACGACAAGATGGATATGGTTCGATGTAGATATGCTCGAGCTCTCTCATTTGGAGCTCTTGATCTTATCATTAGGGAGTTTTCCCTTGCAAAGTGGGCCTTCCTCCTTCTTTATGGATCCATAAATCCTTCTCCCTACCTATAAATTGAATCCCATCCTTCCAGTACTACTGGTTGGTCTTACCTGATCATTAATCCTTTGCATCCCTATGGTGTGATTATACCTAATTTTCCACTTGGGAGAAGGATTGCTTGAAGAGCCTAAGTTTAGACTTGGACATCACCAAAGGGAGGTCTCCAACATCAAGGCCATGTTTGTATGCTTCCTCTTTCTATAATTAATATATTTGATGTTTCACTTTAGATATTTGTCTATATATCTGTGCAAGTAGCCTAATTCTCCTTGATCTATTAGGTAGTGTGTATTCAATGTATGATATGTATATTTTCATGCCTCTTGTTGTTGTCCCTTGATCTCTTACAGGTATTTGAACTCCACAAGATGTGAGGAGTGATCCTGAAAGAACGTGGAATCAAGGTGTGCATCAAAGGACTTGACGATAACACTAGGAAGAAGTAGGTTATTCTTCTTCTTCCGCTTTGAATACAAACTAGGAAAGGGTTCATTAGATAGTCTTGTGCATTGCTAGACCCATTCTAGGGCTAGAGAGATCGCCTCTGTCCATAGAGGGGATTGTATTCACAATGCCCACTTAACTAGAAGCTTCCAGAGAGGGGAGAAAGAGAACCATAGAAGTTGATAGATTGATACAAGATGCACAAGAGCATGTGGGAGCTCCTACATCAAAACAATGACACAGGAGGTCACCTAAGAGGTACACTGGTTACATGGCTCTCATGAAAAATCTCATTGAGTCATAGCCTTCTTCATTTTTAGGAAATAGTTTCTCAGCCTATTTTGGTTGATTCCCTGGTGGAATAATATGAATTCATCATGAAGAAAAGTGTATGGGAGGTGGTGTTGAGACCAAAAGAGAAATCAATGGTTGGTTCCATATGGATCTACAAAGTGAAGCATGAAACATATGGGAAAATAGAGAAGTATAAGGAAAAATTTGTGGCCAAAGGATTCTCTTAGGTAGAGGGAGTGGACTATGAGAAAAAATTTTCACCAGTTGTAAGATATTCCTTAATTAGATCAATTCTAGCATTGGATGCACATAGGGGATGAAAAACCCACCAAATGGATGTGAAGACTGCCTTTCTCAATGATGTTTTTGAGGAGTAAATTTACATAGATAATACAACAATATTTGAGACATGTGATCGGTAATATCATGTGTGTAGACTCAAGAGAGCACTTTATGGTCTCAAACAGGTGCCCCGAGCATGGTACACTTGGAAAATGGATTGCGCTTCACCAAAAATGAAGTAGATGAAAACCTATGTTACATTTTATTAGATGGTAAGTTTCTTATTCTTGTTTGTATGTCAAGGGTTTAATATTGACAGATGATGAGTAGTTTATCCACTCTTGAAAATATGATCTTGCAAGGGAATTTGAGATGAAAGGCATGGTCCTAACACATTACTTAATCAAGATAGAAGTATGGAAAGGTGATGGTGAATTATTTGTGTCTCAGTGGAAGTATGCATCTGAAATAATTCAAATATTTCACATAGAGAATTTTAATCCTAATGACACACCTGTAGCTACAAACTGGAGGAAGGAAATGCTACTTCAGGTGAAGAGTTTGATGCTACCATTTACAAGTAGATTGTGGGGTCTTTGATGTATCTTATGAAAAAAAGACCTGACATGTGTTATGCAGTTAACCATATTTGTCAACCTATGGTGAGGCCTATCAAGATGTATTGGCAGGGATCAAAGCATGTGTTATAGTACCTCAGAGGCACTGCCTGTTGGAAATGCTGAGAGGGCACTGAATCAATATTTCTTTTCAATTGTTATTTTTACCAGTTAAGACCACTTATATTTAGAACAAAAAATTAACAATATAGAATAAAGGATTTTATTAATTAGATATAATGAGAACTTAAATCCTCTAATTTATAATGAATCAAGTACAATAATATTTTAGGGATCCAATCCTAGATGAATACACCAATATTCAATCTCCCAAGCTCCAACCTATACTTTTCCAAGCACCGACTTGGACTTCATGAGGCTCCAACCTCTCTTCCAAGTCTCCAACTTTGTCACTTTGAGGCTCCACCCTCTAGGTATTTAACCCTATCTCTGGTATAGGCACCAACCTGGTTTTCTTGAGGACTCCTATCCTCTAGGGCTCCAACCCACAACTTCGATTTGTCAACATAATTTTAGTGTTCCTTCAAGATTCCAAATATATTCTTCAACTAGCCTTGTCAACCTCTTCACCTTCAACTGCCCTCAAATTATCTCTAAGGCACTTAGAGAATAAATGACAACTCATATTATTAGAAGGTGTCACTGCTTCTCTTCATGGTACCCAAACAATTCTCTTCAAGGTTTCATCATAATGACATCATCGTCTCCAATAGGCTTCTAGATGACTCTCCAAGGTCAAATAAAGCTTCTCAACAAGATGTATCCATACAATTTCCTTCAAAGGTGTCTTCAATATGCTACCCCAAGAAATCTCCAAGGGTGTCTTCAACAATGCTCAAAGGTTTCTTTTAGACCTACACAACAATTCTTCAAAGCTCTAAGATACTTCTTCCAAGATGCCTCAAGGTGTCTTCACAATGGTTCCTCCAAATGCTTCATAATGTTTTCAACCAAGGGATGACTTCAATGGTTCTTCAAGGAATTCTATATATAACTGCTCAAGGATGTCTTTAACTAATTCTTGTTATCAAATTTAATTCTTCAAAAGTATTTCTAAAAATTCCCTTAATAGTACTTTCAAAAACACTCTTCAATAATGCAGGGTATGTTTAATAAGAAGCATCAAGGTTTTCTTCAATATTTATTTATCTTCTGCCCAGGTGAATTCCTTCAAGGGTATGCAATAGTGGGCCTTCAAAAACATATTGTTCAAAGGTGTACATTATGTCTTCTCCAAACAAGTCTTCGAGTATTATTCTTCAAAGTCTGCTCCAAATGATGCCCCATAAGTTGCTCTAAAAAAGGTGCCAAGATTGACTACAATAATGATTTCAAGGCTACCTCCAATAATGCTCCAGTTATAGACAAATATTTTTTTCTCTATATCAGCTCTAAAACTCTTCAATGATTTTTCTCCGAAGATGGCTTCAAGATGTTCAGTTCTTTTCTCCAAGGAATGTGATTTTACAAGCCTCAGATAACAGGTCTGAGGATCCAAATGCTAAGAACGAGCCTCCACAAGGCTCATATCACAATTCTAAATATTTTCTAAGCCTTAGATCACAGAACTAAGCTCCAAATTCTAAGTCTGAGCCTACACAAGCCTCATATATGATGGTGTCAAGCCTGAAATTAGGGGACCTAGGCCTCCAAGCACCAAGCTTCTACATAGGGATGATTGTTCCAAAAATTCTAAGCTTCAATGTAGACACTCCACATATTTTTTTGTTGTAAACTTAGCACAAATCCAAGCTTAGAAGTTCAACCGAGCTTCCCACTATTCTAGAGCTCCTAAACTGTTCCTATAAGGACTTAAAAAGTGATCCAAACTTAAAATAATTTCCCGAACAATATTTTCTTGTTCTCTATAGCCTCCTTCTTATCTTTGTGCTTCTCCTATGAATAGATCACTAAAATTGATGCTTAGAATGATGAGTTTAGACTTATATTTATAGCATTTTGTCTTCATTAAAAGACATGTCTATCGGTTAAGGGGGCCAACATGAGTAAGGCTAGCCTATCTACAATTTTTAATATCAAATATAGAAGTCAACATGTTGTTTTGATGCAACCAACCTATGCATTAATATCTTTCCTTTTTAAATTGATTTAAGGATGACTAAGGGGTAGTTACCATGAATGTGATATGATGTATGTTGGATGTAAGGATTGAAATGCCTATAAAGATGACATAAGTGTAATTGATATTGCATAGTAAGCAGATGGATATAGAAATGGAATATTACCATTAGCATTTTCTTTAAGTAGGACATATTAGGGCTATATCCAACATTATCGTATCTTTATATTTGAATTCATTAGGGGAATTTTGAGGTCTAAAATGGGCCTCCTAAGAAAAATGTACAACCAAAATAAACTTTATAAGAACCAATAGGATTCAAGATGATGATGTCAACCATGGGGGAAGATTCACTACTTTTTAAGTAAAAGGGTAAGAAGATTAAAAAATAATAAAATAATAAAACTACTTTTTCAACTCGTATTTTCAACTTATCTCCCAAATTTTTTACTCAAATTTCGAGCGGGAGTACTCGTTGGATGCAAAATTTAATTCTTCATCCAAGGAGTACCCATGTTGCATACTTTCGATGGACCCTGGTACACGAAAAATGATAAATACATGAAAAATGTGATTACAATAACGTTTTTCATGTATTTCTCGTTGTTTATGTAGCAGGGTCCATCGAAATTATGCAACATGGGTACTCCTTGGATCAGGAATTAAATTTTGCATCCAACGAGTACTCCTACTTAAAATTTGAGTTAAACTTTGGGAGATAAGTTGAAAATATGAGTTGAAAATGTAGTTTTCTGTTTCTTTCCCTCTAAAATTTAATGATGTAAGCAAATCTTGTTTTAATATTTCCACTATTGTTTTATAATTTCCTTAGGAGGCCCATTTTAGACGTCAAAATTCCCCTAATGGGTATATACTTCATGCTGAGGTCACCTTCCATGCATCAAGGGATTTATTCACTTTTTTGACATATGTATCTATGAATTCATCCATGCATAAACTTAGGTACCTTCCATGCATCAAGGGTTTTATTCATTTATTTGACATATGTATCTAGGACTTAATCCATGAATATTAGGGCATCACTTTATTTATGGATTTATGACATCTTTATTAGGGCTTCAAGAATGGCCAATCATCATTATCATGAATAAAATAATTTAGGATTTGGGGCTTCTTTATCAAGAAAAAGGACATAATATAGTTAGGGTTGTTAGGTCAAGGGAATCTTCATTCATTATTAGATTGTGCATCATCTTCATTCTTAGGGTTTTCTTATAGGGTTTGCATGTGGTTAGGGAAACATCTCAAAGGTTAGGACATGTTTGACAATAATATTTTCCATCACAAACAATGTCATATTGACATCAATGGCAACCTTGACAAACAATCTCCCCCTTTGCCATTGATGGCGATATTATTTCCTTTTGAAAAATTTATCCCCCTTTGACATAAATGGTAAATGGGGTGCCCAAGTACTCCCCCTAACAAGATGCTTCTCTTTATCATGTTTTATTCATCAATGATATTACTTCATAGATATGTTTCTCAAGTTGTCATGGTTCTCTTGCTTCAATGAACTTGGTCCCCCTAAGACTTTGCATTCCTTCATGGAAATGGATGAGGTAGATGATCAATAGATTCCACCTATTTGCATAAAATCCTCTAGCTCTTATTTTTTGTTTTAAACAATAAAGATTGCTTCCTTATGATCAAGTGGAAGAAATATTCACAATTTCATGATTTTATTTAATAGAGTTACTCTCGAGAGATTATCTATCAAGATTTTCCATGTGTGACTCCTCAAGGGTTTCATAGGGCTCTTCACGGATAACTTCTCCAAGAATTGTTAAGAATCATAAGCTCCCCTTAACAGTCACACATGTATCCTTTTTGGCAGAGTCTCACCATGAAAACTTGGAATATGTCTTCATCAAATCAAAAACATGTGTTGTTGGCTTGAGTGTTCAAGGGACATTCTAATCCAATTTGATTCCTTCTCCATACTTGTGTAACCTTATTTTCTGGTTTGGTAGTCATGCTTTTAGCTTATTTAGGGACCCAATTCAAGTTACAATCATGAGCCATATGTACAATGTTATGAAATTTGAAGCACTTCACCTTGTTCATGAATGAGGAATCATGACTTCTTATTGAAAAGTTGCTTCTAGGGAGCTGATGAGGACCATTATATTTGTCCTTGTGGTATGCCTTACAATCCTTTTCCATGTGCCCAAAATTTGTACAAGAATATAAATAAGAAAAAAATATACTTTTATACTTGGAGGAAGGAGATTGCCTTGATGCACTTCTAAAGTTATTTTGTCTTGGGATTTTGTGATGATATCCATTGCCTCTTGCATCCTTGATAGCTTCTGTAGAGTATTGCCTTGATGTAATTCTGTGATCATTTTTCCTTGTGATTCTTTGATGATGTCCATTGCCTCTTGCATCCTTGATACCATATGCAGATATTCTTGGAATAAGGTTTCCTCCAATGTCATATTGAATATTCTCCTTACCTTTACTGGAACTAGGCACACCAATATTTTTTCCAAGTTTTTTTCACATCCTTTTTGTTTGAAGTATTGGGGTTTGCATCATTTTTGTTTGAAGGTTCACCTGCATATCTAAGACTCGATTTATCGAGGATAGATATTTGATGACTTAGGATGTCATCTAGGGTTTGAGAGATTTTTAGACTCTTTTTAAGATGATCAACTTATTTCCTTAGGAGATAAATTTATTCTTTCATCATCTTGCATTCTTCATCGTTCTTTGCTAGATGATTCTCCATTTCATCCTTCATCCTTGAAGCTTCACATGTTTTGGCCTTGAGATAGGTGATATATGATTTTAATTGGAAGATATCTTCATCTTTTTCTTCAAGTTGGCATATCATGTCATTTCTTTCCTTTTCTACTTCATCGACTTGTCCTTCAAGGAGGGTAAAAAATTCCATCACCTTTTCAAATCCTTTTGCTTGCTTCTTTGCTTCTTCTAGTTGAGATTTAAGGTATGAGGCCTCTTCCTTGTATCGAGCAATTTTTGTTTCAAGTTTGTTCAAGCCCTCTTGTCTTTGTTCAATATGGCTTGAAAAATCCTCTCTTCCCTTTTCTTTGCTTTGTCCAATTGAATTTTCATGGATATAACTTCTTCATGATGCCTTTTCTTGTTTTGATGAAATTCCTCCTTTATCTTTGTGAGCTCCTCATCTCTTTCTTGTACTTGAATCTTGAATAGGTTAACTTCCTTCCTTATTTTTCCAAGGTCACGGTCACCATCTTGTGCTTGATTCTTGAGATCCTAATTTTCTTTTTTCAAACTGATAATCCCTTATAGAGTAGCTATAAGTTTTTCCATGAGATATTCTTGGAGATCTTCTTCATTTCCTTCATATTTTTTGTCCTCCTTGGTCATGATGTATTCACTCTTGTTTTCAGCTTCCTTTATGGGTTTAATACTTCATTCTTTCTTTTCATCATCTTCTTTATTAGAGGTCATGATCAAAGCTCCTTTTGATTGAAGATATTGAAGTTTTTCCCACATACCTTTTACCGATGAACATTTTTTTACTTTGGCCTTTATATCATCCAGTGGCCTACTGAAGATTTCATTCATCGCTTTTTCATTATATTCCTTGGATTATTCTTCCATATTTCTTTCAGTAATAATTGACTCCCAAACTTCAAAACATTGAGCCATTAAAAAATTCTTCATTCTCGCCTTCCATATATCAAAGTTTCCATTCAACAATGGAGCTTTCCCAATTTGATTATCTTATTCTTTCATGGTTGAAGAAGAGACATATTCAAAAGGATTGGAGGCTTTCTTCCTTGGATTTTCCATTTGTGTTCTAAGGATCAACCTTAAAGCTGTTAGGATTTGAGTGAAGGTGTTGGCTGTGATTCCAATTGTTGGAAATACTGAGAGGGGGGTGAATCAATATTTATTTTCAATTGTTATTTTTACCCGTTAAGATAACTTATATTTAGAAAACAAAATAAAAAATATAGAAAAAAGGATTTATTAATCATATATAACAAGGAATTAAATATTCTACTTTATAATGAATCAAGCATAATAATAATTTAGGGCTCCAACTCTAGATGAATCCACCAATATTCAATCTCCCAGGATCCAACCTATACTTTTCCAAGCATCGACTTGGAATTCACGAGGCTCTAACCTCTAGGGATCCAACCCTATCTTCCAAGGCTCGAACCTTGTAACTTTGAGGCTCCAAACTCTATGTCTCAAACCCTATCTCTGGTACAGAAACCAACCAGGTTTTCTTGAGGACTCCTATCCTCTAGGGATGCAACCCACAACTTTAGTTTTTCATGATAAGTTTAGTGTTCCTTCAAGACTCCCAATATATTCTTCAATGAGCCCTGCCAATCTCTTCACCTTCAACGCTGCCATCAAATGCTCTCTATGTTGAACCTTTATTTAAACTGAGAGGGGGGGGGGGGGGGTGAATCAGTTTAACACCTTCCTGATCTTTTAAAACCTTTTATTAAACTTATTTAGACCTTCATTTCATATCCAATTTAATGTGTGAGTAATCTAAGAATGTAAGCAGCAGGTATTAGTATAGTATAACAATAGACTTAATATGAGAGCAGCAGGTATTAAGCAGATGATACATATTAGATCAATACATAAATATCATACACAGAGACACCAAATATAAGTGGAAACCCATAAAGGGAGAAAACCACATCTTATTATTGTTGTGATGCAAAGGCAAGCTCCAACTCCCTCTCACCACTGTTTTTTTGCAGGGACCAACCTACAGGAGGCTCCTACCTCAATTCTGCAAGCTACAACTTGCAAGGAAGCACCAACTCCCTTCAATTTTCTGCAGGCACCAACCTACAGGAGGCTTCAACCTCAGTCAGCTACAACTGACAGCTATCAAGCTGCAACTTGATAGGGAAGCTCCAACTTCCTCAATTTATCAAACTAAATGTTTGTTGATTTACTTCAGATATCAACTCTGTTCTGTAGCTTCTCTTTATGCTCTTCTTTTCTTAATCTTCTCTGCCTTATTCTTCTATATTCTGCATTCTCTATATTTGCTCTCTCTCTCACACCTCTTCTTCTTTTGCATATCAAGATGATATTACTTATAGAAATTTCTTGATGACTGTTTGTTTTCCTCTAGGAATTTGAAATGGATGGTCATACCCCTTGGTCTTCTGCCTCCTCATTTCTTTATCCAACTCAATTTAAAATCATAATAATAAGTACAAAATTTCATGCTACAGTGGGATTTTTTCTTTTCTTTAGGATACTTGCCTTTTCATCACAAACAATGAAAAATTCAATCACAATGTTTACATTCACATATAACGAAAACTCCAGCTCGCTTATTCAGCCTCTTTTGGCTTGCTGCACGTATGTCTTTTCTTTGGTTGTGTCTGTCCTTTCTGTGACTGTGTTTTGTCTCTTTTCAGCTATGTTTTCTCTTCTTTCCTCTGTTGTGGTGTAACTGTTGCATACGTGTACCTGTGCCTTTCATATCAGTGCATTTTATATAAATATGTAATATCTGGTGTTAAATCTGGGAAAATTCCAGCTTTTTTTCACGCAGAAAGTGTCTTGTTGATGTGGAAGTTCTGCAAGCGGAACATGCATTCATCACAATGGTTTTATATTAATAATCGTCCTCCCATTAAGCCGAGGCATATATATAACCCACGGACCACACGACACTTTTTAATACAATCGCAACAACTTTACGTTAACAATCGCCCTCCACCTTAAGCCTTTGGTCTTATATTACAATCCAATAAATCGAATCACAACCTCTAATATATGAAAGGATCAGGCCCCACATCCAACAGTGGACAACACGTCGCAACGGCGATCGGCGGATCAAACAAAAAAATGCGCAATGTAAAATTTTTGATGTGCGATGTTGCGATGGTGCGATATTGCGATTTCGCGATGGTGCGATGGTGCGATGGTGCGATGGCGCGATGTTGCGATGTTGCGATGGCGCGATGGCGCGATGTTGTGATGTTGCGATGGTGCGATGGCACGATGTTGTGATGTTGCGATGGCGCGATGGCGCAATGGTGCGATGGTGCGATGGTGTGATGGTTGCGATATTGCGATATTGCGATTGTTGCGATATTGCGATGTTGCGATATTGCGATATTGCGATATTCCCATACTGCGATGCTCCGATGCGATTAGGAAGGGTCCCACCTTATGGTACTTTGGTTATTTGTTTATAAAGCTCTCCACTTATATATATGACCTTTGTTTATATGATGCGCTGCACATATATGTAATGCGTTGCATATATACTCCAGCATGGGTAGCGATTCCCAGAATTTGTGTTTATGTTATATGTAATGCTCTGCCTCTATATGCGCTGCCTCTGCCTCTGCCTCTAATATTGTGATAACGGTTCTACCTCTATGTTCACGACTCTGCCTCTGCCTTAGCTGTGCTTCTTTCTCTGTCTGTGCCGTTGCTTCCGTTCTACTATTTGACTGTTACATTTCGACATTCTCTTTCGCCTGTCTCCTTTGCTTTCTTTGTTACATCTGCTCCTTGACTCCTTCATTCTCCTTTTGCTGCCTCTTCTTTAAATGACCCTGTCTCTGCTGCTCGACCCTCTCTACATCTTGCTGCTATGTTGCTCTCTTTTCCTGTCTCTGTATTTTCTACCTCCTTTGCCATCAATGACAATATTTCCAACAGTCTCCCCCTTTGGCATTGATGGCAATACACTTCCTCTGTTTGCCTGATAGGATCCTTTCTCCTGTTGCTTCCTCTTCTTACTGTTGCTTTCTCTTCCTCCCCCTTTGACATCAATGGCAAGGGGTTCGAATGTTTTTTTTTTTTTTTTTTGAAGCTTCTATTATCTGATGCTGCGGTTTTATTCCTTTTTTCAATATTTCATGCATTTCGTGAAATTTCCTGACTTTGTACGCTGCTGCTCCAAAATTTGGACTAGATACATGTCGGGTTCACTATTCTTCTGTTGCACGATAGACCCTTTTGCCTTTTTGTTGATTCTTTTATGCTGAATGTATTATTGCCATAATCCCTTTGATCCCGAGGACCTGTTTTCATGCTTCCCTTGCTGGCTGATCTCCCCAGAGAATGATATTTTCGTTTCTGTTCTCCCCCTGAAATTGTGCTTTCTCTTCATATCAGAGAGTAGCATCTACAGATACTACCCCTAATCTGTCTCTCAAATATTCAAATGGCTCTTTAGCAAGTGGTTTGGTAAATATATCTGCTGTTTGTTCTTTTGTTGGTACATACTCCAGTTTGACTATCTTTTGAGCTACTTGTTCTCGGAGAAAATGATACTTGATTGGAATATGTTTGTGTTTTGAGTGAAGCACAGGATTTTTAGATATACTTATAGCACTTGTATTATCACATTTGATTGAAATAGGTTCATCAATTCTTACCTTCATGTCTTGAAGAGTTTTCTTCATCCACATGACTTGTGTACAACATGCTGCTGCTGCTATATATTCTGCTTCAGCTGTAGACAGAGAGATGGACGTTTGTTTCTTGCTTAACCATGCCACCAGACTTTCTCCTGGATAGAAAGCACCTCCACTTGTACTTTTCCTGTCATCCACACAGCTGGCCCAATCAACATCTGCGTATGCTGTCAAAGTGAAGCTTTTTCCTTTAGGATACCAAAGTCCATACTATGTTGTTCCTTGTAGATATCTGAAAATTCTTTTTACCGCCAGAAGATGGTTTTGTTTAGGTGCTGCTTGATATCTAGCCACTAGACCTACTGCTAGCATGATGTCTGGTCTTGATGCAGTCAGATACAACAGACTTCCTATCATGGATCTATAGAGTTTTTGATCTATATCAGTAGATCCATCATCAGCACATAGCTTGCATCTTGTGGTCATGGGAGTTGACACAGACTTGCAATCCTCCATTTTGAACTTTTTCAGCATTTCCTTTAAGTATTTTTCCTGTGAGATGAAAGTACCTGTGTTATTTTGTTGAATTTGCAGTCCCAAGTAGAAATTGAGCTCTCCAATCATGGACATTTCAAACTCTGTTTTCATCTCATCAGCAAACCCTTTTGCTAGCTCTTCTCTGTTGCTTCCAAACATAATGTCATCAACATACACTACCACAATCAGGAGTTCATTTTCATGGGCTTTTATGTATAGATTGTTGTCTACTCCACCTCTCTTAAAGCCTTGTTTTTGCAAATATTTGTCCAGTCTTGAGTACCAAGCACGGGGAGCCTGTTTCAGTCCATATAGAGCCTTTTTCAGTCTGCACACATAGTCTTCTTTGTCTGTTAAAGAGAAACCTTCTGGTTGTTCCATATAGACTTCTTCTAGGTCTCCATTCAGAAATGCAGATTTAACATCCATTTGATATACTTTGAAGTTTTGGTAGCATGCAAATACCAGGAACATTCTGATAGCTTCCATTCTGGCTACAGGGGCAAATGTTTCATCGTAATCAAGTCCTTCGATTTGTGAATATCCTTTGCAGACCAGTCTGGCTTTATTCCTGATTACCTGTCCTTCATCATTCATTTTATTTTTGAATACCCATTTTGATCCTATGAAATTTTTCTCAGTGGGTCTAGGAACTAGTTCCCAGGTATTGTTTTTCTCACTTTGATCCAATTCTTCATTCATTGCATTCACCCAAGACTTGTCCTTGCTGGCTTCTTCAAATTTCTTTGGCTCTATTTGTGACAACATCGCTATGTATACCTCTTCAGTTTGTTCTGTTAGTTTCCTTCTTGTCTGGACCCCTGCTTTCTTGTCTCCTATGATCTGATCTTCGGGATTATTCTTCTGAGTGTATCTTGAGGGGGTTTTTGAGTTCAGTTCAGCATTTTCTGATGTTTTTCTTGTTTCTTCATCATCTTGGTCCTCTTCTTCATGGTTTTCAGGATGGCTGCTGCAATCTATATCTCTTGTCTTGTTTGGAAGTTCTTCATCAAATCTTACATCAATACTTTTTACAATTTTCCAAAGAGTCTTGTTGTAGCATCTGTATCCTTTACTTTGGGATGCATATCCTAGAAATATCCCTTCATCTGCTCTTGCATCAAAATTTCCAAGATTTTCATCATTATTCTTTATGTAACACTTGCTACCAAAGATCCTAAAGTGTTTGATTGAGGCTGGCTTTCCATGCCACAGTTCGTAGGGTGTCTTGTCACTGCTTGGCCTTAATTGAGCTTTGTTAAGGATATGTACTGTTGTGTGCACTGCTTCTACCCAGAAGGTTTGAGCAATATTATTCTCTTGCATCATGGCTTTGGAAATTTTTTGAACAGATCTGTTTTGTCTTTCTGCTACTCCATTCTGCTGAGGTGTTCCTGCAATAGTGAATTGTTGTTTTATGCCATGTTCATTGCATAGGTCAGCAAAGTCATAATCTGTAAATTCTCCTCCTCTATCTGATCTGATACATTTTAGCTTGCATCCAGTTTGATTTTCTGTTAATGCTTTGAATATCTTAAACTTTTCCAGTGCTTCTGATTTGTTCTTGAGAAAAGCGACCCATGTCATTCTAGAGAAATCATCTATTATCAGCATGAAGTAGGATTCTCCACTTGGTGTCTTAGTTCTTGCAGGTCCACACAGATCCATGTGCACAAGCTGGAGTGGTATTCTTGTTGATAACTCCTCTTTGGCCTTAAAGGATGTGCGGGTCTGTTTACCCAATTGACAAGATTTGCATATGGTATTTGAAGGCCTTTTTATTTCAGGCATATCTCTGACAACTTTCTTCTTACTCAGTCTGATGATATGGTCGAAGCTGAGATGTCCCAGTCTCCTATGCCATAACCATGACTCCTCAAGTTTGCTAAGATGACAAGCTTCATCCTCCTCTTTCACTATGTACACATTACTCTCTGTTCGGACACCTTTGAGCAGAGTCTTTCCGGTTGTGCTTGATCTGACTACACAATCTTGTGCTCTAAAAAGAATTTCACAGCCTTTGTCAGCATCCATCGACACCCAAGAAATTTTTCTTTCAGCTCATACACATACATGAGACATCTTGGCCTTCCTCCTCACCATTGTCTACGTCGATTGATCCTTTCTCTTTGATCTTTCCCCGATTTGTCATTTTCCAAAAGTGATATTGCCCGATTTCTTTTCATCAAGAGTTATAAACTTTCTTTTGTCTCCTGTCATGTGTTTAGAGCAGCCACTATCCAAATACCACTGACTTTTCAGATCTTGAGCAGTTAGAGCCAAGTCACATTTATTCATTTTCTTTATCCACTGGAGTCACCCTTTTGTTTGATATCTTTTGTGAGGTGATGAACTACACCTTCTGAGAGGACATTTGGAAGGCATATGTCCAACTTGATTGCATATACAGCATTTGATTATAGTTTTTGTAGAAATGTGAGTATGAACAGAATTTCTTTGATTCATAAACCTCCTTGAGGTGTTAAACATTAACCTTTGTCCATACTTTCTACACTGAATGATTTTATGACCAAATTCTTTACAATAAAAGCAGTAACCATAGAAGCTATTTGCATACCTGATGTAAGGTTGTCTCTTCCATTTGTTTGCTTGAGGCAGTCTCTTCAATTTTTGCATCTTTTGCTGGTTTGAATCACTCCTCCATGCATGACAATATGCAGCAATGTGTCCCAGCTTGTGGCAGACATAACAGGTGGCATTCTTCATTGGAGGGAAGAATATCCTTTGATGGCTTCCAAATTTTACATATTCAGGGGTCTTAGTATTTATTACATTCTTTTCTACTAGTGGTTTCTTTTGATCTCTGTCTTCCTTATTGCTGATTTCTTCTTTTGTAGGAATTGTTTGAGCTACTTCATCATTCTTCTTAGCTTTTACAAAAATAATATTTTTTTTTCCTTTTCTTTGCCTTTACTCGATTCTCCTTCATAGCCTATTCCTGTTTTTATCATTGGTGATCTTTGAGCAACCAGAATTTCATTCAACTTACTAGAGCTTGTTTGAGAAGAGTTTATAAGCACTGTCCTTTGATCATTTTCTAGTTTCTTCCTGAGACATACTACTTCTTCTTCCAGTTTCTCTTGTTCTCGGTTTTTATTCTTGATTTGTTGAAGTAACATGTCTTCTATCTTCTTGGCTTCTTCAAGCTCTACCTTTAGCTGCATGAGGACTTCTAAATTTTGTTCTTCTCTTACATACTTAAGAAGAATGTCCTTTTGTTTTATGCACTTCAGTTTGAGTCTGTCAATCTCTTCCGCAGCACTTAAATCCTCCTTCAAGGTCGATCTCTTCTATCTACTCTTCTTCTAGCAAGAGTCTCGAAGATCTTCTATGGCTGGCTAGCAAAAATTCGCAGGTTCCTCTTTCTTCCCAAGATTCATCCTAGTCTTCGTACGACCGCTATCTTGTTGACATAGAAGGATCGTCAGAATTCCTTTTTCCCTTCGCCGCCTTGATGTGTTTTTCTCGAATCTTGAGCCTGATTCCTTAATTTCTTGTGAGGACACTTAGCAGCATAGTGTCCCACTCTTCCACAGTTAAAGCATTTGAAGGGGAGTTTACCTTTGTATTTACCTCAGCCTCTATCCAATTTCTTGACAAACTTTGCCTCTTCTTCATCCGAGCAAGAGCATATGTCTCCCTCTTCTTCTTTCTTCTTTTCTGTTTTAAAGGCTGCTTCCCTTGTACTTGGCTTCTTCTGTGGGAGCCCCATTTCATAAGCTGTTAGATTTCCAAGTAGTTGGTTCATGGTCAAGGTCTCCCAATCAGCTGTTTCTTCTATTGCAGACACCTTTGGATTAAACCTGGATGGAAGAGATCTTAGAATCTTTTGCACAATTATACTTTCCGGCATTTTTTCTCCCAGAGCTTTCATATTTGTTAATAATTTCTCGGCAGCCTTTAGAAAGAAACCCGTGCCCCATCATCATTCATTTTTAAGTTCTCAAACTCGGGCTCTATAGACTTGAAGCCTGTTGTGCTTACTTTCTTGTCTCCTCATGTGCATGTTTCGTATATTCCACATATTCTCATGTTGTCATTGTGCATTACCATTAAATTCTACTGTTAACCTTTTAGATGGCATTCATGGCTTTTGCCTTAGCCACAAAATCTTGCTTCGTTTTTCCGTGCCGTTGCCTTTGGGCATATCCTAATTCCCTAATTCTCCACATCACCTCGTACTTATTCCCAGAGTATATTATGTATGTCCTTGCCCTGATTTTCTAGAATAATTTCCACCACAATAAAGGGGATTTATTGCTGAGCATCTCTTACTAGCCATCTTGGGAACCTAGGATTCCTTTCAACAGCAGACTTGAACAAAGGAACCGCCTGATATCAATTGTTGAACCTTTAGTTAAACTGAGAGGGGGGGGGGGGGGGTGAATCAGTTTAACACCTTCTTGATCTTTTAAAACCTTTTATTAAACTTATTTACACCTTCATTTCATATCCAATTTAATGTGTGAGTAATCTAAGAATGTAAGCAGCAGGTATTAGAATAGTATAACAATATACTTAATATGAGAGCAGCAGGTATTAAACAGATGATACATATCAGATCAATACATAAATATCATACATAGAGACACCAGATATAAGTGGAAACCCATAAAGGGAGAAAACCACCTCTTATTATTGTTGTGAAGCAAAGGCAAGCTCCAACTCCCTCTCACCATTATTTTTCTGCAGGCACCAACCTACAGGAGGCTCCTACCTCAATTCTGTAAGCTACAACTTGCAAGGAAGCACCAAATCCCTTCAATTTTCTACAGGCACCAAACTCATGTGAGGCTTCTGTCCTTACCACTATACAACTGACAGCTATCAAGCTGCAACTTGATAGGGAAGCTCCAACTTCCTCAATTTATCAAACTAAATGTTTGTTGATTTACTCCAGATATCAGCTCTATTCTGTATCTGCTCTTCTTCTCTTAATATTCTCTGCTTCATTCTTCTATATTCTGCATTCTCTATATTTTCTCTCTCTCTCTCACTTCTCTGTTTTTGCATATCAAGTTGATATTACTTATAGAAATTCCTTGATGATTATTTGTTTTCCTCTAGGAATTTGAAATGGATGGTCATACCCCTTGGTCTTCTGCCTCCTCATTTCTTTATCCAACTCAATTTAAAATCATAATAATAAGTAAAAAATTTCATGCTACAGTGGGATTTTGTCTTTTCTTTAGGATACTTGCCTTTGCATCACAAACAATAAAAAATTCAATTACAATGTTTACATTCACATATAATGAAAACTCCAGCTCGCTTATTCAGCCTCTTTTGGCTTGCTGCACGTATGTCTTTTCTTTGGATGTGTCTGTCCTTTCTGTGACTGTGTTTTGTCTCTTTTCAGCTCTGTTTTCTCTTCTTTCCTTTGTTGTGGTGTAAATGTTGCATACGTGTACCTGTGCCTTTTATATCAGTGCATTTTATATAAATATGTAATAGCTGGTGTTAAATCTGGGCAAATTCCAGCTTTTTTTCACGCAGCAAGTGTCTTGTTGATGTGGAAGTTCCGCAAGCAGAACATACGTTCATCACAATGGTTTTATATTAATAATCGCCCTCCCATTAAGCTGAGGCATATATATAACCCACGGACCACACGACACTTTTTAATACAATCGCAACAACTTTACATTAACAATCGCCCTCCACCTTAAGCCTTTGGTCTTATATTACAATCCAATAAATCGAATCACAACCTCTAATATACACCTGAAAGGACTGCCCTACATCCTTTTATGACAACAAGCAAACGAAGACTACGTGATCAAACAAAAAAATGCAAATGTAAAATTTTCGATGTATGTATGTTGCGCAATGGTGCGATATTGCGATTTCGCGATGTTGCGATGGCAGTTATTGTTACGCGCGCGCGCGCGCGCGCGCGGCACGATGGCGCGATCTCGCACGCGCGCGCGATGGCCGGGCGCGCGCGGGCGCGCGCGGGCCCATGTTGCGCGCGCGCGTGCTTGCGATATTGCGATATTAAGTATGTTGCGATACACGTACACGCACACACCACCCACGTTCCGCGCGTATTAAAGGGTCCCACCTTATGGTACTTTGGTTATTTGTTTATAAAGCGCTCCACTTATATATATGACCTTGGTTTATATGATGCGCTGCACATATATGTAATGCGTTGCATATATACTCCAGAGGCGAGACTCCTTGGAATTTTGCCATAAACAGGCACGTCGCTCACACACGCCCTCCGCTCGCCCACTGCCAGGACAACGTTCGCCTTTCAGTGCCCGCGTAGCCTCTCGCTTATCGTGCTTCTTCTTTCCGTGTCGTTGGCCTTTCCTACCGTGTTTATTCGTTAGCCTCGAATACCTCTCTTCCGCCTATCTCCTTTGCTTTCTTTGTTCCATCTGCTCCTTGACTCCTTCATTCTCCTTTTGCTGCCTCTTCTTTAAATGACCCTGTCTCTGCTGCTTGACCCTCTCTACATCTTGCTGCTATGCTGCTCTCTTTGCCTGTCTCTGTCTTTGCTGCCTCCTTTGCCATCAATGATAATATTTCCAACACTCTAAGGCACTTAGAGCATCAATGGAAACTTATCTTATTAGAATCTGTCACTACTACTCTTCATGTTACCCAAACACTTCTCTTAAAGGTTGCATCATGATGGCATCATGGTCTCCAATAGGCTTCTAGATGACTCTCCAAGGTCATCTAAATCTTTTCAACAAGATTGTTGCATACAATTTCCTTCAAAGGTGTCTTCAATATTCTTCCCCAAGAACTCTCAAAGGGTATCTTCAACAATGCTCAAAGGTTTCTTTTAAAACTACACAACAATTCTTCAAAGCTCCAAGATACTTCTTCCAATATGCCTCAAGGTGTCTTCACAAGATTTCCTACAAATGCTTCACAATGTTTTCAACAAAGGGATGTGTAATGTCCCAAATGAGGGATTTTTTGCTCCATCAGGAACATCCTAAGATGTTCCATTTTTCCTTCTTCAGTGAGACACTGCAAGTCCATTTCAGAGATTGATGTTGGGGCATTTACAAGATATGTCTCCTTAAAAGAAGGGAGAGATCCTGAGGCTATCTGGCCCTTCACAGAATCTGCCTATGGATATTCAATATTCCACCTCGAGAATTTCTGCCACAGGGTCCTTGAGGACGCTGTATAAGGAAGATGCTGCATAAATAAGGCTAACCAATGCTGGGATGCCCTAGAGAAATTCTAATATAACTTCCCTACAGAAATTGAGCTTAAATAAATGATTCTATATGGGTTATACAAATCTCCCCAAACTAGATCTTTAAAACAATGCTTAATGAGAGAGCTTACAGCAATATTCAAACATCAATCTGAAACTTTGCAAATCTGAATGTATCATGAGAGGGTAAATGCTACAGAAAAAATTATATTAATATATCAGCAAGAATGTAAAAAAATATCATGAGGAACAAGGCCCTCAAGCTCTTAGAACCAATCTCCAATGAATGGACCATGAAATACATGAGATGCTGCTGCTGCACAAAATGCTGGAGGCAGTGACTGCGTAGTCTCTATGAGAGATGCAGCTGATGAATACATAAAAAATTATAACGTATTTGAAACGATACAAAGAAAGTCCCACAGATGAGAATATGGGTTGAAAATGTGATTTCTAGCCAATCTCAGGGAGATTGCTAGAAATGCCGGATAAAATACAAAAGTGACAAACCAATTGTCACTACAGCTGGAACCAAATGAATATGAGGTTGTGGCTGATCTGATATGATGATTCCCTCCTCTGATAATTCCTTCAAGGAAAAGGGGTTGATCCCCTTCCACTCAAAAGCACTCCTCCTGATGAGCTCAAGAATCTCCCTCAACACTGCCCTCATGGAATAACGTAGTTTCTCCAAGTGACTGTGCAGTGGGAGATGGTGAATGGGTGGCATGATGCCAAATATCTGAAATGAAGTCCAAGAGCCATCTCTATAGCTCCTCCAAAGAAGAAATCCATCCTCCTCTTAAAATGCAAGTAGGGAAGAACTCTATGAGTTCCTTTGCTGCTACCCCAGCTACACAGCACCAACCTGCTACAGGAAAACACTGTAACTGAAGGAGTGAGCTTGGAAAAATGCTGGAATGAGGAAATGCAGCTCAAATCCTCTCCTCCCATGAGGAAGAGGTGGGGGATCCCCACCAGGAACACCCCCCAGTGCTCAAGAGCACTGCAATCCTGCTGAACAGCCTGAATATGCAAGTCCTTGGCCTCACCATGAAATTTTTGAATCAAAGCATAAACCAAATGAGCTGCTCCTTATTTCTTATAAAGAAAATGAACTCTCTTTCACCATAGGCCCCACCATTAGGGTTTCCATTCACTTTTGAATGCTTTCCCTCCAAAAACTGTGTTGTCTTCTCAAGCAAGCCAACCCTCTAAGGCAACATTGTTGACTTGGTCAAAGATGGCCAACTCAAGGTGATCCTCATCATGTTCACACCATTAGGTGTTTATTTCAGCTACTTCATTATTTCTCCTTTCACACAAGGAGTGTTATTTTTCATTTAAAGGGGTTAACTGGTCTCCTTACCCATTTTATTAAGAAAAAAAAAAATATGCCACTATAATGTTCCATTTTAGCTTGAGGCTAAAATTGGGAACATTACAGTCCTCCTCTCCCACATGTTGCTTGTCCTAAAGAAACTGCATAGAGAGAACAAAAATTCTCTCCCTTCTTCTCTTGTGGCCTCCTCATCAAAAATCTCCGCCGCTGCTCAAGATATACTGTAATAAAAATGTCCTCCAATGCCTCCTCCCAAGTATGCAAACTGGAATGGTGCACCTTACGGAAAGATAGAAGGTGTAGGTGGAAATATCCCTGCTGAACCATGGCCTCCTCAAGGTAGGAGTGATGACATGCATGGGAAAATATAATCCCATTAGTGATCTCCTCATCCATGCTATCATCAAATGGAAATCTTGCCCCCGATTCTGCAATCTAATGGGGCTGAATGGAGAGTTTTGTTGCTTCATCCCAATAAGCTCTTCTCTCCCTCTGTAGAACATATGGGGCTGCCTCTATCCTTGGGCTGAAATGGTATGGCCTCCAAGAGTGGCCCAAGCTACCCCATCAAAATATCTATCCATGAAATGCCTCTGCAATTTCTCCAAGTGGTTTTCCCCACAAGAAGAGAAAAGTGATAGTATGGAAATCATGGTTTGCCCATGGTATCTCCTACAAAATAGAACATGTGTAATGGGGAGAATAGTGCTCCCAATGGGCTTTCCCAATCATATAAGTCACTCTCCACATAGTGCTCCCTATGAAAAATAAGCATCAACAATACAAAGTAGCATAATACAATGAAAACAAGCTACCATAAGACAACTAGAGAGTGGGTCACTACTCCTCTCATGGGACTAATGCAGTGAGCCTTTTTCCTTCATCAAGGATATACATAAGAAGTGCCTCTCCTAGCCAATTTTTTTCTACCACACACATCTCAAAATATCGGAACATGGAAACATAAATTGGTGCCAATGGTGCACACCAATAAGCATGTGGCTCCCTCCACAAACCACCATAAGAATGGTCCATTCTTCCACTACCAAAGCCTACAAATACATCCTTGTACATTATTCAAGAAGAAATCAAGTCTTCTTGACTCATCATGCTACTCAAACAAGGAAGGAGAGTACAAAATAAAATGTGATATTATACCTCCTCCAATTTGTACTTGAGCTCTTGAGCTGAAATGGCCCAATTGATAATTTTCCTCTACCTCCAATGAGTAGGGAAGTGGCTGTGAGGTTCACTCCACCATAATCAAGAGGGCTATGCATCTCCCAATGCTGATAGGTGCCATGATGAATGCCCTCCAAATTAAATCCTCTAGCCAATCAAAATATGCATCCAAGTGCATAGCTAGGAAGCCCTCATATGCTGCATGCAAATAATTTCTCCTTGAGACTAGAAACTCTAGCCAAGAAGAGTCTGATATAACAATAGATGACCATATCATCAACCATGTATCTGTCATCATCCTCCTGGTCATCAAGAATCATGCATGCATCAAGATCCTGGGACATCTCAACCAAAGCTGAGTCCTCCAACATGGATCAATCCTCCACATAGATAGCGCTGGTAATCTGCAATAAAGTGCTCCCATCACGCTGTTGTCTGTTACCTTGACATCCCCTCATGCCAAAGTCATCCTCCAAGGTTTCTTCCATGCCATCTTGTAGATTCTCATGCTAAAATAGAAATAAGGATCTAAGAAAATGAGCCTCCCATGAGAGACTATCACCTCCAAAGAATCTCCTGATCCTGGGCAATGTAAGCATGAGTGGCCTCCATCTATTCCAATGCATGAAAGAGTTCTCCCCCAAAGGAAGTAATCCTTTTCCACCAAATCCATGGAGCAGCTATCCTGCATCATAAAGATGCTATCCTCCATCCATGCAGCAACTCTATATGCGCAGTAAAACTGATGAGAATGGGTGGTACTGAAAATGAGAGTGTACCCCTCCTCCTTGTGCTCATTCCCCAAACTCACTGCGCTGTGCTGGACTCCTCAAATGTCTCCACCCCTCCGGAATCCAATGAGTGGTGAACCCAAAAACATGATGCCTCTCATCATCACTAGATCATGTGGCCTCTCAAGTGGAAAACCACAAAAAATCTAGACATCAAGATCTGAAAATAGACTGCATGTATGAGTGGACTGATTTGTCCCTCTCTCCTCTGCGTAGTGTAGTCTATTTTCTTTGTGCAGAAACTTTCTGAAATAGATAAGGGAGAATGCTCTTCATCCCTCCATGCTAATCCTTCTGCTCTTCTTTCTCCATCTCACAATCCCCAACCAATGCTACATATGACTCCAGAATTGTGTCTTGGTACCCACATGCAAAATATTTGGAACTCCTTGCAAAGACATAAGGACTCCTCTAATGGAAGTAATGGCTCCCCTTTCACCTCCATGTGGTGATGGATCTCCTCATAATGTGGCAACGCTGTTGGTTCTTTCCAGTGTATGCAAAGTGTTTGTGTTTATGACATAATGAGTTTCACCAAGTTTTTCCATAAAACCCTTAGTGAATGTATCACAAGTTTTTGCATTTGCATGTCAATAAAAAATGAAACCCTCAAACCAACAATCATGAGCCATACCTTGAGTTGCAGCGTTGCTCCTCCCAAGGCCTCATTTCTTCCTCTAGTCCTTTTCAATGCAAGTGAACAAAGGACTGCGCTGTGGATCTGCATGTGTGGCTGAATGACTACACCCTTCATGAAAATAGCTAGGATTTGTCTCATCAACAAACCCTTCTTATAAAATTTCTCCTAAATTCCCCTTTCATCAAGATCTTCAATGGTGTCCTTGATGGTCTGGAAAAGAAGAAGGGAAACCTACTCTTCCTTCATTCCTCTTCCTTGTTTCCTTTGTCAATCTCCTCTCCTTGGAGAGAAGCTCCTCTTTCTGATAGCCTTGGATCTTGGGCACAGGCTGAGCCAAGATCATGCTCCGATACCACTGTAATGTCCCAAATGAGGGATTTTCTGCTCCATCAGGAACATCTTAAGATGTTCCATTTTTCCTTCTTCATTGAGACACTGCAAGTCCATTTCAGATATTTACTGTTGGGGCATTTATAGGACATGTCTCCTTCAAATAAGGGAGAGATATTGAGGCTAGCTGGCCCTTCACAGACTCTGCCTATGGATATGAAATATTCCACCTCGGGAATTTCTGCCACAGGGTCCTTGAGGATGCTGTATAAGGAAGATGCTGCATAAATAAGGCTAACCAATGCTGGGATGCCCTAAAGAAATTATAATATAACTTCCCTGGAGAAATTGAGCTTAAATAAATGATTCTAGATGGGTTATACAAATCTCCCCAAACTAGATCTCTAAAACAATGCTCAATGAGAGAGCTTATAGCAATATGAAAACATCAATATAGAACTTTGCAAATCTGAATGTATCATGAGAGGGTAAATGATACAGAAAAAATTATATTAATATATCAGCAAGAATGCATAGAAATATCATGAGGAACAAGGCCCTCAAGCTCTTAGAACCAATCTCCAATGAATGGACCATGAAATACATGAGATGTTGCTGCTGCACAAAATGTCAGAGGTAGTGACTGTGAAATCTCTATGAGATATGTAGCTACTGAATAAATAAAAAATGATAATGTAGCTGAAAGAATACAAATAAAGGCCCAAAAATGAGAAAATGGGATGAATATGTGATTTCTAGCCAATCTCAGGGAGATTTCTATAAATGCCGGATAAAATACAAAAGTGGAAAACCAATTGTCACTGCAGCTGGAACCAAATGAATATGAGGATGTGGCTGATCTGATATGATGATGCCCTCCTCTGATAATTCCTTCAAGGAAAAGGGGATGATACCCTTCCACTCAAAAGCACTCCTCCTGATGAGCTCAAGAATCTCCCTCAACACTGCCCTCATGGAATAACGTAGTTTCTCCGAGTGACTGCGCAGTGGGAGATGGTGAATGGGTGGCCTGATGCCATAGATATGAAATGAAGTCCAAGAGCCCTCTCTACATCTCCTCCAAGGAAGAAATCCATCGTCCTCTAAAAATGCAAGTAGGGAAGAACTCTATGAGTTCCTCCGCTGCTACCCCAGCTACACAGCACCAACCTGCTATAGGAAAACGCTGCAATTGAAGGAGTGAGCTTGGAAAATTTCCAGAATGAGGAAATGCAGCTCAAATCCTCTCCTCCCATGAGGAAGAGGTGGGGTATCCCCACCGGGAACACCCCCAGTGCTCAAGAGCGCTGCAATCCTGCTGAACAGCCCAGATATGCAAGTCCTTGGCCTCACCACGAAATTTCTGAATCAAAGCATAAACCAAATGAGCTACTCCTTCTTTCTTATAAAGAAAATGAACTCTCTTTCACCATAGGCCCCACCATTAGGGTTTCTATTCAATTTTTAATGCTTTCCCTCCAAAAACTGTGTTGTCTTCTCAAGCAAGTCAACCCTCTAAGGCAACGTTGTTGACTTGGTCAAAGATGGCCAACTCAAGGTGATCCTCATCATGTTCACACCATTAGGTGTTTATTTTAGCTGCTTCATTATTTCTCCTTTCACACGAGTGTTATTTTTCATTAAAAGGGGTTAAGGGGTCTCCTTACCCATTTTATTAAGCAAAAATAAAATATGTCACTATAATGTTCCATTTTAGCTTGAGGCTAAAATTGGGAACATTACAGGATGACTTCAATGGTTCTTCAAGGACTTCTATATAACTGCTCAAGGAGGTCTTTAAGTAATTCTTGGTCACAAATTTTATTCTTCAACATTATTTATAAAAATTCCCTTAATAGTGCTTTCAAAAACACCCTTTAGTAATGCAGGGTATCTTTAATAAGAAGCATCAAGGTTTTCTTTAAGATTTATTTATCTTATACCCAAGTGGATTCCTTCAAGGGTATGCAGTAGTGGGTATTCAACAAAATATTTTTCAAAGGTGTAAAATATGTATTATCCAAACAAGTATTCAAGTATTCTTCTTCAAAGTATGCTCCAAATAATGTCCGTAAGTTGCTCTAAAAAATGTGCCAATATTGACTGCAATAATTATTTCAAGGCTACCTCCAATAATGCTCTAGCTGTAGACAAAGCTGCTTGCTCTGTATCATCTCAAAAAATATTCAATGAGGTTGCTCCAAAGATGGCTTCAAGGTGTTGAATTCTCTGCTCCAATGAATGTGAGTTTACAAGCCTCAAATCATAGGTATGAGGATCCAAATGCTAATACCGAGCCTCCAAAAACCTCAGATCACTGGTCTGGAGATTTTCCAAGCCTTAGATCACAAAACTGAGCTCCAAATTCTAAGCCCGAGCTTCCACAAGCCTCAAATACGATGGTATCAAGCCTGAACACATAGGACCTAGGCCTCCAAGCACCAAGCTTCTACAAAGGGATGATTGTTTTGAAAATTCTAAGCTTCAATTAAGACACTCCATAGATTTTGTTGTTGTAAACTTAGCACAAATCTGAGCTCAGAAGTTGATCTGAGCTTCCCATTGTTCCTAAGCTCCTAAACTATGCCTCCAAGGACTTAAACAGTGATCCAAACTTAAATAATTTCCTAAACAATAATTTCCTATCCTCTTTGTCCTCCTTCTTATCTTTGTGCTTCTTCTACGAATAGATCACTAAAATTGAGGCTTACAATGACGAGTTTAGACTTATATTTATAGTAGTTTGTCTTCACAAAAATACCTCACTGTTTGTTAAGGGGGATGACATGAGTAACACTGACCTATCTACAATTTTTAATATTAAATTTAGAAGTTGACCTGTGGTTTTGATGCAACCGACCTGTGCATTAATATATTTATTTTTTGTAATTTATTTAAGGAAAACTGAGAGGTAGTTACGATGAAGGTGAGATGATGTGTGTTGGATGTAAGTATTCAAATTACTATATAGATAACATAAGTGTAATTGATATTGCATAGTAAGTAACTGGATATAACAATGGAATATTACCATTATGATTTTCTTCAACTAGGGCATATTAGGGATAGATCCAACATTAGCATATCTATATATTTGAATTTGTATATACATCATGCTTATCTCACCTTCCATGCATCAAGGGATTTATTCATGTATTTCACATATGTATCTAGGACTTCATCCATGCGTACACTTAGGTACCTTCCATGCATCAAGGGATTTATTCATGTATTTGACATATGCATCTAGGACTTCATCCATTCATATTAGGGAATCACTTTATTTATAGATTTAGGACATATTCATTAGGGCTTCAAGCATGACCAATCATCATTATCATGAATCAATGCATTTAGGCTTTGGGGCTCCTTTGTTAAGAACAATGATATCATATAGCTAGGGTTACTAGGGTAAGGGCTTCTTCATTCTTCATTAGATAATGCATCATGTTCATGCTTAGGGTTTTATTCTACGGCTTGCATGAGGTTAGGGAAACATATCAAAGGTTAGGAAATGTATGAAAATAATATTTTCCGTAAAAAAGAATGACATATTGACATCAGTGAAAACCTTGATCAATACTACCAAGTATGGATTATTATGTAGGAGGGCAGAGGGGATGAAGCTCCAAGGCTTCACCGAAGTAGATTGGGCAGGTCCATTAGACAAGAAAAGTACTCTAGGTGTTATCTTCAGTGTTGGGTCCGCAGGTATTTCCTGGTACATCAGGAAGCATAGGTATATGGCACTTAACTCAGCAGAGGCTGAATACATGGTTGCAAGTCAAGTAGTATGTGATGCCATATGGATGAGGAAAATACTTGTGGGTATTTTTTAGTCAGAAAATGGATATGAAAGTGATATATTTTGATAATCAGAGTTGTATTAAGCTCTCTGAGAATCTAATATTTCATGGCAGGTCCAAGCACATTGTTGTGTGGTATGATAATTTGTGGGACTATGTGAAGAGGAGAATTATGTTGCTATAGTACATTCCAATTGAGGAGAAAGATGTTAACATCTTTAAAAAGGAATTGTCAAGAGGTAAATTTGAATTCCACAAGGTGAGGATAGGGGTGGTGAAAAATCCCTTTGTTGCTAAGAAGAAGTGTTAAAAAATGTAGCGAGAAAGGCTAAATTTGGCTTTAGCCTTAGTGAAATTGAGTAAATCAAATTTCCACATTAGCATGACAACTTGGAGGCAGTTCACTATTGTGACATGGCTCTTGTCACTTAGTTAGATCAATGAATTTGAGTTAAAGGGCTTGCATTTCAATTATGCATGTGTGACTGCTAAATTTTAGTAATCTAGTCTAGTTATTTTTAGTTTTATTCAGTTAACTGACCTCTAAATATTGTTGGAGTCAGTTGAGGGTCAGTTGTGCATTGGGACAACAATCTAACTCAGAGATCTATTAGTTAATAATTCTATCAACCCAAAATAGCTAATGCATGCATGGAATTTGAATTCCTCGGTTGAAGTGGCGATGAAAAGGTATTCTAACAAGAGTTGTATACTATTTTTGAGTTTACATGTGTTGCATGAGTTAGGAGATCAATCCTTGGGAATTGTGCAAGAAAATAGGAGGAAATTCCTATATTTTAGCGGGGTAATTTCCTCAGGAATTGCACAAGGAATAAGAGGCTTGGTGAGCAAATAATTGGCTAAGTGTTGGTCACAGTTTCTCATTGAGCAAAGATAACATTTATTATTTTGCAGTTTGTGCTCAGAGCTAGAGAAATAAATTATAATAGTTTCTCAATTCAATAGATTAATTCAAAGAGGCTTAAGGGGTTTTTTCCAGTTGGGTTTCCCTAGAAATCACTGTGTACTTTTGGTTTTTCTTATTACATTTTTATGCATGTTGTTCTAAATTGTGATCTCTATTTTGTAGATCAATAGAGTATAATTGTGTCTCTTGTTTTCAAGTTGAAATATTTAGAAGTTGCAATTTCTATCAAATTTCCAAAACATATTTATAGTTTTATTTGATTAGGAAGAAATAATTCATATGTTGAGCTAGTTGGAATACTAATTTTTGTTTTTTCTTTCTTGTTTGATGAATAAGAGGATATGGAGATCCATAAATCTCCTTAATATGAATAAAATCAATGCCAATGTGAAAGGAAGACATCTTGGTAGCTTAATTGAGCACCCTTGTGTGTGAAAAGGGGCTCGAACACCTTGATCGGGTCAACTTTGACCAAATCAACAACGTTGTCATGGAGTAGTGGCATTCATGATGGGACAACAAAGTTTTATATGGAGACTCTTTGCATGGAAATAGTGTCATAAATGAATGGGGCTTAGGGTTAGGAAGCTCATAAATTATATAAGGAAGAGGATGGCAGCGATATTCATTATGTTGAGTATACGATATTTCTAAATATATGGTATGTTTATAAATACAACTTTCTTTGGCTGTTTAGCTAAGATTGCAAGTGGTGTTTAGCACTAGGTGTTATTGATTGGGAATCCCACCTCTTTCCTTGAGAGGCCTCTTGGAAGAGAATTGTACTTCACTTCCACATTCAGGCTTAAGGCCAAGCTTCATCTTACATCTACAATGCAGATCTTGTTGAGGGTTGAATTGTGTTGCAGGTTGCAACAATGGAGACCACATTTGGGTCGCTTCAGTACTTATTTTCAGTGGAGAAGGTTTCATTTCCATTGGGAGGATAGTAAGGAAGACCATTGAGCTTATTTTTAGATCTTGGCATCAGGCCGCATATTTATTTTCCCCTAAATCACAGTTTCATTCCAGATCTGCTTTATTTTGAGGGAGGAGTTGCAGGGTGGTTTCAATACACCATTGGGAGAGGAGGTTTTCTAGTGAAGGGATCAACCTTTCATCTAGAGGATCTATTGGAGGAGGCTATATTTCTTTCCATATTATATCAGCCGCTACTTTCCAGATCTATTGTTGCAGTGAACCTTCAGCCGTAGAGCTTTGATTCAGATCTTGTACATTGGTGCATTGCTGAAATTCCTTTGGGGGTTATTTTATTAAGGTTGTATAGTGCCTAGATTTGTACTTATTGCATATTTTGAGGCATATATTAGCCCAAGATATTTTGTGGATTAATTTTCTGTAGCAACACTTTATAATTTTGCTTCCGACATTTTGATATATAGTAGCAGCACCTCTTTTGAGGGTATTTTCCATTGGAGGCTTGTTCTATCTTGTTGTAAATTTTATGGCCCATTTATTATGCATATTTTGCTACTATTATAATGAATAGAAGGTATCCATATTGGTCTCTTGATTTTATGTAATGTCTTACACTGCTATTCCATGATTTTTCAGTATATTCCTTCTTTTCCCATTTGGGAATATTACAGTAGTATCAGAGCATATTCTTGGCACAACCTGTGCATCTTGAAAAGCCAATATGTCATCTAAAGAAGGATATCCTCTCACTAATAGAGAGAAAAGATATCTCAGAAGAAGACACCGGAATTTTGACTATACAAATGATAAAGAAGGCAAAGGCAAAATCCCTTTATCAGGAGGAGAAGAGGAAGAGAAGGAGTTTCCTAAGATTATTCTCAAAGATTTGCAAGACATTGATAGAGAAATAAATGAGATGAGGATGGATAGATACAAGGAATCCCATAAATTATTTCAACATGGTGAAGGCTCCGACATTTATCATCACTGGAGTGATCAACCAGTGCAACAACAATAAGTTTCCCAACACCCTACAATGCCTACATTCTTAGTAGTGGGAAATGAATGGTTTCAAGAATAAGAAACTCTTGAAGACTATTTCATGGAGTATGAGTGTCAATCTCAGAGATTCAAGGACAACTTGAGTTTTCAAGAATTTTGTCATATCATGGACAATAGGAGACCCAAGCATGACAATAGAGGTGGGGGATTCATTCAGAATCATGATCTACATGGCACTATGGGCAGATTTATCCTACCCAACTTTGATGGGTCATCTAAATGCACTGCCAAATCATGGGTAGAGAATATTGACATCTACTTCCAGTTGAATAAAGTTCCAAATATTGAGGCCATTAAGATAGGAGCGCTGCACCTTAAGGGTGAATCACATGATTGGTAGTTCCATGGCTTGTCTACATTGGGTCATGCCAATGTGACTACATATTTAGAGTTCACAAGGAGGTTGGCGGAGAGGTTTGATAGAAGAGATCCTAAGGCACCATTCACAGGGCTTGAAAAACTCAAACAATCAAGTAATCCAGAAACTTATATTTCTGAGTTTTTAAAACTTTCTGCTATGATTCTTGATTTATCTGCAGCAAGAAGGGTCTATATGTTCATTGATGGGTTAGAAGAACCTCTTCATGGGTTGGTTAAGTCTACCAAGCCCACTGCCCTTCAAGATACCATTGAAAGGGCTATAGATCTTCAAGATGCCTTGCCAAAAGGAAAGGAAACATTTCAGCATAAGCCGTCTTTTCCATGAAAGGGAAAATATGAGAAGGCTCCTTTTTCAAAGGAGAGAGAAAATAAAAAACCTCTTGATGATAATGTTCGAAGAGACTTGAGGAGGAGAAATATTTGCTTCACATGCCAAGAATCTTGGGCACCCGAATGTAAATGTGCAGCAAGAAAGGCATAATACATAAAGGTATTCTCGGATGACGAGGAGGAAGAAGAAGAGGAACCAGAAAGAGGTTACAATGTTGGCATTGTAGGAGATGATCCAACACCATCAAGAGATGGTAATGGGGAATTTTCTCCAATTGGAGGGGCTCTTGCATCATTGAGAGGAGTACCCAAGTACTTGACCTTGAGGGTTAGAGGTTACATTCTAGATCAGAGGGTTTCTGTTTTGATTGACAGTGGGGCTACCCACAATTTTATTGATGCCCAACTAGTGCAGAGGAGGGCAATACCCACTGATGATTTTGAGGGATTTTCTATTTTGGTCCCAGGATATAGAACTATGAAATGCATGCATTATGTTCCATCCTTATCTATCACCATAAGGACATATACATTGACTGATCACTTCTTTGTGGTTGACATACCTAACACCAAAGTGATATTGGGTGTGTAGTGGTTGATTACTTTGGGGAAGGTCACCACAGATTGGGAGACTTTGCAAATGGAATGGGTGGATAGAAAGAGTGGTAAAACTCAAATGATAAATGGAATTCACACATATCCCTCACATAAAAATTCCACATAGAAAACAGATATGGATTTGTGTAGTGGAAGAAAGGACCTAACAATCCCATCTATTATGCATATGAGATTGGCTCATGAGACATCACTGTTTTGTGGAAAACCACCTGGGAAGCCACCTAATCTATATTTGGTGAGATATGTCTCACATCATGATGCACCATTCATAGATCGGGGAGGAATGGGAGCATTAGAAGGCCATGATACAATGTTGAGAGCCTTGGGTAGACTCAAGGAGGAGGGAGATATTATCCCAACATCATCATTACCCACTCTCATTTCGGATTATGCGCTGTGGGAGGAGCAACATGGGAAGGATTGAAACATTCCAACATATACATTTGGCATGGGAGATGTCAAGGAGGAGGATAGCCATATGACATATGTTCTTTGTGATAGGTCATCAATGCTGTCACTATGGAGGATAGATCCCTATTGGAAATCCCAAATGTTGGCGGATTATTCCAAGGATCTTTTTACATGTATGATACTTGATGACCAACTTCAAGAGGAGGGCTATTTAGTCCAAGATGCAGTCATCTATTATCATTATAGGATATTCTTATCTAGATCCTCCAAGCTCAAGGAGAAGTTGCTACAAGCTACACATGAAGACTTTCTCCCATGAAAGCCTACAACACTATCATGGAGAGCTACACTTGGGAAGGCTTTGAAGAGGAACTATATTAGAATTTAAAAATATTCATGGACCATGTGGAGATGGGAGAGATACATAACTCTATGGAGGAGCTATCAGAACCACCTCTTTCCTCTTTTGGAATGAGAGGGGATCTACCTATGGACCACTCCATTTGTATGAGCAGAAATTTTGGTAAGGAACATGCTTGTGTACATGATTTTTCATTTTATGATTATTTGCATTCCTTTACCATGTATATGCATGCCATTTCTCCAAGGAGGAGCATTCTTCCATATAAAATTCATGGCCAACTTTGGGCCATAAAATTTTTTGAACATGGTCACTCCCTTGGAGGATATAGGGAGATGTTGTATCACTGTGGGTACACTCCAAAAGCACCAAACATTTCTCACCTTTTCAGCCATTGTGAGAAGACTTTGGCAGCAAGTAAGTGGTGGGAAAATCACTTACCACACCATTATCTAATGCATTCAGGAGATATATTGCACCGGATCCACATGTGGGACTATGAACCAACTCCATTTTTGCATATTTCTGTTTGCATGTACTTGGTTTTGATCCCATACATTGATGATGTACTTATTATTTTTATGGGAATTATTGGAAGGAGGATGGGAGGATTGTATGTGCCCTTTGGGAGAGAAATTCTCCATGTTCATTATGCTACATGTTTTAGGGATAAAATTGGGAAAACCATGATTGTTTCATTGGATCTATTGCTTCCTTGTGGGATGAATCATTTGCATCTCATGAGAACTTTGGAGGAGCATTTCATGGAGGGATGGATTGGGAGACACTTAGCTTATGAGGGGATTTTTACCATAGACAGATGTCACCCATGATGGAGGAGAAGAGTTGCAACACCTCACCTTGTCGGGCTTTATGGACAAGCAAATGTCAGAAGGAGGATCGTAATATTCCAATTAGCCAGCAGAGCTAAAGTTGGAATATTAATTTTGCTTTTTTCTTCTTTGTTTGATGAATAAGAGTGATAGATCCACAAACTTCCTTAATATGAATTAACCACGCTAATGGGAAGGAACATTTTGGCAGCTTAATTGAGCACCCTTGTGTGTGAAAAGGGGTTGGAACACCTTGACTGGGTCAACTTTGACCAAATCAACAACACTGTCATGGAGAAGTGGCATTCATGCTGGGACAACGCAGTTTTAGATGAAGACTCTTTGAATGGAAGTAGTGTCAAAAATGAATGGGGCTTAGGGTTAGGAAGCTCATCAATTATATAAGGAAGAGGATGGCAACCATATTCATTATGTTGAGTATATGATATTTCTGAATATATGGTCTGTTTAGACATATGGCTTTCTTTGGCTGTTTAGCTAAGATTGCAAGTGGTGTTTAGCACTGGGTGTTCCTGATCGGGAATCCCACATCTTTCCTTGAGAGGCCTCTTGGAAGAGCATTGTAATTCACTTCCACATTCAGGCTTAAGGCCAAGCTTCATCTTACATCTACAACGTAGATCATGTTGAGGGTTGAGTTGTATTGCAGATTGCAGTAGTGGTACTTATTTTCAGTGGAGAAGGGTTCCTTTCCATTGGGAGGAAAGTAAGGAAGACCCTTGAGCTTATTTTTAGATCTTGGAATTAGGCCACATATTTATTTTCCCCTATAGTGCAGTTTCATTCCAGATCTGCGTTATTTTAAGGGATGAGTTGCAGGGTGGTTTTAGTACACCATTGGGAGAGGAGGTTTTATAGTGAAGGGATAAAACTTTCATCTATAGGATCTATTGGAGGAGGCTATATTTATTGCCATATTAGATCAGCCACTACTTTCCATATCTATTTTTTAAGTGAATCTTCAACCCTAGGGATTTGATTCAGATCTTGTACATTGGTGCATTGCTGAAATCCCTTTGGGAGTTATTTCCTGAAGGTTGTATAGTGCCTAAATCTGTACTTATTGCATCTTTTGATGCATATATCAGCCCATGATATTTTTTTTATTCATTTTCTGTAGCAGCACTTTATAACTACACTGTAGCAATCTTCCAACATTTTGATATATAGTAGCAACACCTCTTTTGAGGGTTTTGTCCATTGGAGGCTTGTTCTATCTTGTTGTAAATTTTATGGCCCATTTACTATGCATATTTTACTATTGTTATAATGAATAGAAGGTCTCCATATTTGCCTCTTGCTTTTATGTAATCTATTACACTACTATTCCATGGTTTTGCAATATATTCCTACTTTTCCCAATTGGGAATATTACATTCTTATTGCATTTTTATACATGTTGTTCTAAATTGTGATCTCTATTTTGTAGATCAATAGAGTATAATTATGTCTCTTGTTTTCAAGTTGAAATATTTAGCAGCTGTAATTTCTATCAAATTTCCACAACATATTTATAGTTTTATTTGATTAGGAAGAAAAAATTCATATGTTGACATGTTGAATTGATGCTCTTCTGAATTATGAAAACCTTAAATGTTGTGTTATGTGAAGGTGACACATAGGTGTTATTTTATTTATGATTGAATAATAAATGTTGAAGGTCAGTGAGTCAATTTTTGGGTCAACTAGGTCATGTTGAAGGTTAGTTCACTACAAGGAAAAGACCCTCTAGCGGAGGTTATAACGAAGGTTTTTAGTGTTATAAAATTGGCCAAAATTGTTAAAAAAACATTTGTTACAACATCCGTTTTCGGTAATGGAGGTTTTGGCGGAGCTTCTAATTGAATTTCAACACAGCTAAAAAAGTGGGTGGCCGGAGGTTGTTACTAATGCTTTTCTCATCGGTGCGCTAATCAGGTGTCAACGCACCTGTGCATTTTACAGTGAGCGCACCGATATTGTAAACCTATCAAGCATTGGGACGGAAAAAAAATTTAGGATGCCCAGGGGCGTTTAGCAACATCCTAGTGCATGTCAGCTAGACAGTCGCCCCAGGGCGGTTGAAGGTGCATGCACCAGGCCATTAAGGTCTAAAACCGCAATGGGCGCACTGTAGGTGATACAATGCACTGTGTTTTTCTAATTGGTATTGGTATTTGTGCAATGCCCATAGGTCGTATCAACGCACTGGTTCATAGTATTATATAAATGCATTGGTGCGTAGTATCACACAAATGCATTGAGTGTTCTAATTGGTATTGGTATTTTTGTGGTGCCCATAGGTCGTAGAAATGCACCAGAGAGTAGTCCCACATAAATGCATTGGTGCGCTGTATCACACAAATGCACCGGGCATTCTAATTGGTATTGGTATTTTTGCATTGCCCATTGGTTGAAACACACCGGTGCACTGTAGCATACAAACGTGTCGGTGCACAGTAACTAACACGCACTAGTGTTCATTTTGTATTTTTTAGAAACATTGAACTGTGACAGTGCAATTATTGTGACTTTTAAAAATTCATTATTGATCAAAAGTCGACACATATCTTATAATAGTATTCATATCAATTAAATTTTTATTAGTGCATTTGAATGTGATGTTTGGATTAATTTTTTATATCATATCATAATTATTGTGATTTTTTCAAATTCATTATTCATCAAAAGTAGACACATATCTTATAACAGTATTCATATCAATTAAATTTTTATTAGTGCATTTGAATGTGATGTTTGGATTAATTTGTTATATCATATCATTAGATTTCACATCATTATAATACTTAATCATCCATATATTTAATCAATAGTGTTACATTTCACAACGACAATGGAGAACACAATAGAATATATTAAAACATATTTTATTATATATGTATCAATAAGACACTCTTTGTCATACAAAATGGGACAATTATTGGTATCCCCCTGTCTTTCAATTAAGACACTATGTCCATTACATTAAACAAAATATATGATTTCACAGACAAATATTTCAAAAAATACAACGCCTTGCTTTGATATCCAAACATAATGATCATCATTCTTCGCTTGAATTGTTGTCACTGATCGATCTACTTCCATGACTTGGGTTATTTTGAGGAATGTTTTTTTCACTATGTTGATTGTTTTCTTCTTCTTCACCTTCCATATAAAAACATAAAAATAAACTGTAATGAGTGTATATACATTGGTGAGAATAATGAAAATTTCAATATTAAATAATATACATTAATTTAAATCGAAAAGAAATGGCGTACCATAGCAATAATTGACTCATGAACTATACTCATTGTTTCAAAACCAAATTTCATGCCATTTTTCAACATTTCATTTGTTGACACAGTTTTATACTTTGTTTTCTACAAGTTTTATACCCCATAACAAATCATATATTTAATATAAAATATTTTTTTGTTTTATTAATTATAGTCGGGGCTAAGTAAAACAACATTGATAGATGCTTAAAAATTCCACAATTAATTTTTTATATGCGAACATATATTGACAACCCATATTTAACCCATTTTCATCCAATTCGTTTGATGGTTCTTCTTTATATGTTAGAACATGTTTGAAGACATTCAATGATGATTGTTGTAAAACAACTTAAAATATACAAAAATGAAATATAATTAAGTTGTTATAAGGAAGTAACAATTACTCACAAACTTAGATATCAACCCTTTTCTTCCTTGTTGTCCTGTTTTATGTGCTTAATGGGTTCCATTTTAATATTTAATGCTAAATTGTTTATTTATTGTACCTAATCGAAAAATTCAATGATTACATATTACATTTGAATCATGTTTTTGTTGAGATGGCTCCTCATGCGATGCAATTATGTCCATTTCTTTGACCATCTCCTTGTACACCTTTTTGGGCATTTGTACTGGCATATTTCTGATATCAGCTCGATCATCCTTCGATATTTTCATCATCTTCCTGAAAATGTAACATGACAATAAAATATTTAATTTTTATATTGATATATGAACAGTAAATCTAACAAAAGTGATATTTATAAACGATTATTTTCTAGTAATATATACATATAATTCTAGAAAAACATTTAAAGGAATATTACTTTTTCATTCCTTCTTTTTTGTTGTTGTACGTTTTTGCTATTAAAAGTATGACATGTCTCATTGACCAATTCTCTGGAAACTCATCCTGTAGTTTAGATAAAATTTGGTTCTTGGAATCATTGGATTGATTTTTGTATTATAAGTGGAAAGAATATCTATACATTCATTCCACTAGATCCCTCAAAGTTTTGTAAGAGTTCCCCCCCCCTTTCGTTAACCTCCAACACCACTCTAGATGAGCTAAGGAGCAATTCATTTTCATTTGCATGTTCTATTTTTTTCTTTTCTTAGAACAACATTCCTTTTCTGAGTTGCTGGTCCCTATAGAACATTAAAAATATGTGAATTAATAGATTGTTTGAAACATGTTATCTAATATTTTTAAGTATATTATTAATGAAAATTAAAAAGAGAAACTCATATTGGATCGATAGTATTTTTTCAATCACCTATTTCATCCTTTTGCAATTTTTCCATCAAGATTTTACACTCTTCTGGTCCTAGATCAGAAATAATATTATCGAAATTCGTCATTTTGTGGCTCTGCATGATACACAGTAAATAATACATATTAGTTAAACTTACATATAGTTCAAAAATAATAATTTTTGTAAATAATTTACAAATAAATTGTCTTTTTTGGTTTTCCTAATGTGCTATCAGTATTTTGGTTACTTGATCTCTTTTCATCCATTTCTTTATCAATATGAAACCTATAACATACCATTCATTGATATACTTTATAAATAAATCATAAAATTTTCAGGTAAAAAAAAAAATCAAGAAAACGGTGCACCTTTAATGATGTACCCACCGACGTCGGTGCAGCGTGTTCTTATAAACGCACCGCCAAAAAAATAGAAACACTGTACAATGCTCTTCGTCTATAAGGAGAACCGATGTGTTATATGTTAACTAGCACACTGATTAACATAGACAAATCAATAAAAATCCTCTAGTGTTAGTTTTTGTAGCATATGATGTTGTGGAGGGGGTGGTGCGACATGTTCATATAAATGCACCATGAAAATAGGGGACCACCGTACGATGCTCTCTGTCAACAAGGAGACCTGGTGCGTTATATGTTAAATGGTGCACTGATTAACACAGACATAAAATAAAAATTTGTTTTTTTCAAACAGTACATGTGCGGTGCACTATAATGAAATAGCGCACTGGTGTGATATTTTACATATGGCGCATGGATTAAAAAAAATCTATTTTAATTTTTTTTAATCAAATAGTACATGCACATTGTGCTATGATAAAATAGTGCACATATGCACTATTTTTCACAAGGCGCACAGATTAAAAAAATTCCGTTTTTTGAAAATTCACGCAAGGGCCGATATGGATTGGGATCTGACTTTGCAAGTCGTTACGTGGGTTAGATGTCATAGGCCTATATATATAGAAATAAAAAACCTATAAATCTAAAATTAAAAGCCCTAATTCTAAAGTCACAAGAACAAGAAGAAGCAATGGCAGGAAAAAATAAAAAAATAAAAAAAAAATCAAGGGATTAGCGTAGGCATGGTTTTTATTTATTTATGTTTATTTTTATTTTTTATTTTTTCTGAAAATGAACAGTAAAATTAAATTTTTTTACTTACCATGTATTAAATAAACATAAAATGTAAAAAAAATTATTATTACAGTATAATTTAATCACCAGATGGTTTGAAATTCTATGTTGTAGGGTTTGAATCACCAGAGGTTTGGAATTTTGATTGTCTGAATAGTTCTCTTCGAAAGTATTTCATTGCTCTACATTTCTCTCGTGCTCTCTTGCTCCAAGTATGTCTCTCGTGCAAATCTCTCCCTGAAAATTTTGCAAAAATAATGAAATAATGGAAAGTTTTTACTATTTAAAGAATTGTTTTGTGAAATTATATTTTCGAAAATAATTTGCTACCCATTTTTCAATTTACCATTTTTTTTCACTTTACCAAAATAAAGTTGCGCTTTCTTATTTGCGGATATTCGGCACCAGTGCTTCGATTACTAACACAACACTGGTGCGTTGTAACTAAAATGCACCGGTGCAGTTAACTGTACATTAGCACCGATAACAACAAGTCCATTTTTAAGGCACAAAAATTACTTTTAGGTGTGTACACCAAAATTTATTGTTGATTTTGCTCAAATGCAGGGAGAAAATATCATAATTATATCGAATGGACAATTCTTAAAAATCCATCTCGTTCCATAATATTTCTCAAAGTCCATCGCAGTGTTCTCCCTATCTATCTCGAGACGTAATATTTACTTTAGATTTTTATTTATGTTTTCATTATCTAATTGAAATTATGTTTTTTTATCCATGTCAATCAGCTTAATAAAATCTATAATGTATACAAATTTGCAGGTTCATGCAGATTCAAAATCGAGTTCAGATGCACAAAATATTCAAACAACTCCAAAATGTCAGAAGCTCTTATAAGGAACAACATACCACAAGGTACATTTCATAGATGAAAACGGACAGTCGCTTCACCCTACCAATTGTAACAATATTGCATCTTCTAGCCACAATTCCGAAACAATGATGGTAATAATAATTGTTTGGTATATTAATGTAATTATTTCAACGTCAAACAAATTAATCATGCATTGTCGACGTGCTTAGTAATTGATATCATATATTTTGTACTAATGATGTTAAAATATTTTTTTTTGAAATTATTAGGATTTTAGTGATGATGAGCGACCTACCTACCATCTTCCGTTGCACCCCACAACAATTTCAAATTTAGAGAAAGCTGAATTAAGAGAACAAATTAGAGAGGAACAATACCAAGAATGGTTGAATCAACCACATATTCAATTCCCACTACGTCCAGATTCACCAATCAAGAATGAATACAACAATAATAGTTCTTCAAAAGCCGACAATGGAGGCAATAAAATAGAGGTTGGTATGGATGATTACTTAAGGGATACGACTGCCATGGAGACAATGTTGTTAGATGCATTCCAGAATGATGATCAACTAGGGGATGATGCTCATATCGCTGACACCTTTTTCGAAAGCCTTAAATTTGCTTCCACCACCCCTCTCTTTGGACCTGGCAGCCAGTCAAAGTCTACCCAGTTGGGGACAATGATGTTATTGTACAACTTGAAAGCAAATATTGGCTTGTCGTATACATTTTTGTAGGAAATTTTGAGGTAAGTTACCATAAAGACCCCCCTTATATTTTGAGAAAGATAATCACACAATTAAAATTAAAAATGGTAAATTTTATGAACGTTGATAATTATATCGGCATTAATGTACATTTAATATTGTCCATGATCACCAACTACAGGTTATTCAAATATAAGGTTCTTTCGAGTGATAATGTCTTTCCTGGTAGTTGCGAAGAGGCAAAGAAATTGTTGAAAATGTTGGGTGTTGAGTACATATCATATCATGCATGTCCAAATGATTGTCTTCTATATAGAGGAGAATATGTAGACAAAGAGGTATGTCTGAAATGTGGGAATGACAGGTATGATAAATAAAAAAAGAAGGGTAAATCACGTGGTCCTCCTTTTAAGATATTGAGGCACAACTCTATAATCCCAAGGATTCAAAGGCTCTTTCATTGCAAAGAATTAAATATGTTGTAGGGATGGCATGCCTCACATAGAAGTGAGTAGGGATTTATGTGAATCCCAACAGATTCAATAGCCATGAAGCATATAGAGGATACATGGCCCAAAAAATTCAAGGATGAAGTACGAAGTCTACGACTCAGCATAGCCATGGATGGTGTCAACCCATATTCCCTCCAGAACACCAACTATTCTGTTTGGCATGTAGTAGTGATCAATAACAATATCCCCCCATGGTTGTCCGTGAAGAATGAACATCTTATGTTGGCTCTCATAGTCCTTGGTAGAATACAAGTGAAGAATATGGATGTATACTTACAACCACTAGTAGATGCATTGAAGGAATTAAGGGATGGGATAAATGTATACAATGTATCAAGACCCATCGCAGCAAAGATGATTTTTATGTTGTATGGCATATGTTCTTACGCGACACATGATTATCTATGCTTAGGAATTTTCTCTGGTAAATTACATGTTTATTGATTTGTTTATATACATAACAATATTATTTTTCATATTAGTTATTTAATTCATTGTAATTGTTCTGATTTTCATGATATTCTTTAACATGCCATGCATATATATTGTATACAATAATCTCGCAGGTCATGTAACAAAAGGGTATTTTGGATGTAAATGTTGTGGACCTTCTCTAAAAGCTAGATGGTCCAATGACCTATGAAAGCCAGTGTATGACTGCTCCAGGGTATTCCTCCCATAAGAACACCCTTACAGAATAGAAGCATCCACTTTCAATGGTAAACGAGAGAGAACCCAAAGGCCTCGAATAATGACCCCAGATGAATGAATTAGAGCATATGAGAGAGAGAAGAAGAAGGAGTTCATAGAAATATTCGATTCAAATGGGGAGCCTATGTTCGATGATCCATAATTATTCGACACCTATGTTGAGAAATTTCCCATTGGGATGAAAAGGAAAACTATCTTTTATAACCTCCCAAATTTGGAGCATCCACTATAAGGAAAAGACCCTCTAGCAGATGTTTTTGAGGAACCCCTTATAAAAATACCCCAGACATTCGTTTCTAGCAGAGGTTACTAGAGGAGGTTGGCGGGCAAAGGTATTTGTGGATGTATTTCGTATGGTGCGCTTATCACCATAAAACGCACTGGTGCATTCAACACGAGAAAGCAGCGGTGCACATAAAACATTGGCACACCAGACACCATGCGCTCCATACACACCTACCTGGTGCATTTCATTTTTGTAGTGCACCAGGCCTTTACAACACATTCACACTGGTGCCTCATAAAAATCATGCAATAAAGAAACCGCTTGGTGAGGAATGAAGAAAACACACTGGTACTCCCATAAAACCCGTGCACCGGAACATGGTTAAATAAAAAAAAAATTATGGCTAAAAAAATACAGAAAAAATTGGCACACTAGACACCATGCGCTTCGTACACACTCGCCTGGTGTGTTTTATTACTGTAGTGCCCCGATGCTTTACACAGAATCTGCATCGGTGCTTCATAAAAAATGCGCGAAAATAGAAACTGCCCAACACAGAATGATGAAAACGCACCGGTGCGCCCATAAACCCCATGCATTGGAACGAGATTAAATAAAAAAAAATATGGCCAAAAACCGCACAAAACCTTGGCACACTAGATACTGTGCACTCCGTACACACTTGCCCGGTGCATTTTATTATTGTAGCGCCCTGGTGTGTTACAAAGAATCTGCATCGATGCCTCATAAAAAGTGCGCGAAAACAAAAACCTCTCGGCGTGGAATGAAGAAAACGCACCAGTATGTCCATAGAACCCCGCGCATTGGAAGGGGGTTAAATAAAAAAATTAGGGCCAAAAAACCGCACAAAACATTGGCACACTAGACACTGTGCGCTTCGTACACACCCTTCTGGTGCGTTGTATTACCATAGCACACCGGTGCTTTACAGACTGTCCGCACCGATGCTTTACAGATTGTCCACACCGGTGCCTCATAAAAAGCACGCGAAAAAGAAACCGCTTGGTGCAGAATGAAGCAAACGCACTGGTGTGCCTAAAATATCCCGCGCACCAAAATAGGGTTAAAAAAAAAAAATTACGGCCAAAAAACTGCATTTTTCACTTTTTTCAGTGCTACAAATCTCTCAAGCACCGGTGAAATTTATCCTTGTCTGAGCCACCCTGACATTGGTGCTCCCATTGCACTCATTGCACACACTACTGCTGTGCATTACCCACCAATATCCAGCTTGAATTTTGCAAAACGGTGGACAACTTTTATTTTGAATATTCTATAGCCAATATGCCTTCTCGATGAGAAAATGTACATGTATTTTTCTTTTTTTTCCATAATTTCCTTCTAGCAGATTAGGATTTCAAATAACCTTACAATTAACCATTTAAAAGGAAAGAAAAAAATTGTCGTGCGGTGCACTCGAGTTGTTTGGCTCGCACCGGTTTGCGGTGCTACCTATAAATTTACATGCCACACCACAGCTGGTGCTAATGGTATTCGCACGAGTTCTGGGGCAGTACCGATAGGCACACCGTGTTATTTTTAAAAAAATTAAAAATTGTGGTGTAGTTGTTTACTAGGCCGCACCATTGACAATGTGGAATAGCACTAACACGGTGCGTTGACATAATTATCTGCCTCGGTGCTGGTAATTTTTTCAACGCATCGTGTTGCTGCTATTCCACATTGTCAATGGTGTGGCCTGGTAAACCGGTGCTAATGGTATCTGCACCGGTTGCGGGGCGGTACCAAAGGCGCACCATGTTATTTTTTTTTTTTTTTTAAAGTGCAGTGCAGTCAGTTATCCGGCCGCACTGTTGACCTAGTGGAATAGTTGTGACATGGTGCATTGAATAAAATATATGCCTCGGGGCGGCTATTTTTGTTAGCACATGACTTTTCATATTTCACCTCGGTCAACGGTGCGTCCTTTCACAATGGCAGGAGGTCGGTTCGCTGACTTAACGATATGCCCTGGGGCATAGAGTTTCGTCAGCGCACCGCCCTCCTAACACCATACATAGTCAACGGTGCGCTATAAATTATTTTGGAGCACCGTCATTGGGGCACTTAATATTCTTAGGTGTGCCGAGACTGGTGCGCTCCATAGAAAGATGCACCGGTACCGGTGCATGACTGTGTTTTCGGCGCACCGACTATTTTTTTATTTTGTTTAAAAAAAAATTATATATGTATATTTCTAAATACATGTCTTATTTAATAAAAAAATTATGTTTAATATGTCAATAATTCAGAGACATGAAAGGAGAAAAGAGGGGGAACAAAAAAAACAACAGGCAGAGCAATATAACATGGTTCGCCTGTGGGAGGCATGAGAGAGGGAGAGAGATGCGTACCCTCGCCCTATTTCAACAGCTACACAGGGGCTCCTAAGGCATGTAGACCTCCTCAAGTTCTATGAGGAGGGTACTTTCCTAAAGGGCCATAGTTTGTTTTTGAGACATCTTATCCGAAGGTGGAATGCCCAGCAACAGGCTTTCCGAGTTGGTATCAACTAGTGGTACATGCTCACTGAGGAGGATATATACTTCATTACAGGGCTATTGAGGAGAGGGGTTAATTTTCCCTCATTCACAGACGTTCTGGCTGGCTTTGTAGTAGGGAGTCAGTTAGTTTACTCACAGAGATACATTGGAGAAAATGTACTATCTCCTACAGAGTTTTGGGTTGTCGGTGGTCAGTTATGTATTGGTGCATTTGGTAGGTAGGAGGTGCAATGTCTCTCACTTATCATTTCCACAATTTCACACAACACCAATGACGGGAAACAAATTAGTTTCCCGCTTCTATATTATGTTGATTCTTTAGTACAGGAGCCATGACTTGTGATGTGGTCTGCCATTTTTTTGCGGCAGTTCTGTACAACCTTAGATAGATGTCGTGCTCATGCACAAGGGAGGGTGTACTTCCCTTTTTATTCAAATATTTTTTGTTTATTTTTTGAGAGGTTTCTAAAGACGAGGCCTACTTTTCCTTGGCAGCCTCATAGGATGAAGTTTGAGGCACGTATGCACATGTGGGTGCAGATGATGCCCAAGACAGGTGACACTGAGTTTTTCGCAAGGATATCATAGGATGCACTGGAGTTGCTAGCCAGAGTTGATGAGCATCCCTTTGTTATGGTCCCCTGTCCTTACACGGGTTTGGATTGGCGAGGGTGTGCCAAAATCCTATTCACAACTAATGAGCCACCATATAATAGAGGTAATATAACTATTTTATATATTTAAAGTTATTCTAGCATGTTCTTTAACTTGTTTTTATTAAATTGTGTAATGAAATTTTCTAATTATTGTTGTGTACTTGTATATATTTTGCAGACATTGGCTCTTTTGATGGCGAGGAGATGCCGGCACCAGTACCACATGATCCAAGTGTGGATCCTGATGATGATCAGGGCATGCCAAATGCCGAAGATCATCAGGAGGCCGGTTGCTAGGCGCAGTCAACATGATGCTAGGTACTGGATGGAGTTGGGCAACCAAATCAATGCATTTATTGTTGAGGTGGGCATCATGCTCGCTCATTACAGAGACATAGAGGCCAATGATAGGCTATTAAAAATGTGGAAAGGCATCTCGCGTGACATTTATAGCCCGATGTGGCATGTCGTAGGAGTTACGACAACTTTTACGCCACTGATGAGGACTGTTGAACATTATAGGCATGGTTGTGACGTTGCAGGTGATGGAAATTCCACGAGTAGTGACTCTTCATCTCATGATCGTTCACCTTGTGCTGCGTTAGATGAGCATGAGCCTCCACTAGCATCTAGCAACAGTCATCATGGAGATGAGGCTGGACCATCGGCCACGTCTAGTCAACAGCCTACAGCATCCATCAATACTCATGATCATGAGCAGGCTGGACCATCGACCATCAAGGCTGCACCATTGACTGAGTAGGCCTCCACTAGTACTGATATTGATGTTGTACTACCACCAGTTGATCCATGACATTTATATTACAGTTGTATATTTTTAACATTATTCAATTATATATATATATATATATATATGGTCCATGTATTTTATGTTCATGTTGCGGTTGTAATTAATTTACATGTTGGTGATCATCATGATGTGTATATTGTTAGGTCATGTTAGATATGTGCATTTAATGTGTATGTCATGATAGCATGAGTTATTTGACATGAGATGTATATTTGATGTTTGTGTTGTGATGAATATGTTTTTTTTTTTTTTTTCTGAATAAGACTAATTCTATTAAGTAAAGAAATATAGTACATCCAAAGCTTGCGTAACAGCGAAGCAAGAGAGCCGGAAATGATGGAGTATCAACCTCGGTCCCAAAGAACATCCACGGCATAAGCAAAAGATAACAAGATGAACATAATACAAAGAACATGACTAGGGAGCTGATCCAGAATGGGTAGAATCTCCCAATCGACATTTTTTCCCTTTCTTTTTACTGACTGTGACCCAGCCATTGAGAGCTGGCTGGACAGGAACCACCTGCAAACTATTCTGCAGAGAAGGAGGAGTCTCCTTATCTGAAACTGAGGATGAAGACTCATGTGTGCGCTTCTGCGAAATCGGAGGAGCCACCAGGTCTACTGGGCTTGCTGGGGGCACACCCCTCGGGGGGTCCTGATTCTCTTCTTCCACCTCAATGTCCTCCTCATCAGAGCTAGAGGACTCTAAGTCATCCATAGGAGGTCTATCACGAGGTTTCCAACTCTTTGATTTGGATTTGCGGGTGATGTTCTTCTTTTTGTTGAGGAATGTTGTGCATGTGTTCTAGAGATGCCCCGTCTGATGGCAATGACGACACCTGAAGGCTGTGTTCTCATAGTCCAAAGTTTGCGTCCAATGGAAGTCCCCGACTTTGAGGATGATCTGATCTGGCAACCCTTTGCTGATGTCTATTTCTGCGCAAATTCTGCCAAAGGTATATATTCCTTTCTCCCCCCTTGAGGTATCTGTTGCCAGGAAGCGGCCTAAGGTGTCCCCGATACTTTGAAAAACAGCGAAATGCCATAGATGTGCAGGCAGATTTGGTAGCCTGACCCAGATAGGAAGCTTGGAGATAATCGCGGAGGAGGGGTCAAAGTCTGGAAACCAGGGGGTGAGGAAAAGTCCCGCTGATCCCCAGAACCAGGGGCCTCCCGTTAAGGCTTTCTGGTAATCTTCGTTGAGGGCCAAGGCTACAATAAAGAAGCCTTTCGAGCAGAAGAAGACTTTGCAGTTGTTGGTCCAATTGGAGTGTATCCATTGGTATAGATCAGCAGTGCGGGGCCATAGGCCGTTAAATCTGCAAATGAGGGCTGTTTCTGCAAAAGTCTGGTATTGATCATCCAGAGATGGATGAGAGATTTCAATGGCAGGGGTTTCCTCCATTTTTTCCACCAAGAAGGGCTTGGGAGCCTCAGCAGATTGAGCAGACTTCTTGGCAGGCTGTGCATGTACCGCGTCTCTGTAGGAAAAACCTTTGGAGGCCGAGGATTTCCCAACTGCACCTCCCCTTAGTCGAAGTGATAGGATCACTGTGGCATTTCTTTCAATATTATAAAAGGAAAGAGGAAGATTGTTATCAAGCTGCTTACCTGCAAAGAGGAGCCGCATAAGAGAGTGAGGGATCCGCAACCTCTGTTCGAGTATCTTTGAGAGATGGCGCCCTGTGTAAGACGGCTGGACCCCAAGGAGCAGGGTTTTACCTGTCAGAAGAATGATTTGTATCTGAAAAGTTGCATGCTGGAGATGAATAGGATCTCTGTTGCCAGAAGGATGAATCGAGGTTGAAACAGGGAGAGTACGGGCCTGCAGAGTTAGCTCCAGATCCTGGCTATACTGCTGTTGCATGTGGAGGAGCGCGGTAGTTGCCAAGGGTAGGAATCTGCAGGGAAAAGCGTAGAGGAAAGAGAGCCAGCAGCTCAAAGAGGAAGAGGCCAGAACACTCCAGCTTGCCGTCGCGCAGTTGGATGGCCAAATAGTAATGGCGGCCAAAACCGTCTCAAGCTGAGGGGCCGATGCACCGAGGATCCCTGCCCTCTTTCTCCACGTCGCCCACCAGTTCTGCCATGGCACCCAGTCTAAAGGCCAGCGTCTTGTGCAGTATCTATGCTCGACATGTCTGCAGGGGGCACAAGTGAAAACCTCCGCAGGAAGACGGTCCGGAGCCCCAGGTATCGTTCCAGCTTTCTCATGGCTGCAAAATGACAGGGGCCCATGTCTTCGCCTCGCATATTCCTTCCAGCGTGCAGATCCATGGCTGCACCCCCAGGTCGGCTCGAACCAGCGAGCGGCGGCGGCGATTGGGAATTGAAACCCTAGGGTAAGTGAAAAAACGTCCGCGCTCTCCATCCGGCACAAAAATCCGAATTCTTCTGCTCCCATGTTGTGATGAATATGTTAATATATAATGTTAATTGTATTTTGTTAGATGATCATGATCACAATGACGTTTGCAATTTTGAATGTGTTTTTTAGTCAATTATGATGTTTGTACGATGGTTATCATGAACATGATGCTTATTAATTAATTTAATACTAAATGATCATGATATTGTAAAATTGTAATATTTTTAATTCTAATTGTATGTAAAATTCTAAAATTGTAGTTGTAATTGTAATTGTACGTGAAATTGTAAAATTCTAATTCTAATTCTAATTCTAATTGTATGTAAAATATTTGTAAGATTTTAATTTTATTACTGTGAATTGATTGTAATTGTAAAATTGTAATTGTATGTAAAATTCTAAAATTGTAATTGTAATTGTATGTGAAATTGTAAAATTGTAATTGCAATTGTAATTTATTTGTAATTGTATTTAAAATATTTGTAAAATTTTAATTGTATTAATGTGAAATGAATTTATTCAAGTTTTTAAATTTGTAAATTTTAAATAATTGTAAAATAATAAATCTAAAATAATATGATTTATTGTAACATAATAAAGTTTAGAAAATAATGCAAATAAATTCATGTACTTTAGAATTATCATTATTTTATTATGATCTTAGATACAAAAAAAAGAACTAATTTATATAGTATGCCACTATTTTTGAGATCAACATAATTGCAAATAATTATCAAGTGAATTATTGATTTTAACATTAACACAATGAAAATTACCAATTAATTCAAAATACATATTATAATTCTTTGAAAAACCCATCTTAAAAAGTATAAATATTGATGAAATAACACTGCATGTACCATATCCCTCTCGGTTCTCATGATCAGCCTCATTATCTTCCAGCTCGCATGGCATGATAACACTATTGTTCTCAAAAATATGTTTTGATCTAGGGTCATGTGTCAATACGAACGACCAATCCCTATCCAGCAAATCTGGGTTAAAAAACACCTAGTTGTAGTGTTTAGGGAAAACATATGGCTCCTTAGCTTCATCCCACATGTTTCTAGAGTTGATACATATCAGCCTACTATCGCGATCTTCCTTTACATTATTCCGATCAAAGGTGTCCCACCACTTGCACCTAAAAATAACACATTGGAAAGAAGATAAATCCACTTCAATGATCTCTTGTATCTTTCCGACGTAATCTAATGTCCCTCATACTAGGTTTTGATCATGGTGGCTAGATCGACTAGATTGATCGAACTCGACTTCCACTCCATAGTCTTGTGTGATTTTTCCAACAACGGCATTTTCTGTGCGAAAATGGTGTCCATATGCCACATAGATGGGAAAAAATGCACCTATTATAAAAAAGTTAAAAAAATCATAGTTTCATGTGTCTTATAATAACCCAACAGTTAAAATATGAAATGTAGATGTCTTAATATAAGTTTCAAATTTACATATAAATTAAAAAGATTAGTACTGAGTTGCTGCACCCAATCTCTACGTTTAGCGCATCCTCTTCAGCACGCGGGTAACGATTGGTAGAACCGTATTTCTCGCTGACTTGGTCAGCAACCCAACCGTTGGGGCATATTTTTGGCATATTTTCTTTTAAATGATCGGGATAAGGCGCACTTCTACCATTCAATCGTTTGATTCTTTCCTGTCACTATCCCATTTCATCCTATTTTGTTCGTACAATGAAGCCCACAGTTGTGTCGCTTTAGAATTGTAAAGAACAAATTTATTGATTGATTCAATTTCTGCATTTGTTCATGAAATCAAACCAACATTATATAGTACTTAGAGATCAAAATATACATTATATTGAAGTTCAACATGAATATTAATTACTTTTTGTAAATTTAAAAAACTATAAGTCGCTTACTCTTTATCAAGCACTTTTTTCCACTCATTTGGAGCAACTCCCCTTCTCTTTTGTCTTCATCCCATTCATCGTCCAAAATCACTGCACTTGGTCTGTTGTCAATTTTCTTGATGTACTCACTGGCATAATAGAAAGACTCATATGATATGTACCCCTCTGCCATAGACCCCTCGGGTTTTTCCCTTTGTCGAACAAAACCTTTCAATTTCTTCATGTACCTCTCTAAGAAGAACAACCAACAACAAGAAACCACCCCAACTAATTCAACCTCATCTACTAGGTGGATTAGAAGATGAACCTATAAGTCCATGAAAATCGTCGGCAGTTCCTTGTCAAACATACAAACAATCTCAACTATCTCTTGACGCCACCGTGGAATGCTAGCCACATGAATCTCCTTTGACGTGATCCAATGTACAAATGCAGATAATTTAGATATGGCATGTCCTAGGTATTGAGGGAATTCACATTTCACACACCCACGCATGAACAAAGGATAATGACACTGTAAAGTTATAAACACGTGCAATAATATACAAAATTAGCTATGTTTTATGATCTCTGCATGGGATAAAATTTATTAATATAAAAAATAATAAAATCATGATTTTGACATTATACGTACTCTTAGAAGATTCAAATGGTCATGCGATTTCAACCCTGACAAATGGTCATCCACGGTGAAGCAACGCCATAGTGAAGACTCGTATGAAGTTGGCATCCTCACATCCATTATAACTTCCTTTTCCAAAGATATATCATCTTTTTTTTAAATCCATGGGACGTCACCTTCTTTGAAAAACCATGAATTAGAGGTACCAGTGCCTGCCTCTGATCTCGTATTATCTAATCGTCTTGGCCAATATTTCTTTTTAGTTTTTGAAGTAATAAGTTTTTTCCTAACAACCAATGTGTCACTTTTTTTTCAATGATATGTGCCTCCATAAAGAAGATGAAACATTTTTAAATATATGCATGGGATCTAATAAGTGGGTAATATTAATATTCTCCCAATATGGGAGGTCATAAAAGAAATATTTCCTTTTCATCCCAATGGGAAATTTCTCAACATAGGTGTTAAAGAAATCTGGATCATCGAACATAGGCTCCCCATTTGAATCGAACATTTCTATGAACTCCTTCTCCTTATCTCTCTCATATGCTCTAAGCCATTCAGCTGGTGTCATTATTGGAGGCCTTTGGGTTCTCTCTTGTTTACCATTGAAAGCGGATGCTGCTCTTCTGTAAGGGTGTTCTTCTAGTAGGAATACCCTAGAGCAATCATAAAATTGCTTTCGTAGGTCCTTGGACCATCTAGATTTCAGAGAAGGTCCACAACATTTACATCCAAAATACCCTTTTGTTACAAGACCTGCGAGATTATATTTGTATACATTAATTAATATGCATGGCACGTTAAAGAATACCATGAAGATCAGAACAAATATTACAATGAATTAAATAACTAATAGGTGAAAGAATATTGTTATGTAGATAAACAAATCAATAAATTAAACATGTAATTTACCAGAGAAAACTCCTAAGCCTAGATAATCATGTGTCGTGTAAGCACATATGCCATACAACGTAAACTCCTCTCTACTGCGATGGGTATTGATACATTGTATACCTTTATCCCATCCCATAATTCCTTCAATTCATCTACCAGTAGTTGTAAGTAGACATCCATATTATTCACTTGTCTTCTACCATGGACTATGAGAGCCAACATAAGATGTTAATTATTCACGGACAACCATGGGGGGATATTGTTATTGATCACTACTACAGGCCAAACAAAATAGTTGGTGTTATGGAGGGAATATGGGTTGACGCCATCCATGGCTATGCTGAGTCATAGAATTCGTATTTCATCCTTGAATTTTTCGGGCCATGCATCCTCTATATGCTTCATGGGTATTGAATCAGTTAGGATTCACATAAATCCCAACTCACTTCTGTGTGAGGCATGCCATCCCTGTAACATAGCTAATTATTTGCAACGAAAGAGCCTCTGAATCCTTGGGATTATAGGCATGTGCCTCAATATCTTAAAAGGAGGACCAGTACATGATTTACCCTTCTTTTTTATTTATCATACCTGCCATGCCCACATTTCAGACACATCTCTTTTTCTTCATATTCTCCTCTATATAGAATACAATCATTTGGACATGCATGATATGATATGTACTCAACACCCAACATTTTCAACAATTTGTTTGCCTCTTCGTAGCTACCGGGCAAGACATTATCACTCGGAAGAACCTTATCTTTGAATAACATGTAGTTGGTGATGATGGAAAAATATATTAATGAATGTACATTAATGTCGATATAATTATTAATATTCATAAAATTTACCTTTTGTAATGTTCATTTCAATGCACTGATTATATTTCAAATTTATATAAAGGAGTACTTTATGGTAACTTACCTCAAAAGTTTCGAGAAACATGCATTCGAAAAGCCAAAATTTTCTTTCAAGTTTCACAGTAACATCATTTTCCCCAACTGGGTAGACTTTGACTGACCTCTAGGTCCAAAGAGAGGGGTGGTGGAAGCAAAATTAAGGCTTTCGAGAAAGGTGTCAGTGATATGAGCATCATCCCCTAGCTTATCATCGTTTTGGAATGCATATAACAACATTGTCGCCATGGTAGTCGTATCCCTTAAGTAATCATCCATACCAACCTCTATTTGATTGCCTCCATTGCCAGCTTGTGAAGAGCTACTATTGTTGTAGTCATTCCTAATTGGTGAATCTAGACGTAGCGGGAATTGAATCGGTGGTTGATTCAACCATTCTTGGTATCGTTCCTCTCTGATTTTTTCTCTTAACTCAGTCTTCTCTCGATTTGAAATTGTCATGGGGGTGCAATGGAAGATGGTAGGTAGGTCATTCATCATCACTAGAATCCTAATAATTAAAAACAAATATTTGAACATGATTAGTACAAAATATATGATATCAATTAGTAACCACGTTGACAATATTGCATGATTATAAATTGGTTTGACGTTGAAATAATTACATATTAATCAATATATATACCAAACAATTGTAATTATAATTACCATCATTGTCTCGGGATTGTGGCTAGAAGATGCAATATTTTTACAATTGGCAGGGTGAAGCGGCTGTCCATTTTCATCTACCAAATGCGTCTTGCAGTATGCAGCTCCTGATAATAAATTTCGACATTTTGGAGTAGTTTGAATATTTTGTGCATCTGAACTCAATGTTGAATCTGCATGAACCTACAAATTTGTATACATTATAAATTTAATTAAGCTGTGCATTATTGACTGCATGGATAAAAAACATAAATTCAATTAGATAGTGAAAATATAAAACAAATCTGAAGTAAATATTACATCTTGAGATGCATAGGGAGAACTTCGCAATGGAATTTGAGAAATATTATGGAACAAGATGGATTTTGAAGAATTTTCCATTCCATATAATATATGATATTTTCTCCCTGCATTTGAGAAAAACAACAATAAATTTTGGTGCACAAACCTAAAATGTAATTTCGGTGCGTAATGTACGGATAACCACACCGGTGCGTTTTTGGTAATAAGCACCGGTGTCGTTTTATAACCCGACGCACTGGTGCAGTTCGATTAAGGGATGCACCAGTGACGAATAACCGCAAATAAAAAAAGCGCAACCATATTTTATTTAAGTGAAAAAAAGCGGTAAATTGAAAAATGGGTGGCAAAATATTTTCAAAAATCTAATTTCATAAAACATTTCTTTAAATACTAAACACTTTTCATTATTTCATTATTTTTGCAAAAAATTTCAGCCAGAGATTTGCAGGATACATACCTGGAGACAACAGAGCACGAGAGCACTGTGCAGTAGGGAAATACATTCGAACAGAAGTATTCAGACAATCAGAATTCCAAACCTTTGGTGATTCACACCTTGTACCATATAATTTCAAACGATGTGAGTAATGTTTATTTATCTTTTTAATTTTTCTGTAGTTTTTTTTATGCAGTAAAAGAAAAAATCAAAGTTTATTGTTTTTTTTAAAACTTTTTTTTGCAGTTTTTTTTATGCAGTAAAAGAAAAAAATCAAATTTTATTGTTTTTTTTACTTTTTCTATAGTTTTCAGGAATAAAAAATAAAAAAAAATCCATTTTTAGAAACAAAAACCCTATATTCTTTTTGTTTCTTCCCTTTCTTCCCCCTCTTTCTGTAATTTCATAATTAGGTCTTTTAAATTAAGATTTATAGGGTTTGTATAGTCATAAGACATCCAACCCACGGTACGACTTGCATAGGCAGATCCCAATTCATGTCGGCCCTTGCATGAATTAAAAAATAAAGAACATATTTTGTTTCCTCGGTGCACCCTGCGTAACATAGCGCACCGATGCACTCTGTTATACCAGTGCACCGCGAAAGTACAGTGATATATATATATATATATATATATATATATATATATATATATATATATATGTTTTAATAAGTGCGCCATACATAACATATGGCATCAGTGCACTATTTCATTATGGCGCACCACGAACGTGTCGTTTTGCAAAAAAAAATCCATTTTAGAAACAAACCCTACATTCTTTTTGTTTCTTCCCTTTCTTCTCCCTCTTTCTGTGATTTCAGAATTAGGGCTTTTCAATTTATATTTATAGGATTTGTATTGCTAAATATATGCCTAAGACATTCAACCCACGGGACGACTCGCATAGTCGGATCCCAAGCCATGTCGGCCCTTGCGTAAATTAAAAAAAAAAAAAAATGGTGTGCCCTGTGTGGCATGTGTAAAATATGGCACCGGTTTATGCTACAAAAACTAACACTGGACGATTTTGATTATTTTATCATAGTTAATCAGTGCGGCGATTGACATGCAACACATCGGTGCTCCTTGTTGACATAGAGCACCATACGATCTATTATACTATTTGTGCGGTGTGTTTCTAAGACACCCACGCACCAACGTTGGACCATGAATGGCGCACCGGTTACTTGACACTTTTTTTTTTTTTACTTGAAAAGTTGACAATTTATTATAAATATATTAATGAATGATATGGCACAGGTTTGAGATTGATAAAGAAATGACTTACAAGAGATCAAGTAACAAAAATACTGATAACACATCAAGAAAAGAAAAAAAGGCAAGTTCTTTGCAAACTCTTTAAAAAAAATATTATTTTTGAACTATATGTAAGTTTAACTAATATGTATTGTTTACTGTGTATCATGCAGAGCCATAAAATAAAAAATCTCGATAAGATTATTTTTTTCTAGGACCAGAAGAGCGTAAAAGTTTGATGGAAAAATTGCAAAAGGATGAATTAGGTGAATGAAAAAATACTATCGATCCAGTATGAGTTTCTTTTTTTAGTTTTCATTAATAATATAATTAAAATTATTAGATAACATGTGTCAAACAGTCTATTAATTCACATATTTTTAATTTTCTACAGGGACCAACAACTGAGAAAAGGAATGTTGTTCTAAGAAAAGAAAAAAATAGAACATGCAAATGAAAATGAATTGCTCCTTAGCTCATCTGGAGTGGTGCTGGAGGTTAACGAAAGGGGGGAAATATTTTACAAAATTTTGAGGGATCTAGTGGAACGAATGTATAGATTCTCTTTCCACTTATAATACAAAAACCAGTCCAATGATTCCAAGAACCAAAGTTTATCTAAACTACAAGAAGAGTTTCCACAGAATTGGTGAATGAGACATGTTAGACTTTTAATAGCAAAAACGTACAACAACAAAAAAGAAGGAATGAAAAAGTACTATTCCTTTAAATGTTTGTCTAGAATTATTTATAAATATCACTTTTTCTATATTTACTTTTCATATATCAATATAAAAATTAAATAGTTTATTGCCATGTTACATTTTCAAGAAGATTATGAAAATCTCAAAAGATGAACGAGCTGATACTAGAAATATGCCAGTAGGAATGTCCAAAAAGGTGTACAAGGATATGGTTAAAGAAATGGACAAAATTGCATCGCAGGAGGAGCCATCTCAACAATAACGTGCTTCAAATGTAATATGTAAGCATTGAATTTTTCGATCATTAGGTACAATAAATAAACAATTTAGCATTAAATATTAATTTTCAAGTATTTTCTTGTAGAAAAGAAAAGAAAATTGAACCCATTCAGCATATAAAATAGGACGACAAGGAAGAAAAGTATTGATATCTAAATTTGTGAGTAATTGTTACTTCCTTATAACAACTTAACTAGATTTCGTTTTTGTATTTCTTAAGTTGTTTTACAAAAATCATCATTGAATGTCTTCAAATAGGTGCTAACATACAAAGAAGAACCATGAGAGGAATTGATTGAAATTGGGATAAATATGTGTTGTGAGTATATGTTGGCATATCAGAACTTAATTGTGGAATTTGTAAGCATCTATCGATCTTGTTTTACTTAGCTCCATCTATAATTAATAGAAAAATAAATCTTTTATATTAAATATATGATTTGTTATGGGGTATAAAACTTTTAGGAAACAAAGTATGAAACTGCGCCAACAGATGAAATCTTGAAAGATGGCATGTTACATGGTTTTGAAAGAATGTGTATAGTTTATGAGTCAATTGTTGCAATGGTACGTCGTTTATTTCCGATCTCCATTGATGTATATTATTTAATATTGCAATTTTCATTATTCACACCAATGTATATACACTCATTACAATTTATTTTTATGTTTGTATATGGAAGGTTAAGAAGAAGAAAACAATTAACACCGTGAACAAAACATTCCTGAAAATAACCCCAAGTCATGGAAGTAGCTCTAGCAGTGACAGCAGTTCAAGCGAAGAATGATGACCACTATGTTTGGATATCAAAGCAAGGTGTTGTATGTTTTGAAATATGTCTGTGAAATCATACATTTTCTTTAATGTAATAGACATAGTGTCCCAATTGAAAGACAAGGGGATACCAATAACTGTCCCATTTTGTATGACAAAGAATGTCTTATATATATATATATATATGTTTTAATTTATTCTATTGCATTCTCCATGTGTCAACTTTTGATGAATAATGAATTTTAAAAAACCACAATAATTATGATATGATATAAAAAATTAATCCAAACATCACATTCAAATTCATTAATAAAAATTTAGTTAATATGAATATTGTTATAAGATGTGTCAACTTTTGATGAATAATGAATTTAAAACAATCACAATAATTACACTGTTACAGGTCGATGTCTCTAAAAAATACAAAATGAAAACCAGTGCATGTCAGTTACTGTACACCGGTGCGTTTGTATTCTTAAGCACACCAGTCCATTTTTATGACCTATGGGCACCACAAAAATACCATATCCTATTAAAAAAATTAAGGCATTTGTATGGTGTGATGCACTGGTGCGTTTATGTCTCTATACGAACCGGTGTCGTTTTACGACCTATGGGAACCGCACGAATACCGATACAAATTATAAATCTTGGTGCGTTTGTGTTATATTATACACTAGGGAATTTATGTGTCTATACGCACCGGTGCATTTTTACGACCTATAGGCACCGCACGAATACCGATACCAATTATAATCTCGGTGCATTTGTGTGATACTACGCATCGGGGCATTTAAGTGTCTATATGCACTGGTGCATTTGTATGACCTATGGGCACCGCATGAATACCGATACCAATTATAAATCTCGATGCATTTGTGTGATACTACGCACCAATGCGTTTCTATAAGTCTAAGCACCACTGCATTGATACGACCTATGGGCACCGCTCAAATCCCAAGACTAATTAGAACGGCCCCGTGCGTTGTATCACCAACACTACGCCCGGTGTTGTTTTATACCTTAACGACCCAGTGCATTCTCCTTTGACCGCCCTGGGGCGCCAGCTACAGGTACGCACCGGTGCGTTAAATCCTGAGTAGTGCACTGATGAAAAAATCATCTGTAATAACCTCTAGCCGCAAATTGTTTTTTAGTTGTGTTGAATTTATGTTAAAAGCTCCGCCAAAACCTCCGTAACCATAAACGAATGTTGTGGAAAATGTTTTTTTGACAATTCTGGCCAATTTTATAACACTGAAAACCTCCTTTATCACCTCTGCTAGAGGGTATTTTCCTTGTAGTGATCTTAATATTACCCACTTATTAGATCCCATGCATATATTTAAAAATGTTTCATTTTATTTATGGAGGCACATATCATCGAAACAAAGTGACACATTGGTTGTTAGGAAATATCTTATTCCTTCAAAAACTAAAAAGAAACATTGGCCAAGACGATTAGAAAGTATAAGATCAGATGCAGACACTAATCCCTCTAATTTATGGTATTTCAAAGAAGGTGATGTCCCGTGGATTTAAAAAAAAATGATCTTTCTTTGGAAAAGGAAGTTATAATGGGTGTGAGGGTGCCATCTTCATACGGGTCTTCACTACAGTGTTGCCTCACCGTTGATGACCATTTTTCGAGGTTGAAATCACATGACCATTTCAATCTTCTAAGAGTACATATAATTTCAAAAGCATTATTTTATTATTTTTTATATTAATAAATTTTATCCCATACAGGGATCATAAAAAATAACTAATTTTGTATATTATTGCATGTGTTTATAACTTTGCAGTGTCATTATCCTTTGTTCATGCATGGGTGTGTGAAACATGAATTCCTCCAAGACCTAGGACATGCCATATCTAAATTATCTGCATTTGTATGTTGGATCATGTTAAAGGAGATTCATGCGGCTACCATTCCACGATGGTGTCAAGAGATAGTTGAGATTGTTTATATGTTTGAGAAAGAACTACCAACGAGTTTCATGGACTTGCAGGTTCATCTTCTAATCCACCTATTAGATGAGATTGAATTAGTTGGGCTAGTTTCTTGTTGATTTTTGTTCTTCTTAGAGAGGTACATGAAGAAATTGAAAGGTTTTGTTCAACAAAGGGCAAAAACCGAGGGATCTATGGTAGAGGGGTACATATCGCATGAGTGTTTCTATTATGCCAATGAGTACATCAAGAAGATCGACAACAAACTAGGAGCAGTGATTTGGGATGATGAAAGTGATGAAGACAAAAGAGAAGGGGAGCTGCTCCAAAAGAATGGAAAAAGGCGCTTGATAAAGAGTAAGCGACTTATAATTTTTCAAATTTACACAAAGTAAATATTCATGTTGAACTTCGATATAATGTATATTTTGATCTCATATGTACTATATGTCGATTTATTTTATCAGTGAATGTAGAAATTGAAGCAATCAATAAATGCGTTCTTTACAATTCCGAAGCGACACAACTGTGGGTCGTATTGTATGAACAAAAGAGGATGAAATGGGATAGTGACATGAAAGAATTCAGATGGTTGAATGGTAGAAGTGTGCTTTATCCCAGTCATTTAAAAGAAAATATAACAAAAATATGCCCCAATAGCTGGGTTGTTGACCAATTCCGAGAGAAATACGGTGCAATTGGTCGTTACCCGTGTGCTGAAGAGGATGCGCTAAACGTAGGGATTGGGTGCACCCACTTGGTAATAATATATTTATATACATTTTAAACTTAATAATACACCTTTGAAATGTAATTACATCTATATTTCATATTTTAACCATTGGGTTATTATAAGACACATGACACTATGATTTTTTAACTTTTTTATAGGTGCATTTGTTCCCATGTATGTGGGCATATGGACACCATTTTTGCAAAGAAAATGCCGATGATGGACACATGACACAAGACTATGGAGTGGAAGTTGAGTTCGATCAAAACCTAGTATGAGGGGCATTAGGTTATGTCAGAAAGATACGAGAGATCATTGAAGTGGATTTCTCTTCTTTCTAATGTGTTATTTTTAGGTGCAAATGGTGGGAGACCTTTGATCAGAATAACGTAAAGGAAGATCGCGATAGTGGGCTGATATGTATCAACTCTAGAAAGATAATGGGGGAATTTTGAGGTCTAAAATGGGTCCCCTAAGAAAAATGTACAACCAAAATAAACTTTATAATAACCAATAAGATTCAATATGATGTCAACCATGGGGAATGATCCACCATTTTTTAAGTAAAAGGGTAAAAAGATTAAAAATTAATAAAATAATAAAACTAATTTTCAACTCGTATTTTTAACTTATCTCTCAAATTTTTTACTAAAATTTAGAGTGGGAGTACTCATTAGATGAAAAATTTAATTCCTCATCCAAGGAGTGCCCATGTTGCATACTTTCGATGGACCTTGCTATGCGAAAAATGAGGAATACATGAAAAAACGTTATTCCAATCACATTTTTCATGTATTTCTTAGTTTTTGTGTAGCAGGGTCCATCAAAATTATGTAACATGGGTACTCCTTGGATGAGTAATTAAATTTTTCATCCAACGAGTACTCCCACTCGAAATTTGAGTAAAAACGTTTGGAGATAAGTTGAAAATACGAGTTTTTTATTTTTTCCCTCTAAAATTTGGTGATGTCATCAAATCTTACTTTATTATTTCCACTATTATTTTATGATTTCCTTAGGAGGCCCATTTTAGACCTAAAAATTTCCCTAATGGTGGGCATATGGACACCATTTTCGCACAGAAAATGCCGATGATGGACACATGACACAAGACTGTGGAGTGGAAGTCGAGTTCGATCAAAACCTAATACGAGGGACGTTAGGTTATGTCAGAAAGATACAAGAGATCATTGAAGTGCATTTATCTTCTTTCCAATGTGTTATTTTCAGGTGCAAGTAGTGGGAGACCTTTGATCGGAATAATGTAAAGGAAGATCGCGATAGTAGGCAGATATGTATGAACTCTAGAAAGATGTGGGATGAAGCTAAGGAGCCCTATGTTTTCCCCAAACACTGCAAATAAGTGTTTTTTTACCCAGATGTGTTGGATAGGGATTGGTGGTTCGTATTGAGACATGACCCTAAATCAAAACATATTTTTGAGAATAATAGTGTTATCATGCCAAGCGAGCCTGGAAGATAATGAGGGTGATCATGAGAACCGAGAGTGATATGGTACATGTGTTATTTCATCATTTATACTTTCTAAGATGGGTTTTTATAAAGAAGAGGAATTAATTACCTTATAACTAAGAATCTTTTTTTTCGAAACATTATAATATGTATTTTGAATTAATTGGTAATTTGCATTGTGTTAAGGTTAAAATAATTTCACTTGATAATTTGCAATTATGTTGATCTCAAAAGCAATGGCGTACTGTATAAAGTTCCTTTTTTTTTGTTATGTAAGATCATAATAAAATAATGATAATTCTAAATTACATGAATTTATTTTCATTATTTTATAAAATTTATTATGTTACAAAAATTAATATTATTCTAGATTTATTATTTTACAATTATTTATATTCATAAAAATTTACAATCTTACAATTATGGTAATTTAACAATATTTACGGTATACATTTTACTTACGGTAGTTTTTTTTTTTCACACAATATTGGTTATGATATATTTATCTGAAAAGGGGAGGAAGTGGGACTTCCTCATTACAAGCACACTCCTCTCAGCTTACAAAATAGATTTAAATGTTGGGATTTCTTTACTGCTAGAATTCTGCAACTACTATTACTTCTTACATGCCTTTTTGATATGGAGGCAATCGCATTTAGACTATACTATCTTACAAACTGAATAAGCAAGAGGATGCATTTTTTTTTTACAATAAAATAAATTAACACCTAATAAGCTGCAAACAATGCTGAGAGGACCAAAGGAGGAGGATCACTTGTTGACTGTATTTTCGATCTCCCTATGGCAGCTCCCTTGATCCATAGAATTGGAGCCATGCTCAGACCTTTTGGTGAGAATGTCCTACATATATTTGATGGTCCCTTCAATGTGATTACAACCATTTTTCACATCCATTAGTTTGGTGTTTCATGTGGACCATTGCTATCAAAGAAGGGAAATTTCTTATTTGGTGTGCACCTTGTTCTAGATCATATGGTTATTCAACTGCTCTATTACCACTTTGTGTGATTTTCAAAATGCACAGAGGTGGCTCTTATAATCGGAGGGATCCATGTTCTTATGATGAGTGGGGGAGAAGGGATTGCTGCCTTTCTTCAGAGATGAAAAGTGCACTGCTTTGAATATGTTAGCTAGGGAGTATGGGGAATGAAGGGAACACCTAGTTTCTCTTGTGAAGGGCGAAATGGATAGGGTGTTGTGGTGAAAGGCAATAAGAAAAGAAGGGGAGAAAATGTAGGCAAAGGAGGAGGTACTAGGACAGCGGTGAGGATTAATATAGGGAGAAAAATGGTCAACTTCCCAGTTCAGTGACAGAGAGCTGCAAAAGCATGAAAGCCTGTTAGAAATATCAAAGCAAAGAAAGATTGTGCCTAAGAGCACAGGCAAAGAGGGATCGAATAGAAAAGGAGAATTTCGATCTTGGGAGTGAAGAGGCTGCCTAAGGAACGAGAAATAGAGCATAGGTGATGCAGATATAGGATTGAGGGGCATATTTAAAATAATGGGAGTGGAGATGCACTGTAGATTCACAAGTTGGATGTTGCTATTCTGAGGGCGAGTACACTGACTGAAGGTGCAGAGTATACTAAGAGGATTCAGATCAATCATGTTCTGAAGACCGAGGATTTTATTGCATGTGTGTTCAGAGATTTGAGTCAGATCAAGATTGCTTAGATGATGTCCTTTGAGAGGGAGAAAATGCATGATGGTGATAGGAGTGGGGGGAGCCATCAGGAGATGGGGATGGATTTGATTTGTCCATCAATTTTTGCCTATCTGACCTCTCTGTTAACTCCTTCATTTTCCTGAAAGTAGGCATGTTTGTTGTTGTTTTTTAATATGTGATAATAGTCGATCCTACCAACCTTCTTTTCATATTGTTTTACTCTACTCAGAATTTGACAAAGATTTGCATTTTTTGGATTACTGCCACTTACCATTTCATGAATTATTATTGAGGAATCCCCAAAAATGATAGGGTTGTGGATATCTCTATCTTTTAATATTTTTATGCCTAAAACAAGACCATATGCTTCATCTCTGTTGTTGGACATTTTTCCCATACCCTAATTGAATTGTGTAGGACTGGAGTTGTCTCTGTGAATTATTACTCCTCCAGCTCCAGCTTTTCCCAGATTCCTTTTGGAGGCTCCATCGAAGAAAATACAGGGCCCGTTGAGGGATCTAATCCAATTTTGGAATTCTTCCTCCTCCTTTCATATTTTCCAGTTTGGCTACACCTCTGTGATTTTTTTCATCTGTTGGATTGTAATCTTGTTGAGGGCGAAGCTGATACAATTTTTTTCTTCATTCGCAATTGAATCATGTCGATTCCATCGATCCCTTTAGCTGAAAGAAACTCTGTGATTTGACCCCGTGCCTTTGAGGTCACTCTATTCACAGTTAGTTTTTTATTTTTAAACACTTTCCCATTCCTTGCAAGCCAAATCTGCCAGCAGAGGAAGGAGGTAATGTTGGACCATAACCTTTGTAATGTGACTTTGATTTTAAAAGAATAGGGATAACTTCTCCTCCATTTGCTTAAAAATTGATTGAGAGGGAAATTGTAATTTAGGATTTCTTCGATTGGTGATATTGTTTTCTCCTAGCACTCTCTAGAGAATGGGCACTCTAAAAAGAGGTTGTATAATTTCTTCCTCCTGCAAGCAAAGGGAACATTGAGATGGCCCATGGATTCCCCTTTTTTTCATATTCTCAGTAGTAAGAGATTTTCTATGGAGGAGGGTCCATAGAAATATCTTGATTTTTGGGAGAGTTTCCACTTTTCAAGCACACTTACAATACTGCCAATCTTTTTGCCTTTTTTGTTCTTGTATTGTGGCGTGACCAAACTTGACTGAGTAGTATCCACCTGTAGGTACCCAAAAATGAGCATCTCAAATATTCTTAGCTATAGGGGCAGCTCCCATCAGGTGAGAGATCATGGAGATCCATTGGCCCATGAGATCGATGGGCAAGTTGGGTCTATCCCACTACTTCCAGGTTCCATATTTCTCCCATTTGGAGATTTCTCCCAATTTTGTGAAGCCTTCCACTGTCATCCCGGTCTTTAGGCCATGAATATCTAGGGTGTTGCCCAAGGGAGGGTTTCCCATGATGCTATCGGTCCATAAGTTAATTTTTTCCCATTTCCTGGCCTTGTGGAGATATTTTGATTTATAACTAAAATTGTATTGGAGATGAGCTTCCAGATTAGAGAGCACGGCCTTATGGGAGGGATTCTTTCCAAAAAGGAGATTATTGGAGCATTGAGGTATTTTCTTCTAGGGAACCTTTCCACTAGCATCTTTCTCCCATGAGAAACCTCCAGGCGATCTTGGTTCCTAGGGCCAAATTCATTGTTCCAGGAGTTTGAATGGATAGGCCTCCATTTTTGTAGTGACAAATGACTTGGTTCCAGTTGACAAGGTTGAATTTCTTCATTTTAGATTTTCCTCCTTACCACAGAAAGCCTCTAATGATGATTTCAATTTTTTTATGAATGCTTGTAGGAGCTACTATTAGAGAAAATTGATGTAGGGACAGTGCTGAAAGAATTGATTTGACGAGAGTTACTCTTCCCGCTTGGTTTAGCCATATCATCCCCCAATCTTGGATTTTAATTTTCATTTTCTTGGCATACTTGTTCCAGATCTTAGTCTTTAAAATTTTCTTGGTGATAGGTAGCCCTATATTTTGAAATTGGCTCCAATTTATTTGGAATGGGATTTCTAGAATTTGTGACATTATTTGTAGTGTTATTGGAGGGGTGTTCTAGCCATATAAGCAACTTTTTCCATTGTTAATCAGCCCTCCCGAGACATCCATGATGTTGTCGAAAATAGATTTAAATCTTCTTGCTACTATACAATATGCTCCCCCCCATGAGAAGGGTGTCATTTGCAAATAAGGAATGGTTGATGATTTTGTGCCTCTGCTTATCATCAGGCCTATCAAGGAAGAGTTTCTATGGCTATGCTTTGGATTTCTACTTGGTGATTCAACCATTAGAATGTAGAGGAAGGGAGACAAGGGGCAGCCTTGTCTGAGCCCCCTTGAGATCTGAAAATAATCACATGGTCTACCATTTACAAGAGGGGAAATCCATGGGCCATTGGTGTAGGCCTTGATCTATAAAGTCATCAGAGAAGCCAAAAACCATAATGAGAAAAAAAGAGAGGTAAGAAAGGTCAACTCTATCAAAATAATTGGTCATATCCATTTTTAAGATGAAGCCTTGTTCATTACGGGAGAAGCCTGAGTGGAGGGCCTCTTGGATAAGAATGATATTGTCAACAATTTGACGGTTTGGGACAAAGCCTCCTTGGTTTTCAGAGATAAGGGAGTGGAGGAGCATTTTAAGTCTTCTAGCTAAGATTTTAGAGATGATTTTGTTGAAAGCACTGCAAAGGGAGATGGGACGAAATCTATTGAGAGAAGAGGGGCGGGGGTATTTTGGTATGAGGGCAAGAAAGGTGGAATTTGTGAATCCTCCAACCTTTTTATTTTTGATGACATATCTTATAATTTTTAATAAATCCTTTTTTATTACATACCAGAAGGTACGATAGAAAGAGATGGGGAAGTCTTCTGGGCTTAGGGCCTTTTCTGGATGTAGGTCCCATACAACTGTCATGACTTCTTCTGAAACTTCTCTAAAGAGTCCTTTATTTTCTTCCTCATCAATTATTTTTGGGATGTGCATTAGAAATTCCTCTAGATTTACCTAACTGTCCACAGTTGTTAGAAGAGTTTTAAATGTTGGAAAAATTATTTATTGATGTATTCTTACCCCTTTATTTCAAACCCTCCTTCTCCCATCATTTTTTCTATATTATTTTTTATCATTCTAGTTTCGACTGAATTGTGGAAGAAGGCAATATTTTTTTCCCCTGCTTGGATCCATAGCTGCCTAGACTTCAACCTCCAAGTGTCCTCCTCTTGCCTGATACTCCTATAAATTTTCCAATGTGTCTCTTTTTCCTTTATCTGATTTTCAGCTGTGTTGTCCATGTTGTCCATTTCCTCTTGTATTTTTTCCAACTTTTGTTGCAGCTCTTCTTTTTCTTTTTGCGGTTCCTTATAGTTGGCCTTTGCCCAATATTTTAGCCTTGCTATGATGCTATTTATTTTTTATTCCATATGAAGTTGGGAGAACCATTAAATTTATATTTCCACATTTTTTCAACCTCTTGCTTTACCTCTTCATGGTTGCTCCATAACTGATTATATTTGAAAGGAAGAGGGCCAAAATTTTCAGATGCTCCAAGCTCAAAGGAGACTATTTTGTGGTTTGAGGCTATTGATGGGATGATTTTGGAGGAGACTTTACTGTAGCTAGCCACTATATTGTCCCTAATGAGGATTCTTTCCAACCTTTCTTTGATGTTAGCCTTCCTAGCTCTCTTGTTATCCCAAGTATATTTCCCATTTTTGGGAGGTATGTCCAAAAGGTTACACTACTCTATGATTTCTTCAAGGGCTTCCCTAGATGGGTCTGGCTGAAAGAGGCCACCTCTTTTTTCCTCTCATTTAAGAATAATATTTAAGTCTCCTCCAAGGATTAGAATCTCTTCTTGGGCTACCATTGTTGTCTCTTTTAAATTTTTCCAACATGTTTCTTTATCTCTGTAGTGGTTTGGAGAATAAATGTTATATACGTTGATTTTTCACCCATGAATACACTTTCCATATTGTTTTTAATCCAATGGGCTTCCATTGTTGAATCTTGCATTATCCATTTTCCTTTTTTTCCAAAGGGTGTAAATCCCTCCAGATGCACCATTGGCTGAAATAAATTTTCCTTCATAGTTTTTTTATTTTTGCCGCGATACTATCCATCTCTTGATTACTGATTTTTGTTTCTTGGATAAGGAGGATGTCCAGTTTTTCCTTTTTGATGAGGTCTTTGATGAGATTTATTTTTGAGGGATGACCCAACCCCATGCAATTACAAGAGACGATTTTCATTATTAATTGGGAATTGAGAATGAGGGACCTTTCCCTCTATGAACTTGTTGAATTTTTTCCTTGCTCTTGTTTCCTTTCTCAAGGTAGATCTCCATTGGTTTTTGTGTTCCCAGGGTTAGGTCCTTCACAACTCCCTTGTCTCTTAATTCTTTATTTGACTTCCTTCCTACTTTCTTGGAATGATCAACATATAATAGGGATTCCTTGGATTTATTTATTGTTAGAATCCGTTATGAGGAGGGAGGAGGGGGACTAGTGAGGATGGGGGGGGCCTCTAAGAGGGGAGGGTTAGAGGTAAAGAGGCCCTGAGGGGGAGGGGAGCTTGGGGGACGAGAGGAGAGTTCAAAGTTGTTTTATGGAATGAAGGGGAGGGATAAGGAGGGGTTTGGGGGGTCAGATGGAATGGAAAGGGGCTAAAAAGGGTTGGAGCCCAGGATGGGGGAGGTTTCGGGGAAGGAGGAGGGAGGTTGAGCGGAGGATCTGTGGGAAGGAGAGGGAGGGCCAGATGGATGAGGAGGAGAGGGGGCAGGCTGAGATTTGTTTTCAGTTTTTTTTTTACTTGTTCCCATTTTGGATCTTGAGTTTCTTCAGTTTGCTTGTCATTTTTTTTTTTTTTTTGCATCTATTAGCGAAATGGCCATATTTGTGACATACCTTACACTTGAAGGGTATTTTCTCATATTCCAGCTGATGAATGTGTGTCCATTTATCTAACTTGAGCTTGATGGCTTCTGGTAGTCTTTCTCCTAGGTCAAATTTGACACAGATCCTTGTGCATGCCTGCATATTATCCTTTGGCTCGCTTCTGTCAATGTACTTTCCAACAACATTCCCTATTGCTCTTATAGAATCATCTCCCCAACAATGCAAGGGAAGACATGGCAGCCTGACCCAGACCAGGACTGAATGAGGGACATCTAGTTCCAGATCGAAGTCCAACGTCCATCTGTTCAAATATAAACCTTTGGCGTCCATGAAGTATGGGTCGCTTTTGAAAATTAAATCGTGATCATCCTTGGATTGGAAGTGGAAAGTGTAATAACCTCTACTGCAAAATCGAATGGAGATCTTACCCTGTGTGACTTGTGCCCAGTTTCGTTCCACCCATTTTTGGACGGTATTGGGGGAAGGCCATAGACTAGTAAATTACCTGACCAACCCTTTTTCAGACAGTGATATCACTTCTCTCTGAGGAAATTTTGGAGGCAGGTTGATTTCAGGGATTATTTCAAGTTTTTTAACGAATTTGGAAATTGCTGGTCTGTATATTTGAGGGCCTATTGAGGCGATTAAAGAAGAAAAGGATGAAGTTGCTGCATTAAGTAGAGCTTGGAGAGGGGATGCAGGGCTGTTGATGGAAGGTGCCTTACCTGAATCAGACTCCGGGTGAGCCATGTTGGCTGGAGGCCCAGGCACTACGATCAGGGAGCCACTAGGCCAGGCAGCACGGGCTTGCAGCGACAACAAAAAAAATGTATATGTATTTTAATTTACTATACCTACTTATGGTAGTTATGGTTCAAAACTTACAATTATTTACAATTTTACAAATTTAAAAATTTTAATAAAATTGAATGATGACAATACGTACAATTAAAATTTTACAATTTCACAATACAATTATAATTACAATTAGAATTTTAGAATTTTACATACAATTACAATCAAAATTTCAATTACAATCATTTCACATTAATACAATTAAAATTTTACAAATATTTTTTTTTTTGTAATTGAGGCTAAACTATATTAATTCAAAAATAAAACATTACATATGATACAGGCTGAGTTGGTAAGCAGCGCTTAACCAATCCAAGCCTTTGTTACTTTAATATTGCGCATGTGTGGGGCTGCCTCCTTGGAGGAAACCAACCCTGAAATAACATCAGACAGAATATTACAAAATGCTCCATGACACCAGTGAAAGTAAAGGGTCTACAATAATAATTGTCATAACAAAAAACTAGAAAAAACTGAGCTGCCACACAGTCATGGGTATTTTGCATCATCCTCGGTATTTGGGTCTTCCTTCTCGATACAGAATGCATAATCCTGCGCAATGGCATCCTCTTCAGCAATTGGTCAGCGCGGAGGCCTGGAAGCAGGTGCGTAGAGGATGGGAGTGACTGGGTACTCAGCATCCAGCATTCATGTCCAGGTGCCCTCCGAATCCATTATCCAAACATCGGTGTCTTCCCCCTCTACCTCTTGTGCCACAAGAGGCTTGATTTTGCAGGTTCTGAGTTGCTCCTGGTGTGCAATGGTGGATTTCCTTGGTACACTTTTGCCTCTCTGTGTTTCATGAGTGGGGGCCTCCTCCTCCTGGTCGTGCGCAGGGCTCTGAGGGGCCTCCTTGGAATGATTCCTTGAAGAGGAGCCCTAAAAGGAATCCAAAAGGTTATCGATCCCTCGTTCATAGCGTCCAGGGAACACCTATTTGGCCTCCTCTGATTGTTATTTGGTGTAGTCTAGGAACCATGGATAGGTATAACAGAGGGTAGATGGGGGTTTGAGAGGTATGGAGGAGAGGCTCTGACTAGAGATAGGGAGGTGCACAGGTGGAGGATGTGCAGCTGAAGGATCTTGGTGATGGGAGCACATAGGCTGGAGAAACTAGCAAGGCCAAGGGAGCCGAGGTGAGGTGCGCATTAAGGGGGGGGTGTAGCCAGGAGGATTATGCGCAACAATACTCTAGGGGTGGGGGGGTGCACAGCGGGCAAGGTGTGCAAGAGGGCTAAAACTGAAATAGAAAAGAAAGAAGGAGAAAACTTTGAGTAGCATTATGCAGAAGGGCCTCCCCTTTTGTAGGCCTGTGGCACAAGAGAAGATGTTGTGAATTATTATACCTTGCTTGCATATGCATGCTGTGACAGTTCTCATGCGGAGGCATGTACTTCGAGTTATGGAAAAGCGTCATATCCATTCTGGAGATCATTCAAATGATTGCAGCTGAGAGGTACCACCAAGGGTTGTTGTTGGCGTTGCATATCTTCATGATGCCTTGCCTCTATCACCTCATGTGAATTATTTCCTAAGTATGGATCCACTTCAAGTGAAGGCCTGCGTTGCAGATCTTCATCATCTCGAACGTGGGAGAGACTATTTTCATACGTGCTTCTAGTGTCACCCGCATCCGGGGAAAATTTTTACAAATATTTTACATACAATTATAATTAGAATTAGAATTACAATTTTACAATTTCACATACAATTACAACTACAATTACAATTACAATTACAATTTTAGAACTTTACATACAATTACAATTACAATTTTACAATTTTACATATATACAATTACTATTAAAATTACAATTACAATCATTTCACATTAATACAATTAAAATTATAATCACAATTATAATTAAAATTTTACAAATATTTTACATACATTTACTATTAAAATTACAATTACAATCATTTCACATTAATACAATTATAATTATAATTACAATTACAATTAAAATTTTACAAATATTTTACATACAATTACAATTAAAATTACAATTACAATTACAGAATTATCCTTAAGTCAAACACAAAAATGGAGAGTTTTGGCAGAAATCCCTTTGGTCTAGGGTTTCTTGGCGCTGAGGCTGCCGACAGAAGTTGGGTTGGTTTGAGTGAGGGTTTTCGGCTCTGTCCAAGGAGTAATGGCTCCCATCACTCGAGGATGCAGGTGAGAGACTCTCTTGTGGCCAATGGTGGGGGGTGGAAAAGGAGATGCCTCCTCTACTTCCATGTTTTTGAGCTCCTCTACTACCGACTCAAAATGGAATCCCTATTCCCGAGGAATGCTATGAAAGGGGAGAGATGAGGGGTTTATGGGCCGGAAATACCAGTTATAATGAGGCCGATAAACAAAGGCTTATTTCCTCCTAGCCCTGTGGTATCGTGGTTACTGTTTTTAATCGACATGTGGAGTGCTGGGTGCTTTCTGTGGAGATGAAGGCATCTAAAGGGTTCGGTGTGGGAGGTTTCTGCATGGAAAAACTAATGTTTCTAGTGTTGGGTCTTCCTCTAGGGGGTGCCAACACTTCATGTGTGGTTAGCGGACTTAGAAGCACGATGACCACTGGCCATTTCTCCTCAACGCTCGACCCTTTCTGTCGCTTGACCTCCCCTATTCCGAAGCAGATGATTTTGGCTCACGTTGTCTGCGTTACCGACTCACTGTGCTTGGTACCTCTCCTTACCTTCTCGTTCTTCATATTATTTTTTAAGGAACTTGAGTTTCGGGACATACTGAGGGGGAGGGCGGCTTGGGGTCCGACCCCTATTCTTTTGCTTCTATTGCTGCCATGGCGCGAGGTAGTGTCCTCACTTCGGTCATTCCTGACTATTGGCATAATGCCCCCATGGACTAGTTTCGACCCCCGCTGGTGCTCTTTTCCCTCGGGGGACAGACACATATCAACCTTGCAGTGGGTATGGCGGTGTGTGCTATGCAACGCTGCCTCATTACCAAATTTCATTAAATCCATAGATGGGAAGACAATCATTCTATGGGTGTGGGAATTTGAGGTGGTTTTTGAGTTGAAAAAAATCCAATCTTTCATAGGCATCTCGACTCAACAATAAAGCCTAATATACTTAGGAAGAGCACTACAGGAAATATCTAAATTAAATGAATACCAGATTCAAAGAAACACCACTATTTTCCTGAACTTAAGACTCAGAGGTGGCGCTTGAGGAACAACAATAATTAATAGATCAACAACAACAGGAAAAGGAATGCCCTCATTCAAGGATATCCTGAGAGGGAAAGCCCCCACACAGGGGAAAAAACAAATTCCACATTTGTCACTACCAGGACCATACATTGTAGAAAAAACAGAGAACATTCCAGATCTAGCAGTAGAAATACCAGAGGTAATTGGGCTGTTTGATTCACTGCAATAAAAAGCTATTATCTGCCACTTTAATGGATACTGGAAAAAACTGGAAGCGTTACATGCATGGATACACCAAAACTGGACCCAGAACTATGATATTTACCTTTGTGCAAAAGTTTTCTTCGTGGTTCAATTTGATACAATAGAGGACTATAGCTTTGCAACTATTGAAGGACCATGGTTCTGGGGAAGAGCAAGCCTCTTTGTAACCCCATGGTTCCCTAGTTTTGATGCAAACACAATGGTGGTTACAAAAATTCCTGTTTGGGTGAGATTACACAACCTGAGACTCTCGTTCTAGCACCATCAGGTTTTATAAAACAATGGGAACTCTCTAAGAAGGTTCATAAAGCTGGACTGAGAAAGAATAGACATAGGGATATTCACCTTTGCACGTATCTGTGTGGAGATATACCTATGAAAGGGCCTGCCAAATTGCATACATCTAATTCACAAAGACCTCAAGTGGCCTCAATCATTAGATTTCGAAAACACAACGTTTAGATGTAGGGTGTGCCACCAAAATGGGCACTTGCAGAGCACCTGCACATTATCAAGGAAAAAAACAACCAAGAATACGCAAAAGAAGAAAGGATGGCAATTTACGGATGTGTCACTATCAGATGAAGAGGAAGAAGAAACGGAAGTAAACCAGAGGCAAACAGAAACAGAAAATCAACAAGAAAATCAGCAAGATTCATAGGAGAAGGAAGTAGAAAAGGTGGAAGAAAAAGCGGAAATCGACGAGAAGACATCTTCACCTTCAGATGCGGATCCCCATCAGGATGAGCAGATCGGTGATCGAGGTGTGACAGGCACCAAGCGAGCACATGTATCTGAAAGTTATGACTCAGAAAAGGACGTCCAACTCTCTTCCAGCATGGAGTTGGCCACTCTTCTAGCATGGAGTTGGCCATTATTCATTCTACTTCTTCACTGGATGGCTGGCAAAAAGTACAAAAGGAAAAAGGAAACAAAGATAAGTCCAGTTTTCTAGCATTGTGTAATTGAGTCTTAAATACCTGCCCAAGCCATGTTTCTAATAGGGCGATTCTCTCATATGGAATGCTGTGGCATCTACGATGTAACTTTTTGTAAAATTTTATAAAAAATTTGATTTTTTCTCGGAAAAAGAAATAAAAATAAATAAAAATTAAATTAAATTAAAAAATTACAATTACAATTACAATTTTAGAATTTCACATACAATTACAATTAAAATTACAAATACAATTTTAGAATTTTAGATACAATTACAATTACAATTACAATTACAATTTTACAATTAAAATTACAATTACAATCTTTCACATTAATACAATTAAAATTTTACAAATATTTTACATACAATTTCAATTAAAATCACAATTACAATTACAATTACAATTTTAGAATTTTACATACAATTACAACTAGCAATTGCACCAATTGTTGCAAAGGAAACGACTTAAGAAATTTAGAGAAGAATCGTGACATATAAAGAATCATTGAAGATAAAAAATTCTATGAAGAAATATTATAAATAATCCTCTCTAAACATAAGATTATACCATTATACCATAAGTTGAGATCATCAAAATATTGCTGCATCAAATTTCTTGCATAGCTCATCATCGGTTTGTAATGAAAGAATTTTCACAAATTTCAATTATCACCCTTAAGCCTTCCAATTCTCATATGCAATTCCATTCTAATTAGTTTCAGAGGTTTCACAGTAATATGTCCATCATTTTCCTTAAATTTCCAAGGGAAATAATACCATATCACCACATTTTCATCCAATGCCTGGCATATATCACCAACCACACCAATAGTAACAAGCCAAATTTGGTATTATGTGGTGTTATATTAAAATATAATTAAGAAAATACAATAAAAGAAAAAAGTGCAATTGATAAATGGTTCATAGAACTCAAGGTTGGAAAATTATGTGGTGTTAGATTAAAATATAATTAAGTAAAATACAATAAAATAAAATATTGCAATTGATAAATGGTTCATAGAACTCAAGGTTTTCATCACCATCTTCATACACGCACGTGAATGGAAGATTATGTGGTGTTAGATTAAAATGTAATTAAATAAAATACAATAAAAGAAAATATTACAATTGATAAATGACTCATAGAACTCAATGTTGGAAGATTATGTTGTGTTATATTAAAATAATTAAGTAAAATACAATAAAAGAAAATATTTCAATTGATAAATAACTAATAGAACTCAAGGTTTTCATCACCATCTTCATCCATGGCACGAGAATGGAAGATTACGCATCGATGGAGAGGAACTTTTAGAACAATCACAGTAGGCTATTGATGTGGAATGGTGATAAAACTTGTAGAACAATCACATTGGGCTATTGATGTTGAATGGTGATAACTAAGTTGATTTTTTGTCTTCATGGTCATTTAATTTTAGTTACCACTTTAATATACTATAAATTCTAAAAAAAATTCATTAATAAAGTAATAAAAATTATCTCTACCTTCTTGTTATTCTATCTTTGCATTTAATAGAATTAATTGAAACAAAACTAAAAAAACACTAAACTTTAGAGGTTTATTGGTTGTGTGTAAGTGGAATCTCCTTGAATTATACTTAAAACAAATAGTACCAATGACCCAAAGTTATAATGGAAATTTTGTTCCAAAAATATCTTTTATCCTTAACATAAAAAACTCTAAATAACTTGAATTCTTTAAATTCCATCATATTTGATAACACTAAAACTATGCTCTACTACATTTATAAATAATGATTAATTACATTAAATTTAACTGTCTTAAAAAAAATAATTAAATTAGAATTTATTATTTAAGTGAAAAATATATTTTATTGTTTTTAATCCTCGTGAATCTGATTATTACTAAATTTGCTAAATTTTGATGTTTTTTCAGATCGTGTGGGGAAGTTTGACAAAAGAGCTCAGATGATAAAGTGTGTTTGGGGTATACCATTCTTAAAAACCTTAGATGATACAGTACTATCATTGCCTATATCTGGTTTGTTAAATGAAAATTAAAATATTATGATATTTGATATTTAGAATAAGAAGATATTAAATGAGTGATTGATTTATTGTAGGGGTATTTAATATTTATATTGATGTTAAATTATAATTTTAGATTTTTGAGATTAATTGAAAGATATTTAATATTTTTAATATAATATAGTATTGAATATAATATTATTTAAATAAGGTTGGTTATGTATATATTATTTTTTCTAATATTTTTTATTTATTTTTTCAAATTATATTAATTAATTATAAATTATAAATTATTATAAACATGTATGAGCAATAATGTCTGGCTTACTGCAAACAATGCAAATGATCCAGCTGTTGCATCAACATAGTTGCAAAATAAGATTTAATCTTTAATAACCAATCACAATTCAAAAATATATATATTTTTTTCATTGTGGTTCATAGTTCTTTGATGGCGCTACATCCCACAGGTAATAATCCGGTAGATCCACCAGGAATCAGCGTCGGCTTTTAATTCAGACTAATCAGGCGTCGAAGATTTGACATGACGTTCCATGGCAAAGCACTTTGCTTTGGAATTCGACCATTTAAACTATCCTTGGGGCAAAAAAATAGAAAATAAATAAAAATAAATAATAATAATAATATAAAATTAATATAAATAAAAAAAATAAATTAATTTTTTAATAAGATTAAAATTACAAAATTTGGTTTGATTTTTTATTAATATCATATATACGTGGGGTTTCTGTCTGAATTTTGTCTACATTATGGGACTTTTGTCTGACTGTTGTTTATTTACTGCTGCCATGCAATAAGTTTATAAACCGATGTTCTGCACTCATTTTCCAATCTATATCTATCATAAAAAATCAAAATCATAGAAAAATAAAAAATCCTATCTCTGAAAATAAAAAACTTAAACTGCAAAAATCTATGAAGTTTTAAATATTACAGAGAAAACCGTAAGAGATTTTTGACCATTTGAGAAACGTAATTATTAAAATGATGCTGAAAATTTGAATTGTTCTTTGTATATATATATATATATATATATATATATATATATATATATATATATATATATATATATACAAAGAACAATTCAAATTTTCAGCATCATTTTAATAATTACGTTTCTCAAATGGTCAAAAATCTCTTACGGTGTTACGCATTTTTGATAAATTAAGGTGTTACGCATTTCGTCTTTATAAATTTTAAGTTTTATTTGTTTTTCTCATTACTCTCCACTGCCTTTGCTTGATGGCTTTGTTTATGAATCTTGAGGGTTTTCTTTCATCTGCTCTACCATGTTTTTTCTGGATTAAGGATCACACCGTAGGTAAGATTTAAAAAATTTACAATCCCTTTTGTTCTTTTAATGACTAATTTCCTATCGAAAATATTGTAATTCTAACTAGGGGAGTGGTTCTTCCATTTGAAATATTTTTATTTATTTATTTCTGCTTTTCATTCATGTGCAGAGTTGATATTAATCTATTTTATTTCCTTATGTATCTATCTGGAATTCATGAATTTTCTCTCTCAGGGTATTAGAAACTTGTTCTATTTTATTTCCCTATGCATCCATCTGCCCAATAAATTCATGGATTTTCTCTCTCAGGGTATTAGAGACTTGTTGGTGAAGAGCGACGCTTTAAAAACTGTATATATTGTTGAATCTTTTCTATGAAAACTGTATTATTTTGTTAGGGTATTATTTGTGAAGTGTTTTTCACTTACTATTGATTTTCATGATCCAATCAATTTCACCACAATATAGTTAAACATATAATTATATAATTTCACAATATAGGAAAGAAGTATAACTTATAAATAATTTAAAATATTAAAAACAAAAAATGCACGGTTAAATAAAATGTCGTCCCTGTGTAAACTTTTCTCATCAATCTTATCTTTTGTCTTTGTAAAGTTTTCTCAAGCTTTCCATACAGTATTTTCCCTATTTTCACTTAAAAAAAAATATATATATATATATATATTTATTTATTTATTTATTTATTGCATATTAATACCTTAATACCATGTTATATATACTAAGATACTCTTCATAAGTGTCTCTGCGTTTGGGATTCATCGACTCTTCACGACTTTTAGAAAACTAAGTAGTTATGTAATGAGCCTAAATTGGCTAGGATTACATAAGTACTTATTTGCAGTGATTCATTTCTCTTGCAAAAAATATGATGTATGAAATTATTTAAGTAATAAATTATTTTGATTTAAATATTTAAAGAAAAATCGAGGCAGTAGGGAGCCCTGAGATTGGCCAAATGCATAAATTCTTTTGATTTGAATATTTAAATAAAAATAGACAGAGTTGGCCGTTTTGAAATTGGTGAAAAATAGAAAAGAGGTTGAGTAGTTGGTTGGATCTCACCTTAGGGGCAGGCGAAGCAGAATTAATCTGCACCAAAACCAGAAGCTTCTTGAATGCTCCCACAACTAGAGTCTCGTTCAACGCATCCCATTCACCGGATTTGAGACAAATTCTCCAGAGCGTGCTTCATGGCATTCCCTTCGCCGGACTTGAGGCAAATTCTGATAATCCCCACAACATATTGATCGGCATTGTTGTTGGACACGACCAGTTGTAGGAATTGCTTCTGTAATTTTTACTATGTTTCTATTAAACAGAGAATTTGAACAGAGCATTAAGACTAGCAATTTGGGCTTCAAATGCATAACTCTCATAGTCCTGGACACCATCATCATCAATTTCTCTTTCCACAAGGCTTATCAGAGATTCAATTTCTTTCAATTTCTTTGGAATAAGATGGAAGAAGATGTCCCTCGTTAGTGATTGAACAAGAATTGCAGCATTTAACAGATGCAACTTGCATGACTTGGAAGGACAAAATTTGGGGAAGATTCTATAAAGCTTTTTCTATATAGTTAATACTAGCAATTGCACCGGGAGGTGCAAAGGAACGCAAAACATGTAAGGGGGGCAAAACATGTAGATTTTGAGTTAATGATGTAAGGGGGGCAAAACATGTAGATTTTGAGTTAATTCTTCTCCAACTTTTCCCAACAGAGGAGAAAGAATAAATGGCCTCCAGGGATTGAAATCAACTAGATTCACTATCATGCCGTCTGTAACATAGCAATGGAATGTACAGTAAAAAAATTCAAATTTCAATGGTAATGATGGGTAGGGACCATTGCATGCATAGTAAGAATCAACAAGAAAGTAAGAAATGGCAGCTGGTTGGTTAGAATACACAAATACAAATTTGACACCCCAAGTTGGTTCAGAAAAGAAATATTATCAAGGATCATTACTTGTGCATTACATGAATGTAAGATGCAAGCAATAGAATTTTGACAAACGAAACCCTTAACAAGTGAAACCAACTGACTCCACAAATTTCAGAAGGCATATTTCCAATTACCATTTGAAGCATTAATAAGAAAAAATAGCACAGCTGTATCAGGGCTTGAAGCAAAGTAGCTAGACTCAATTCTGCAAATGGTTTGGCAAGGTCAGAATAAGATTTTTTTGCTATTATAACTGGTAAGCACCTCGACGGCCCCATATCTGTTACTGCAAACGTTCGAAAACCCATATTGTAGAAGCGCAGGAAGTCTATAGAGCGTTGTTTGATGATCGATTCTACAAATGACAGTATACCCTGCAATTTCAATTTCAAACCTCCCATGTAAAAGTACAATGCAAACCCTTGAGTGTGGAAAATAGATTTTTGAATTGAAGCCTATGTGATTCATATTATTTCAAGAAAGTTTCAATAAAAACGACAGTCAAAATTATTGAGTTTAAAACCATCCAATATAATTTATTATGAAAACTAAATTATTAGGTTTATCCATCTAAAATCACCCTACATAATTCATCATCAAAAGAAAAATAGATAGTGTAATCCAAAACTAATATGGACAGTCTGATCTAAGAGTTTATGAAACTTTCCATCATAAACCACCCGCTAGCATACATGCAAGGCGTGAGCATTTGATTCTGAAAAAGCCTACCTAGCTCAGGCAGCTCTTCATTCACAAGAACTTCAAACTCAAACAGATATTGGTGTAACAGAGGTAGGCCTTCCAAATATGAACGTCGCATTGACATAATCACAGTGCCCTTGAGCAGAGCCGCCATTACCCAAAGCGCCTCTTCCTCCTCATTCGTGTGAAGCAGAATCATGCCTGCTATGAAATTCATCCCCTGTGTATACCCCACATCCCTATCATACACAAAGTAGGCCTTCAACAAATTGTGCAGAGATCTCTGTCCGGGCCCGTCTCTCAGTTGAAATAAATTTTGGGAGGGCAAGGTGCGATGAATGCCTTTCACGATAAGCTTCTCTAATGAATAAGAAGTTTCAGTGGATAGGAGGAGTTGGTAAATTCCAAGGTTTGCTAAATCCCCACTTAAAAGGAGGGGCAGTTGTATTGTAATTTTGTTATAGTGTAAATATCTTCAGGTCGAACCTTGGGTGTGCTCGAATTCCTGAAGCCGAAGAGAAGGATTGAGACGGAAATGGGAACTAGCGTTGAGTTGTACGTTGAATGTATGCTGGAGGGTTTTAAAGGCAGAATGGAATACAATTCATGTTAAAGACCAGCATAGGGGAGGACTGCAGCGAGACTTCAACACACAGTTCGTTGGGTTACCCATTTTGTGCAGAAAACGGGTGAAGAGAACTACGCTAAGGGAAGCGTACTGAAGAGTAAGTGAACGTAGACGATGGAACCTGGAGCGTAGAAGGAACGGAACCAAGAGGTGAACGTGGAACCGGAGGTTATAGTCGAGTGGTTTTGGGAAAAAACCCGCCTATTTCGCATCGCCCTTGCCCGGAGGTGAAACCACAAGGAGAAAACCCGATCCTATTAGATTGTGCCAAGTCGTTGGGGCAATATCACCCTCATCGCGTGAATTCGTCGTGGTAAAGTTCGGGACCTAAAAAAATGCGGAAGTCCACCCTGCTCATTGGATCGCTCCAATCAACACGAAACTCCTCCAGCCGTCGGATGCGAGAGGATTGTTAATAGGTGGGGCTGAACACTACATTGGCACTCGCCTTATAGTTAGGTCCGGGATATATATATGGCGGACATTCATGCATAATGGCGTTTTAATGAATATGTGAAAGTGTCTATGGTATCGTCAATTGATGTCCGCGGTAGTAAAATTAAGGTATGTAGTGATCCCATATTAATGATCTAATGACATGATAAGACTTGGGGTTTTAACTCTAAGGTTTGGTCAATGCTTATTAAACTAAAGACCGTCGTGAGCCTTTCGGGAGGGCGTATACTTGTTATTGCTTGGGGTTATGGTCTAAGAAGTTCGAATATCAAAATATAATGAGAGGGTATTGCCTTTTAATACAGTTTACAAGGGGAGGATTTCTATTAATATTCAAGCGCTTTATAAAAGAGGGAGATAGGCTCGGTGCATTATTCAAAGGATATTCATTTGTTTTTATTATTATTGAATAAATTAAATGTTAAAAGTAATTAAATAATAAAGTTTGAATTTATATATTTATTTTATTTTTAATAATTACATGCTATGGCAAGAAAAGATTAAAAAAAAAAGGGGAAAAAAGAAATTAATGAAATAAATAAATAGAAATAAAAAAGAAAAAAAAAAAAAATTAATTAATTAATTACAAAAATAAGAATAAAATAAATAAATAAATAGAAATAAAAGAAAATAAAGGTTGATAAATAAATAAATAAACAAATAAATAAATAAAATGAGATAAAAATAAAATTACATAAATTACAATTTAATAATATTAAATTAAAAATTAATATTTTTATTAAAATAAATATAAATATTTAAAATTCAAATTATAAACTTTGATCATTTGGTTTACTTTTTTTTAAATAAAATAAATTATTTTTGGAGTATTTCTTGATTTGCAAGAGAGGAAGCAGAGAAAATGTCATCACATACCAGGTAAAACTGCCTAACTGGAAAAATGTTTTCAAGCCATTTCCTTTGTTCTCTGTGTTCCTCTACCAATTGTAAGCAATTATCACATACAATTACAAAATAGTGGAACCTAAACTCTAAACAAGCAGTCCAAGCCTAATATAATGGTAAAATTGTAAGAGGAGAAGAAAGTTGTTTATATATCCAGGGCCCAAACTGCCAGGCTGACTGTCTGCTTGTAATTGTGAGATTGTTCTCACACACATAAAACCATGATTATTTTGATGGATATGAGTTAAGAAGAAAACAAACTTAGTGATACAAAAAATTGTTTTGTTTATATGGCAGCTGCTGAGAAGAGATTGCCGACTTAGCAACCTACACTTGTACAGGAGGATATGTAAAATTTAGCATTAACAGAATTGGTGATTTCTAGTATATATAAATTTAATTGTTTTTTAATTGCAAATAACATGGGTTTTCAGTTAAGATATCAACATGTCACTTGTAGAAATTAAACCTTAGTAGAGAGGATAACTCCTCCTAACTATTTGGGTTAGACCCAATTGACAAAGCATTGTGCGAGATTTACAGAACACACATAATATATTTTTTGTGTGATCAATCATCAAAATGTTGTAGCAACTTGTAGTATATGTTGAATGATGTTTCTGTAGGCTATTGTAATACTCTTGCTGTAAATTCGCCATACATATTGCCATAGTTCCTATACAGATTGAGTTACTGGAATTTATTTAGGAAAAATATAAATTGCAATTAAAACTTTAATTTGGATGATGCTCTAAATGGTAGTAAAAATCAGTCTTTAAGTTTGTTTCTTTGCTTAAATTTGTCATCCTTCATCATGGTTTTCATATGTAAACATGTTACAGTATGTGGTCTTCGGTAAGAATAATAGCGATTTTCAATATTAGAAGTTTAATTGTTATAATTAGTTCTAATTACAATCTGCTTCCAATGCCTGGTCTTTCATACACACGCAATATAAAGACAATGTAACAAGACCTCATTAATCGGGACCTTTCATAATAACTGTTATTTTTAGGCACGATATAATAGTGACCCCCTCTTGCTACTACGAATCTTGACACTACGACATGTCAAAAAGGGTCTTTCTATGATACCGACATATCATTTCTGATTGGAGCACCCAGGTCCTCTTGTAAATTCTTTTCTTTTTTGGAACTTTCTAGTAGCTGTGCTACTGCAAATGTCGGTCCCAATATATAAGAAGACCCCTTGAAATGCATTGTCTGTACTGTTTTGAGGCTCCCCTGCATTGCTGAGACATGTATCTTTTCTTACTACAGCTTCAAAAAGAAAAGCATGAATACCATAATTTAGTATACAATCAAGAGGGAATGCAACCAAAACTAAGGATAATTTTTATTTTGCTAACCACGATTTCATTCTCAGTGTGTTTCAGGCTTTCAGCCCATGTGTAGGGCACATTGATATACACAGGGCTTTCAGCCCATGTGTAGGGCACATTGATATACACAGGTTGAGGCTGTGTGCAAGTCCTGCACTAATTTGGTGGAACAGGCACCCCTCAGACCCTGGCATCTAAGCCAGAAGATGTCAACATTGTGCACATTATGTGGTGTAGCCTCCGGGGGCCTTTTTAAGAATCACTTCTTGGGATTGGTGTCATACTCATCATATGAAATATTGGCATTTAAAGTCATCCATTCAAATGTTTCTGCTCTCAAACTTGCTTGTAATGTTAATATCATATATTATTTTTAAACATAGTTTCATTTTTTGTGATGCCCATCTCATCACACTTGCATGTCTTCAATTAAATGCGCGCCCAACCTAAGAGCCTTACAATAACATGGTAAAACTCCAAAATGGAGAAACATCCATGAAAACTGAGCTTCTATTTTTCAAGTAAATTATCCAATTTTATAATACAAAAACATCCCCACATATAGATTACCTCTCATTACAATTGCACATCCACATACAACTTGAGTGGGCCTAATGGTTAAGAGCATGTGTTTCCTCCTAAGAGGTCACAGGGTCAAAACCAAAAGGGGGTAAAATATGTATGCCTTCGTCGACTTTACAATCAAATCATTGTGTGTCAATAATAATATTTCACCTCAATTATATATGGGAGGGTGAAAGGAGAACAATTTCCATAATACATGTGGTAAAAAACATTTTTAAGATAAATTAAGTACTGAAAAATAACTTGGTCTAAATTTGCAAAATGCCTTACAATCATTAATGCATAAAAAGTACTTTCAACAATTTATAAAAATAATTATTCCAACCTCATTTAACTGGAGGTAAAAAAACCAACAAAACAACTGAGCATAATTAATTACATGAAAATGATGGCAACTTTGTTATATTTATAGAGTCTATATTGTTTTTTTGAAAACCATTAAAGAATATATTGTTTTTCCCGTATCATCAACAATCAAATAGTTTTATAAAAAACGAACTCCCTTCTATCACAAAATTAGTTTTATGAAATCTCATATCATGGAAGTGGAAGTCATGGAATAGTTTAATTTGATACATTCCCATTACAATCATGCTGATGGTCAAAGTTTATAGAGTTGTAATCTCTATTTATAACATCAAATTTTATAGAATGATAAATTTTCTCTCCAACTCGGGAAAGTTTATCACCAAATTTTGTCGAACTGCCATTAGTTTTTGCAGAATACAAGATTATGCAACCCCTCTACCGAGACTTGTATTTATTTCGCTGCCTTCTGCATCACACCTTCGAAAGGCTCGTCCACCTCAATATCATGGAGAACAATTCACATTATAATGAACAAACAGGCCACAAATTCCCACTTTTATTTATATGTATAACATTTCTTCCAAATCGTTAGATAGTCTGAAAAAGTTGTCAGTAACTCTGGCTATTAAAACGCGATTTGCAAGAGTTTGATGGCTCCTCACGAGGCAAGAAATGGATTTCAGAATAGAAAGGAAAAAGTTCGATCTAAACGGATAATGTAGAAGAATGCAATGGACCAAATTGAAAGAATTGCATGAGAAAAGCTTATGGTTATGGAAGCTTTTCACATAGATTTGTTCACTGGGTCTAGCACACAGTTGAATGAAATGTTATTCTTCCCACACGGATTTAAACCTGGTTCGTCACATATTAGTCTTTCATGGACTGATTGTTGAGGCTCTTCATGAGCTATGAGGAATATCTAACCCTCTCGCTTACAGGTTGAATATCTAACCCTCGTTTACAGACTGGAGGGTGGGGCACCTCCCTACATGTATAAAAGAAAATACAAATGGATAACCACTACAAGGCCAACAATAGCCCATAATGTTATCACCAAAGTGGAGTATGCTATTCTCTACACCTCAAAACCAGCAACCTGAATTGCAAAGCTTTTGGTGCAAGTAATGCATATTATTAACCATATGTGTCAATCTCACTCACCAACAAGGCCAATTAAAAAAATAATATGTCAAACAACGGACTAGCGAACCACAATATCTGTTCAAACTCGTGGCCAAAAGACTGAGCAAATACAAAATTGGCAGACACCGAGGAAGGCGAAAGCCTTTGGACCTCAATAAGCAAAATGCAATAATAATAAAGACGTAGTTACAACCTTTACCAATATGACAAGTTAGAAAAAGAAGAGTTTATTTGCATGTTAAATTGTTTTGGCAATTCCTACCCTTTACATCTAATAATATCATAACGGCTGGAATTTGTAAATAATAGGTGCAGACCATTCAAAGATATGGTGAGAATGGAGATGGGATTATCTTTGAGCTGAGACTTTAATAACTCAAAATACAAACAATTTGAGACTATTCAGCATATACTGCTTAACAACATTTGCAATGATTTTGTGGATTAGTAATCCTGAATCTTGATTGCTAATGGCATCCAATCCTGAATTCAAGCATCAGAATTCATAACTAACCGCTTAGACAAAGACACCGTGGAGCACTTTTTCTTTCGCACCAAAGGATGTCTACTTGATTTTATATATCATTTACATTCCAGTGCTTTCTCCCAATTTTTTATTACCCGTGGTCATTTTCCTCTGCCCCCTAGGATATCAAGTCCTTGATATCATAATTATCATTAGGATTCCAGTGCTTTCCCAGATTTTCAGTAGATAGTTTAATCATAGTAGCACAGTTTTCATTGGCTACTCTGAAACTTCGGAGCGCAAAAACTGAGACTATTCAGCATATTTTGCTGAACAACTTTCGGAGAGATGTTATGAATCAGCAATCCTGAATATTGATTGCTGATGGCATCCAATTCAAGCATCAGCATTCATCGCTCTACCCTCAGACAAAGACACCATGAAACATTTTTCAGATTCTCCAAGATTTTCAGTACATAGTTTAATCATAATAGCACAGTTTTCATAGGCTACTCTGAAACTTCGGAGCACAGAAACTGAGACTATTCAGCATATTTTGTTGAACAACTTTCGAAGAGATGTTATGAATCAGCAGTCCTGAATATCAATTGCTGATGGCATCCGATTCAAGCATCAGCATTCATCACTCTACCCTCGGACAAAGACACCATGAAACATTTTTCTTCTGCACCAAAGGACATTTAGTATTTTATTTCATATTGCCATTTGCAGTGCAGTGTTTTCTTCAAGTTTTTCAGTCCATAGTCATTTATCCTCTGCACAAAAGGATATTAAGTCCTTGATTACCTGTCATTAGGAGTTGATTACCTGTCGGTAACATAGAATGCACCTCACTTCTGCAACTCTAAGATAAACAAATTCTATTTCACGGTTTTATCTTTAGCAGAAATAAGCTGATCTAAATGCATTAAATATTAATAAAAAATGAAACAGCAGAAATAACTTTTCATGAAGTGAAATGTAACTGTTTCAAATTTCCTGCACATTCTTGGAGTTCTAAGTTAAAACATCAATATTTTTTTTTCTTTATAGCTCTTGGTGTACTCAGTTCAACCTTAGTTTTAAAACGCCCTGTACTTCTAAAGTGATAATTTTATTCATAAAGGTAAATGGGGTAGTGTATGAATTAATACATTAAATCTGGGTGAAATATGTAGTTAGTCAATATTCGATGTGTCATATGACATATGATACACCAATATTAAATAAAGACTTGGTCCAAAAGTTGAGTAAACAGTCCCAAGAAGCAATGTGTAGACAAGCCTAAGAACCTTGAAAATTTCCCAAGTCTGGAAGCAAGTGAAAATGCACAAAGATAAATCAGCATTTCTTAGTGGATTTCCAGTTTGCTGTTATGGCACATTTACTTCTACTTAGAACGGAGGAAAATATGAATATCAATAAAGGCCAGATCCTATAATCAACATGCAAAATTGGGAGATGCATATGTAAAATACAATGCATTCAGTAAATACTATATATAAACGTAAAGCAAGACATCCGGTTGCAGATAAACAGGTAATCATGGAATGCACATCCAACAGGGCATAGAAACATAAATTCGAAATCAAAGTTCACCAAACTCGGAATTGGGAAAAACTGGGTGAAGTAAACGATTTAAGAATTTGAATCTGATGAGGAAAAACTTGGAAAAATCTGGAAAATATCAAGTAGAGTTTGATCCGTCATGAATAGGTGATCAAACTCCCTCAAACTGGGTCAACTCCAAGTTTAACTGAGGCCGAAATAATAAAGCTCCTTTGCTGCCCAATCGAAGTCAAACTCTATGACACTGTTCCAAATATTAGAGGACTAATGAATTAGGAAAGGTAATAACAGATCTCTTAGGTAATGAATCTACAAGATATAAATTCAAATTGATTGATGTAGTTTAAACTTTGTATAACTTTCACATTAGGTTGATGACAAATTAATAGAATTCTGACCCTTGTAAGCAGATAGTAAATATCATCAGCTCTCAATTGTTGCACCGCCAAAGACAGGGTTATGGTACTGTTAAATGCTCTTTTTATATATATTGAAAGGAGGAAATAAACCAGCAGAGAGATATGCCATTGGTGACTGCACACAAAAGAAAAGCTGCGAATCAAGCACAAAACTTAAAAGTATTAACCGGATAGAAGGCAACCAGTGAGAAAGGAGCAAAAGCAAAATCCCCTCCAAGAACCAAGTAATTTTAAAAGTTAAAACATAGGTCTTTAAACTAAACAGACCCAAGAAAAAGGAGTAGCTCTAAATCTTTTCAATATTTAAGGTTTTTTTAAGTTATCAACACAGTTTAAACGTGAGCCCAATGTAAGCATAATAATCTGTCTTTCTTCTTAAGGAGTTATGGCATTTGTGAGAATGGTCAGTGCAGTTGTCTCTGGATCAATTTATCCAGATCAAGAACCTGGACATGATGCAGGGGCGTTATAACAAGCTGGAGCCATCGTGCAGGGAGGTGACGATGGACCAACATTAGTAGTAACAATTGGTATCGGTTTCTTTTTCAGGTTCCTGATTCTTGAAACAAAGGGCAAATCCCTAGAAGAGCTTTCACGTGAAAACTGCTCTCATTTTTGTGATTTTGATTGGGCAAAATAGGTTTAATGTTCTGATTTAGGCTTATACCCAACACCCACAATCTGACTGCTATATTGTTGAGTTACATCAATTTTTTTCGGTTATGTTTCTCTGTTTCCCCATCTGAAATTCTTGTGTCTTTATTGCACTGTTCAACAACCTTTAATCTGTTATAATGAAGGGCGACATGGGCCATTTTCAAGCCAAATCTAAGAAGTAGAGTAGTGGGTCTGGTCTTGATTTGTATGGGGCCTTTTCAACAGTAAAATTTTTGGGTCAAAGCCTAATATGGATGGATCTCCCCCCTGCCTGGTTCAAGAACAATGCAGGAGACTGCAATAGTCCTACAGCTAATTACAACTGTGTAGATATTTTCATCAGCAACAGCAACAAGGATGACAGCAGGGTGCCTCTCTACTGGGAAGAGAAGAGTAAGGATCTGTCATCTGCTAATTTGAAGGGCAATATCTACAAAAATAGTGGAGATCAGGAACATAGCAGTGTCAGGGTTGAGGAAAGTCTCGGATCTATGACTTTGGGTGAACTGGGGTGACCAAAGGAGGGCAACAACGATGACATGGATGAAAGAGATCGCTCAAAGGAGACACTGTGAATTATGTTGTGCTACATGTAAGAGTACATAATGAATGTGAACTTATGAAGTGCAAAATCTTACATTGAAAAGGAAAACGTTTTAAATAGACATGTTATTGATTACTTTGAAATTGTTAGCATGTACCTCGTAATGAATATTTGTGATATATAACATGTTACTCAGATCAGAAAGAGTCCAAGTAAGAAGAGGTCGTTTAATAATCAATGGTCTCAAGTACAATTTCAAAAAGGCTTTTATGATATTAAAATAATTAAAATAATTCCTCTTTGCATTTTACAATTTCCAAATTTCTTCAAAGTCATGTCCTCAACATTACCAGCTTGCACTGCTAGTTGGCACGCTGAAAACAATTCAATATGTTTATAATAAAAGAATTATAATTCAAAATTCATTTTTAATATAAAATATGAAAATTATGATTCAAAATGAAAATGGAACAAATTCTTTTTAATAATAAAACGAAAAGCACAACCACGCCTTCTTTACAATAAAAATTGAAAATTACAACCACGTCTTAGAATCCAATTCTTTATAATAATCATGCAAACTGCGATGGTCTCGAATCTAAAGCATCTCAAACTGGATGCATGTTTAAGTCTCGAGAAGATTCCAGAAAATCTTTCTCAGCTCACTTCATTGAACACTCTCATTTTGCCATTAATGGAGTCTACTTGTGCAATGAGTGTGGAAGATCTCTCAAGGCTCTCCAATGTCATGGAGCTGACAACGGTGGTGAAATCAGAAACTGCATTGGCCATAATGGATGAGATGAGAAGCTTAACATTAGAATGTGACAATGATATTGATGTTGGTGCAGATAGAGATGGTGCAGCCCATGACCGTGGTTTTCTCCAAAACATAGGGAATATGAAGAAATTGCAGGATTTTCATCTCATTAATTATCAGCAGGCAACTCTACCCAACATTATTTGTAAGTTACAAAATATCAGAGTATTACTTTTGCGCTCATGTTACCAATTGGAGGCTCTTCCTACCTTGGAGGAGACCAAAAGTGAGACTGCAGGTGAGTCTGCTTTGGACGAGACCAAAAGTGAAAGTGCAGGTGCCTCTGCTTTGGAGGAGATCAGAAGTGAAAGTGCAGGTGACTCTTTTCCCGTGTTAGAAAAATTAGTTTTAAGAAACTTGCTTAGGTTAAATTCCCTAATTGCAGGGTCATCTAGTGAGTGGAATTAAGGAACAATGTCCAGACTCCAATTATTGGTGATTGTCAATTGTCCATTATTGGAAAGATTTCCAAGGGGAATGAAGCTACCTAAATTAAAAGAACTACAAATTACTATGTGCAATCAGTTGATGGAGCTGGACATTGGTAGTGGCAGTTATCCATTGTTAGAGTCTTTAACATTGGATGAACTAAACAAGTTAGAGAGCATTGCAGGATCTCCTAGTGGGTGGAATGAAAGTACACTATCTTAACTCCACATCGTGGAATTCGTTGATTTCCCTTTGTTGAAAAAATTACCAAAAGGAATGGAGAAACTGCCTCAGTTGAAGCAAATTAATGGAGAGTATGAGTGGTGGGAAAGACTCACTTGGGAGAATAATGAGATGAAACCAAGTCTTTCTCGCTTGTTTATGATCATATAAAAATAAAATCCTTTACAATGATGTAAAAATCATTGTTTATGATGGTACAAAAATATAATTCTTTACAATGATTTAAAAATCATTGATATAATTACAAGATGCATGATCAGAGTATGTTCACTGGAGGGTCAAACTGTTCCATTTATAAAACAAAATACTTTTTATCATATTATTTCACTTTCCACTTCCACTTCTTCTAAAGCAATTTACAAGTGTTTCGTCTTCTTCGTTCAAAACTGAAAGACATTGTTTGGGCATTATAATGACAAAAATGATAAATCTGACTTTGCAATTTGGTGAGTCAAAAAAAAGGAGAATATGCGTAAAAAAATTTGAGGAACTTTCTTTCCTATATACCAAACTTCAAAGGCTCAATTTTAGCAATCTTGAGAAAATGCTACACAAATGAGTACAAAATTTCAGAGTACCGCCAATATAAAATCCATCCTTTTAAACATCTATGATATCCAAGACAATTTTAAAAGAGAATTTAGATTCTCATAGGCAATCTACCAATCTCATAAATCATCTCAAATGCCTTACCTATATCAATTCACACCTCCTGTCTTTGTGCTTCATATGGTCATTAACCTCCAAATTCCCGATACAACTTTGATTCTGAAATCCTCCACAAACTAACCAAACACCCTTGTCCATAGATCCACTAAAGCCAAACAAGCCCCAAAAGTCTACCAGAGCTTGCTCCGGAAGGAAAAACACCCATGCCTCAACAACATACTAAAGGAGATACTATAATAACATAGTTACAGCAGCTCCAGATCAATCCCAAGTCCCTGTGCAGAACATTCTTATACCAGAAATCTACTTGCATCATAACCAGTCCCTGCAGATGAATTACTTATGTGCTGGTTGGTAATTTGGCTAGAGTGAATGTGTTCAACATTGTCCACTTGTTTCGATGAACAAGTGCAGACTCGACATAACTTTTTGGACCCTTTTGAGAAAATTTGTTGTTTTGAGTTTGCCATTAAGCTGAATAACAAACCAATCATCAAAGCAAGCACAACTAAATCCAAATGTGTAGCTACTACCTAACATTTATCAACAGAACCCATTCATTCAAACATGCAGCATAAAAACAAAATGCTCAAGAAAAGGAAAATTGCGTTGTTAAAAAGCAAACAGGCATTCATCTTCCTAACTCCAAGTCCTTGCAGACCAGCCATATGAAGTCTAAACCTTTCCGAATCAGCAGTAAAAGTGGCTTGTCCAATGCAAGATGCAATTTGCAAGCAAAAGGATCATCTCTTAGATGACTGCAGAAAAAACAAATATTTAAACAAAAATAAATAATTTTTTGAATTAAACATAATTGAATAAAAGTAGCTAAAAACAAAATCGTAGCTACTACCTAGAATTCATGGACACAACCCATTCATTCAAATGTCCAGCACGAAAAACAAAAGTGTAGCTACTAACTAAAATTCATGAACAGAACCCATTCATTCAAACTCGCAGCATAAAAACAAAATTCTCAACAGAGGGGAAATTTTGTTGTTAAAACCAAAGAAACATTCACCTTCCTAAGGGGACCCGGCCGTATAAACATTGCAATATCAGTAGTAAAAGTGGCTTTTGCGATGCAAGATGCAACTTGCAATCAAAAGGATGATTTGTTTGAAAAGCTTTATTTCGATATGTTTACAAAATTTGGCTCTAGCGATTAGGATTTTTGTTTTAGACTATTATGTTTTCTTGGGCGCCCTCATTGCATGGATAGGCACCATCTCTGTAGGATTACCTCTTGGAAATCACCCCAAATTTCACTGTGTTTTCTGAGTAAATCAGTGAAGATTTTCGTCAAACACATTAGTCGTATACTGCTGTAGGTGTCGTTTGATGTTTGGGTTTAAATGTATATGAATAGAACAAATACCCAAATAATACCCCAACAGCTGACAAATAAAAAAGGGCTCTCTAAACACACTTTCAACAACAAATTGACCGGAGTATTAAATCAGTCATCTGACACAAAAATAACACTAGAGGCATTACCATTCATTGACCGAACCATTGAAAGATTACACAGTACAAGGATAAGACGAACCTGGTTTCATTTAGCAGTCCATGAATAATACCTATACAGGCCCCACGTTACTATATTTCAGCAACCACAACTTCACTAATACGCTGACCAGGAGGTATACATAAGAGACACGCCGAATACACCGTATAAGAGGGCTGATAAACATAGCAGAGAATAGGCCTGGTAAGGGAGTGTATATGTCGCTTTGCTGAAGTGAACACGCCCAGATATGCAGAGATAACTCGTTTTCACAGGAGTGCCCACGAGCAGACTTATATGGATAAACTCCGCCAGAGAGTTGCACACGACCCTCTGAGTCTTCCAAAACTGGAATTTCTTTATTCTTAGGCTCCAGAAGATCATAACAACGGTCCATGTAAACCTCATAATAAGAAATCTATACTGTGCTCTCTGTGTTCTCTGCCATTGTAATAATGCTGCTCATTGCCAGGGGCATAAGACCAGGCCTCTCGTTTGTGCCCTGGGAAAAGCAGAAAGCACCCAACGACGATCGATTAAAACGCCTTGCAAGCCAAGGGCAGATGTTTGTACAGAAAACTGCAGAATCCTCTGTTGCTGCTCTGGCTCTCTGGAAGGGCGCCGGGTTGAGGGCGGGAGTTGGGACGCGGGCACGGAGAGGAGGCGTGTTGCAGTGGTGCGGCTAGGAGTCAAGTAGAGGGAGGACGACGCGACAACAGCACGAACGTGAAGAGCCGACGCGCGCGGGAAGGAGGTGAGCGCAGGACTGTGAGCTGGTGTGAGAAGGAGGCGCCAAATGGCAGATTTTCACTCGCTGGAAGGACGATGAGAAAGCCTTCCCATTGGCTGCAAGAACAGTCTCATTCAGCTAAACCCAACAAAGGGAACGCCTTTCGGCGTAATTATTTTCAGTTCAGTTAACTAACTTCAATCAAGAATTAGTTTAATAATAATATTTTATTTTTTTAATTATTTCTAATCTGACTGTCAACAAGAATACAAGTGGCTTAATTACAATTACAATTTTACATATATAGAATTACAATTAAAATTAGAATTACAATCATTTCACAATAAATTAAATATTACAATTATAACTAAAATTTTACAAATATTTTACATACAATTACAATTAAAATTACAATTACAATTTCACAATTTTACATGCAATTAAAATCAAAATTTAATTTTTAATCAATATCATGATTTAATATTAAAAATAAACATCACGATCATGATAACCATCGTATAAACATCATATTTGACAAAAAGACACATTCAAATTCGCTAACATCATATAATCATCATGAAAGCAATGTATAACATTATCACAACACAAACATCGAATATACATCTCAGGCCAAATGACTGTTATCACATACACATCTATCTGCAAGCTGCACATTAAATGAACATATCTAACATGACCTAAAAATATACACATCATGATGAACACCAACATGTAAATTAAGTACAACTGCAACATGAAAATAAAATACATGGACCATATATATATATATATATATATATATATATATATATATATATAATGTCAAAAATATACAACTGTAATATAACTGCATATAAATGTCAAATATCAGCTGGTGGTACTTCAATAGTAGAACTAGTCGAGGCTTGATCAGTCGGTGGTACAGCCTCAACATGCTCAGATAGATGTTGATCATCACGTACCTGTTGATTTGGAGGTGCCTCATGCTGATCAAGATCAACTGCCTGTTCATGATGACTCGACGTGGATGGTCCAGCCTGTTGATCTAGAGGTGCGTCATGCTGATCAAGATCAACTGCCTGCTCATGATGACTCAAGATGGATGGTCCAGCCTGCTGATCTATGGATGGTGTGGTGGCCTGCTCAGTCGATGGACCTACCTCCTTAGATGGAATTGCGCCCTCCTCAGGATCAGGTGCCTTCTCATGACCATGAATGTTGGATGTTGCACACTGCTCATCTGGGGTGCGAGGTGGAGGAGGAGGCAGAGTACTAGTTGAACGATGATCACTCTCTTGATCATGATCATCAGATGATACGCCGCTCGATTGTCCACTTATAGCATCTCCACCACGCCTACGTCAACCGACCCTCCTCACCCGCGCTAGTAATCTAGTAGCTCCAATGAAATGCCGCATTAGAGTCAAAATATCACGTGGCATGCCTCTCCATATCATTGTCAGCCTATCATCAGCATGTATCTCTCTGATAGTGACCGGCCTGAATCCTTCCTCCACTAGGAGTCAACAAAGTTGGTTGCCCAACTCCATCCTAAATCTAGTGTCAGGCCTATGCCTCACACCCTCTAGTACATGCGCATGATCATGAGGACCGGCCTGATCCTCCACATCTGCCATCTCCTGATCGTCAGCAAGATCTACACCTGGATTATTTGGTGGCGGTGGTATCTCATCGCCAACAAATGACTCAATATCTAAAATATATATATAAGTACACAACAATAATTAGAAAATTTCATTAAACAATTTAATAAAAACAAGTTAAAGAATGTGCTAGAATAAATTTAAAGAAAACACTAATATTACCTCTCTCATCTAGCGGCTAATCAACTATGAAGAGGATGTTGGCACACCCTCACCAATCCAAACCAGCATACGGACATGGCACCAAAACGAAGGCTTGATCAACACTAGATAGAAACTCCAATGTGTCATGAGATATCCTCACAGAAATGTCAAACTGGCCCCTCTTCAGCATCATCTAGCCCCACATATCCATCCGTACATGTAGCATCGACCTACAAGATTTTCGAACAAAAGTAGGCCTCGTATTTGGAAACCTCTCAAAAAATAAACAAATAAGCTCTGAAGAAAAAGAGAAGTTCACCCTCCCTTGTGCTTGAGAATGACATCTATCTAAAGTTGTACCAAAATGCCACAAAAAAATCGCAGACCACGTCACAAGTCGTGGCGCCTGTAATAAAGAATCAAAACAAAACAAAATCGGGCAACTAATGTGTTTCCTGTCATTGGTATGGTGTGAAATGGTCGAAAACAGTAGTGAGAGGCACCTCACATCCTCTGCACCAAACGAAGCAATACGTAACTGACCACCAGAGACCTAAAAATATGTAGGACACAGTATATCGACACTATTGTATCTTTGGGAGTACACCAATTGACTCCCTGCTGCATAGCCAATGGGGACCTTTGGGAACGAGGGAAAACCATGTCCTCTCCTAGATAGGCCAGTAATAAAATAAATTTCCTCCTGAGTGGGCACGTACCACTGGTTAGGACCAACCCGGAAAGCCTGTCGGTGGGCATTCCACCTGAAGATGAGTTGTCGCAATAACCCATTATGGCCCTTCAGGGATGTAGCAGCCTCATAGAACTTGAGGAGGCCTACCTCCCTTAGGAGCAACTGGGTGGCTTCCATAATAGGGTGAGGGTACATAAGTCTCTCCCTCTCTCAGGCCTCCCATAGGCGAACCACGTTATACTAGTCCACCATATGTTCCTGATGTTCCCTCTCTTCTCTCTTTTGACGTCACTGAATGATTCACATATTAAATAATTTTTTTTATTAAATGAGACATGTATATATATATATATATATATATATATATATATATATATATATATATATATATATATATATATATATATATATATATATATAAAGAACAGTCAGAGCGCCAAAAAAAAGTCATGTACCGGTATCGGTGCGTCTGTTTTTATCATGCATCATCTGCGGTGCGCCTGGAAATTTTCAGCGCACTACCAAACATGGAATGTACTTTCTCCTGCGGTGCGTTGATGAAACTATCCATCCCGGGGCAGATAATTACGTCAATGAACTACCAAACATTACTTAATGGTTAACGGTGCGGTCATTTAACCGACCACACTGTTGAATATGTACAAGTTCGGGAGGGCAGTGCGCTGACAAAACTACTCGCGCCATGGTAGATAGTTTCTTCAGTGCACCACCCTCCTGGCATAATTACATGGTCAACGGTGTGGTGGTTTAACTGACTGCATCGTTGACAATGTACCAGTATCGGGAGGGCGGTGCATTCACCAAACTATGCACCCTGGGGCGTATAGTTTATACAGCGTACCGCCCTCCTGACATCGGTACATGGTCAACAGTGCAGTTGTTTAAATGAATGCATCGTTTACTATGTACCAGTGTCCGGAGGGTGGTGCATTGACTAAGCTATCTGCCTCAGGGCGCATTGTTTGGTCAGCGCATCGCCCTCCCGAACTTGGACATAGTCAACGATGTGGGCAGTTAACCAACCACACTGCCATTTATGTTTTTTTTAAAATACATGGTACACCTTTACGGTACTGCATTGGAACTGGTGTGGTTTCCATTAGCACCAGTCACGGTGTGACCTGTAAATTTATAGGCAACACTGTGAACCAGTGCGAGCTGAACGACTCGAGAGTTTCGCGCGAGATTTTTTTTTTTTTTTTTTTTCAAGGGTAAATTTTAAGTTTTTTTAGAAATTTTTTCCGCTAAAAAGTTTAATTATGGAGAAACAAGTAAAATATCTATACATTTAGGCGTTGAGGAGGCATATTTGCTATAGAATTTTCAAAACTAATTTTTCCCACCGTTTTCCAAAATTTGAAATCGAGATGGTGGGCAATGGACGGTAGCAGTTTGTGCAATGGGAGCACCGATGGCAAGGCAACTCACACAAGGGAAATTCACATCAGTGCTTGAGAGATCTGGAGCACTGAAGAAGTGAAAATGCGGATTTTTTGGCCATATTTCTTTTTTTTATTTAACCCTGTTCTGTTGCGCGGTCTTTTGGGCCACACCAAACAGTTTCTTCCAAGCGCACTAGGCCTATTTCAATTTAGCGCGGGTTTTTATGATGCACCAGGCTTGAATCTGTGTAGCACACTGGTGCGCTACAGTAATGAGATGCACTGGGAGGGTTTGTACGGAGAGCATGGTGAATTGGTGTGCCAATTTGTAGTATGCACCGGTGCTTTTCTAGTTGAACGCATTGGTGCGGTGTAGGATGAGAAATGCACCAGACAAAACACATCCGTAAAAACCTCCACCTGTCAACCTCCTCTAGAAACCTCCGCTACAAATGGATATCTAGGTTCTTTTTATAATGGGTTCCTCAAAAACATCCGCTAGAGGGTATTTTCCTTGTAGTGGTTAGTTTATATTCTACAAACTAGTCAGTTAGATTTATTTCATCATTTTTTCTTAGTCCTAAACTTTGACATCCATTTGAATTCTAATTTCACATCAAGTTGATGCCACTAATCGATCAATTTTCTATAGTTTAATCTTATAAATTGGTCAATTATATTTCTCTAGTCGATTCTTTGATGATATCTTCGTTAGTCATTTTTGATCAATCAATTTAATTCACTTTATTTTGAACTTCATGATGCTATTTTTTAATTGGTTTTATATGACCTAATTATTGCTTTTACTACTTCCTTCATCATTTTATTTAGATATTTGTGAAAATATTGTTCTTTTTGTTGTGCTTGACTTATGGGAGGTGTATGCTCTTTTGACTTTAATTTTTCTTTCTATCGTCCTTGTCTTCTAGAGACTTAACTCCATCCCCATATCTTATTTAAATAGGTGTTGATTGTAAAACTTAATTGAGGTCTCAATCAGATATAAAGTAGTATTTTTAGGATGATTTTCTCATAACTTCTTATAATTTATTTTGTTATCAACTACATATACATCAAATAATAAATAAATTAAATTTTAACATACTAAAGAAACTCTTAACTACCACCCAAGTGGTTTTCAATGAAATATAGGTCAAATAGAACCCTCAAAGAATTTTTCACTATTATGTTTGTTCTTTGTCAATAATCTATCATATTCTTTGATATAAGCATTGTTGACCACTTTATCAAACAATTGGCCTCTTAGTATCTTTAGTTGGAATATGTCAACTTGTTTGATTTCTTCAATGACAAAGGAGCCTAATAATGAAATTCCTTATTTGCAATACTTTCCTTTTATTATGATATCATTTAGAAGCACAAATATTATTGTTTTATGTCTTTCATTTTGATATGTTGATTATGCCATTCCATTTTCCATGTTTTTTGGATTACCCGATGATGAAACGCAATATGTTATTCTTCCTCTAGTTGATTTAGTTGGTGAAGTCTCTATTTATTAGCGTTGTCAATATCATATCTCAGTATAGATGATGCTTTTGCAACATTAGTCTAAAAACACAGTGGGACTACTTCTTCCTTGCCATATATTATCTTGAAGGTTTTTTTTTTCCATCAATCATTTTCTTTTCGTCATGTACACCCATAATATCGTTGGAAATTTATCATCCTATTCATGTTAGTTGATCCCACACGTATTCACTAATTCTTTGTGTAAAGTGTTATTAAATGACTTGTCCATGCCATTTGTTTGTGGATTATATGTTGAGGTTTTCTTGTGTTCAATTAAGAATTTTATCAACAATATTTCAATTTTCCCATTTACAAAATGTGTTCCTTGGTCATTGATGATAGTGAATGGGAAACCGAATCTTGTAACTATATTTTCATAAATAAATTTTGAATAAATTTCTTTTGTGCATAACTTTATTGGCTTCTCCTTCGTCTATTTCATCAAATATTTGATGGAAATTACTATGATAACTTGATTGGATTCTCCTTCATCTATTTCATCAAATATTTGATAGCAATGACTATGTACTTTACTCTAATTATTTTTTCTCATTACGGGAATGCATAGAAAAATCAATTGCCCATATTTAAAATGGTAAATGTCGGGTCATTGAATTTAAAGGCATCTCCTTTTTCCATAATGGTCGACCTATTCAGTGACAAATGTCACATTTTTTTTATATAGTTTCGACAATCATAATGTAATTTCAACCACCAAAGACTGGCCTATACAATATTCCAAACCATCTATTTTCTTGATATTGCCCTCCTCTTGGCCCCACATCTACTTCATCTATTATCCATTCTCTCTCATGTTCTACAGCACATCAATGAAGGAAATCCTCTAGTACTAGCTTATAGAAATACCCATTCATTAGTTTGAATGGTGTAGATTTCATGGCTCAAGTTTTCTTTTTCTTTTCTAAAAGTTCTCTTGGATCCTTCTCTTGTTCTAAGAATTATGAAATTTTGAATAAGTTGTTTAGTATTGACATGATTTAGAAAAGGTGACCATTACGTAAATTATCATTGACTCTTGCAATTTCTCCCTCATGTCAAGTTGAGACAGGAGGTTTGGTATGATATTATTTTTACCTAGTCGATCAATAATTTCAAATTTAAATTCTTGAAAGAGAAAAAAACTGACGTGTTCTTCCTTGGTGAAGTATTTTATTCACCAAATATTCTAAATGCTAGTGATATGCAAAAAATGTGAATGAATCTTCCAAAAAATAGTGTGAATTCATACATAATGAAGATAATTGTTAAGCCCTTTCTTTTATACATGAAATATTTTCATTTAGATTTATTGATTTTCTGACTAGCATATGCATTTGGATGGTCAAATTTCTCATCACTTTGTTGATCCAAAATAGTCTTGACCGTAAAATTCCAGAAATCAACATGAATGTTGAAATTATTTATCTAGTCGAGAAATATTAGTATTGGGTGTAGAAATTATAAAAAATACATGTATGTCATGGATTCTCCTGATCTAACAATATGCTACTGTTAAATACATAATCGCTTCTACTTATCTTTGTGGAATTAAAAACACAATCAACAATTACAACATCATGAAGAAAGATCAATCACACACAACACATATAATTTACTGGGGAAAGCTTATAGCTAAAAGCCCCACTATCTTCTATTGTATATTATATCATGGATTATGAAACAATTAAATACAAAGCTCCAATCCAAGAGCTCTCAGTACATGAGCTAATTGTCTCACATTTTCATACAAAAATTGGCAAGTTCCTTAGCCAATTTACTATCTCAAAACAACCTACCTCCACTGCGTAATCCCTGCTGATAGCAATCCCTGAATGAATGCAATCTTTCCTGTTGTTAACACTGGAAAATTGTACAAGAAAAGACGAAATTATTTAATGTCAGGCAGAAGGATTTACAGGGCTGAATCCATAGATTATTTTTCACGCAAAATCCTTCAATAAGAGCGCATTTGCGCGCCTTTTGACTCGAAAAGTGTGCAAGTCTAGGAGCGGCAGAAGTCACTTTCTAAGACCACAAAAAGCACACTCCAGGATAGTGATTTCACACTTGAAGCCACCTAAGGACAACCACCAAAGCCTCCTTAGGACATCAAGGGAGCACATAATGGAATCATCCCCCTCTCTTGGGTCACCATCCACAATTTACCAAGAGAGGGAAGGAGGATTTGAATTCTCCTATAAAATGCCACGAAGAGATGAACAACTGGATAGAACATTGTTATGTTGGCCATAATTTCCCCAAGAAATACCAGCAGTGTGTGATTTGGTGTAGAGATAGAGGGGACTCAATTGTTGGCCATCCAACAAGTTCAATCCACCATAGTAGAGAGAGGGAGAATTTGCACCGAAGCAAGCTTGGAAGTAAAGACATCCTTGCATCAGGACTTAGAACCCAAGTTCTAAGGGCCCCTTGGCAAGTGGCTTAAAATTTAATCCTCATTTCCTACCAACACTCAATAAGAGGGGTCGTAAGTGACACCGTTTGGATTATTACAGTTGTTTGACTCTATTTAGAGCTTTTGTCTTATTTGTTTTAGTTTTAGTTTAATTTTTTTGTTTGAATATGTGTGCTATTTCTCTATCTAGTATGTTTATGTTCTAGCATGTTCCATTAACTTGCTTGACTCCATATCTTTTCTGCCTGTGACCCATAACCTAAGAGGGTAAACCACACCCCTTAAGTTAGTGTGATTTCGTACATGCATGCACCAAACACACTAACATAGGACTGACGACTCCACTAATGTTTATTTCCAAGTTTATGTGGTTGTGCCTTTTTGCAGAGACCTCTGTCTCTGCTGTGGAGTTGGGTTGAAATTGCCCCCTTTTTCTCCTTCAGTCCCTAGCTCATCCCAAGTGAAAGACTTAAGCATAACAGCTCCAAAAATTACTTTTGCAGAAATTTGTGCGCTTTTCCCTTAGACAGGCTCACCCAGGGCACACATTCAGAGATGACCTGCATGCCATCATGGTTGTTGCAGCCTTTCATGCGCAAAAGATAGAATGAGAAATTTCTCCCATATTTCTATCTTTTCCTACTTGTAAAGTGTCTTGTAGCCCATAATACATCTGCCAGCACTGGTTGAGGTACCTGTTTGGTCAATTTAGTGTGTCCTAAATTGCTACATTAATTTGTCAATCCAGGATTCGTAAGCTGACGAAGTGTGGCGCACTATATGTGCAAGAAAACCTATCTCTTACTTTTTGTCGTTTTTGGTTTTTTTCTTTTTATCTTGGTTGGTTTCCTAATGTGAGATGGAAATTCTAAAAGACAAGTATGGTTATGATTGTTCAAGGCAATGATGTCCTTTATAATGATTTACCAAACTTCAAACTTTAAAAGGATTTTGAAACATACAATGAGAAAATTAGTTCCTAAAAGGAAATGAAAATGTGCCACTATTCTAGTTAAACAAACAGTGAACTATTGATCATGAAAACCATTACCCTTGTTGTTGTCTAAACACAAAAGAAACTGTACTCAAAGAAAATATTGCAAGTAAAGTAAAACTAAAATCAAATTACATCAACTCATATTCTGACCCCTCACCATTAGTCTCGCTATGGCTTTCGGAGGTAATCATAAACAACTTGAGCAATCTGATATCTAATTTGCAGAAAAATAAACTAATATCAAATTACACACTCATACTTCAATCCCTCACCATTAGTCTCGCTATGGCTTTCGGAGGTAACTGATAATGACATGAGCAATTTAACATATATCTTGCAGAAAAGTAAACTAATATCAAACTATACACTCATACTTCAATCCCTCACCATTAGTCTCGCTATGGCTTTCGGAGGTAACTGAAAATGACATGAACAATTTAATATCTAACTTGCAGAAAAGTAAACTAATATCAAACTACACACTCATACTTCAATCCCTCACCATTAGTCTTGCTATGGCTTTCGGAGGTAACTGAAAATGACATGAGAAATTTAATATCTAATCTAACTACTAAAGCAAATGTGCAAGACTGAAATAAACAAAACAGTTGTAGAATTAAACAAAAACTAAGAAAAAGAAATCAACAGAAGGACAATATTGATTCCATGTCATTAGTCATTATAAAATGATGTGCAAATTCCCCGGCTACCTATTGTAATCTGAAACAAGAACACTGATCAGTTAACAACAACATAAAACATAAAAGATTATGGACAGAAGTAAAATGTAAAGCATGAAAGATTATGGACAAAGATGAAACGTAAATACCATGAAAGATGTAATATATATATACACGTGAATGACTATGGCACAATGAATGTAAAGAAATGAAACATGAAACTATACAATAATACACAAAACCTCAGCGTGTGCAGGGGCCCTCTGCACAAACCTCGAGAAGCAGCTTTCAAGTACGAATTAGCTTATGAACAGAGTCTTCTCATATATTAAAATGCAGTCATAACAGAGAAATAATGTCACAGCACAATGGCGACGCAATTAAATTACATAGCTAACTATTATGCGTATGAGAACGCATTATTTATAATAGAGGGTGATATAAATAATTCCCTAAAGTCTGCGCTGATGGAAGACACGTGAACCATCACGTCCAGAGATCTAGCATTATGGTCGTCGTGAGGATTAAATCTATGGAGAGTGGCTATTGGATTCGGCTTATGGAGCCGTTTACAGGTGTTGATATGTCTCCCATGATTTAGAAACGGCCACGCAAATCTTCACGTGATGAGAAACATAGTTCTGTCACCATGGGACTCTACGGTTGACCACCACTTGGCCACCTTTGACCACAGCCTTCTTAGGTGAATTCGACTGAGCCAATAGGACACGATCCATGTCCATGTCATTTCTAACTTGCCCATGTGGCTTGATTTGCCTGAAGACACCTGCAATATAGACTTTAACAAAATGGCTGCGGAAAGTTGCAGCAGCTGCGGAAAGTGACAAGATTCCACAGCTAAATGAGCAAAAATCAAAATCAAACAGCAGACACAAAACATAGTTAAAAACCATTTTAAATGATCTTTTACAATTAATATGCAATGATATTGATGACTTAGAAGGTCCAGGTGAATGAAAAAGGTCTAGAAAGGTGTATAAGAAAGATGCAAGTTTGGGACTCAACAGTACCCCGCAGCTTACTAAAGCTCACTCTTAGCGGCTTTTAATAGGCTTGGTGTTAGTTTTATTTCAAGTTGATTTTTGCAAAGTTCACACATAGTTTAAGTGGGGGGGGGGGGAATTAACTCACATTCCCAAAAAAAATTATGTTTTGAAAATTTAGGTACCAACACACCTAGATAATTAGCCAAAGTAAGTGGCCCAAGACCACGCATGCTTAGCTAGTTTCTTTTTCTAGTGTAAAATATAGAAATTTCTTGTTTCCCACCCCAGTTTTCAGTTTCACCTTATTTCTCCAAATAGTTAAATGCCCTTTCCCATATCCTTACATTCAACAAACTGGAAAATAAATTTTTGCTGAAAACACAAATTCTGGAAAATTTACAGAATGCTGGAAAATGCAGAAATAAAAATTAGCAAGCTCAAAACAGTCATTCACACATTTAACACAGATATTTTTGGTTAACATGACCCTGGAAAAACCCCCTACAACTCTTGGGGAAAACCAGTTTGAGAGCTCCTTCTTATTTCTGGAAAATTCTTTTATAGAGAGGTGAAATATACAGAAAAAATTCCAGCAAATTAATTACAGACTTATCTGGTTTTCTGTGCTTGCCTCCGCCTTGGAAAACGTGCTAGAACAACGAAATACTCAAAACAGAAATTTATTACAGCAAATGAGAGTTCAGAAATTCATGCCCAGAACTTAGCTGAACAGCCGTATGAATTGTACGAAATTTTCCAGCAAGCTGTCTTTCTCGAAAACAGTGTTGGTTTCTTCGATAAACATGCCCAACCACCTAGAAAATTGAGCCCCCTTGCTGCTGTACTATTCCTCGAAAAATGTGCTACCTTTCCCCTTGAAAACTGTGCCTCAATGCCATTGTATGGATTGTTGTACGGACTGCTGTACATATTTCTGTGTTGTTGTACGACCAAGCTGCCTCGGTATCTATGCAATATCTTACTACCTCGAAAACCGTGCCCTCCTTGTTGCTGTACGGATTTGCTAAGTTTGCCTCTCCTTCACCTTCTCAAGCTCTCTTCAGAAAAAGTCTCCAACTCTCCTTCTCTTCCTCTCTCAATCTGCTCATGAAAGAATGAATGACCTTTTCCTCCTTTTCCTCCTTTATCCTAACCCTAAGTGACTTTTGGGGAATCCCTAAATCCAATGGCTGAAATAGATTGAGATCTAGGGCTGAGATTAAATGCTCATTTAAATCTCACTTTCTATTTTTTAATTCACCCCACTTTAAAAAAAGACCCACTTAGTCATTTATTTCCAAAGTCACTTTTCCTTTCTAATTTTACATTGACTTTATTAAAGTCACTTTAAAATTAGACTTTAATAACTTTATCACTTAAAGTCACTTTTAAATTAGATTTGACTTTATAAAAATTATAAAGTCACTTTAGGAGAAAAATTAAATTCTTTTGGACACTTTTCCCTAGGCCAAAGATCAAAGCCTTAGGGAACCACCTGTCCTCCGGTAACCAAATTTCAACATAAAAGTAATTAGTTTAGTTCAATTTTTTGCACTAGGATTTCAGGACCAGGATTGAATTGTCGATAGAAGAGCAAGTAATCTCTGTTGCCTTTGCACCCTCCGGTGATCCTAGGCAAGCATATTCACGCTCTCTATTCACAACTCGCCATTTCCCTTTAGTTGATCACATAGATTAACTAAGAAAAATAGAAAGCGGCCCATCTCCGCACATGTTTTTCTTTTGAGCAAGGAACAATAGAACATAGTTTAATAGGGGATTTTGAAAAGGATCATCGCATATCCGCAAGTTCAAACTATGTGCTTGTTCACTTTTTTCTCACACACATCCACACACTAAGCGAAGCAAATACACCTAAAACTAAATTAACAAAACTCACTAAATTCTCCCCACAGGGGCCACAAAATAATTTATAGTCTAAGTTAGGATCAAGGGGGTAGGCATCCAATAAGTCACCTTGATCATTCTTCATCTTGAAACATAGAATTTGAATATTTATGGAGCTTTTAAATCCACCTATCAGCCCACTGAAAAGAAAACCCGAGTGCAGTAGAGACCCGATTCAGAGGGGGTTAGGCTTAGGCACAATGTGTGCGGTATCAGTTGGGGTTACCTGACCCGGCTGATACTCGATACTGTTAGCTGAATTACCAAGAAGCCCAAGAATCAAACGCTCACATGGGACAATGGTAATTAGTGGCCAAAATTAGGGCATCCTTTCCCTATAGGTGACAGTTCAGGCAAGCACTAGATCCTCTACCCTTACCTTGGTGGATTTTCTTCGGCTGACTGGATGCATCTCCAGGTCTTACGGGACATTGTGCCAGCACTCACAAGATATATTCTCAAGGCCCAGTTACATTTGAGTGTGTGAGGATGATTAGATATTCTAAGATTTGAGTATCATACACAAACAAACAAAAACCACATTTTTGATTGACTGATCACATAGGATTAATTTAAAGGGAAAATTTATTTTATTTTCACTTTTTTTTTAATGTATGTGATCAAAATTTTTCTTTGACTGTAATCTCTATCCTCTCAAATATTTCCAAAAACTAGACCTAGTCGACACTAGAATGGACCCAATAGGACCTTGTTGATCTAGGCATATTTTGGACCTCCCCCCATTACCAAGAGGGGTTCCAGGTCTTTCGCCATTTAGGGATCAAAGATGGAGCACTGCCACCATTATTGGTTCATCCTTTATTGGGGCATCCTTAGTTGGGAACTCTGTTTGGTCTCCCAATTCCACACCACATACCACTCCTCATGTTAGCGCTCGAATCTACCTTAGGCTGAAATAAGGTAAAACTCAAGGCAACATCAAACCACGCTCAGCCTCGTAGCTAGCCCTATGAGGACAGGAGAGGGCTCTCTTCGGGTCTATCTCGGAAAAGGATATTCAAAGGGGCTGAGATGACCTATAATAGATACTGATTTTAGGCTAGTAAATAGATAGGAAGGTTTGGTTTTGATTTTTTGGGTTTTTTGTTGGAAAAATGGGAAAAACAATTTTGGGCTCAGGGATGAGGCCAGATCTTTGCAGAATTCGAATTGGGGAAAGGTAGACAGTAGTATTGATGCTTTTGATTATGTGTATGGATGGATTAGAATGACAAGGAGCTGAAGAGGGAAAGAGAGAAAAATGATCCTCTCCAAACTGGAGAAAACATATAAAACTAAACAAATTCAAAGGCAGAGCACTGGAATCAATGGATTCTACCTCATTTACTCATTCATTTAGTTTCAGAAGAAAAAGGAGGGAATGGCATACATTAAACATGAAAGAACTTAAAAAAAACTGAGAGAAAACACCATCAAGAACTGAAAGCCACAATAATCCCAACAGGTGCTGCAAAACCTCTGATCTTTCCTTAGCCAAAATGCAAAAAATATGTACAATAGTGTGCCAAACTTTTCCCAAGAGTCCAACCCTGAAAGTGTCTCAGAAAATACAATAAATAGACAAGTCTAACCCCTTCCCATGCCTCTAGGGGTCGAGCTCATGATTCTAGGAGCAGTTTGAACCAATTCTAAACAAAGAGCTAAAATCTAGGCAGCCAAACAACTTGCCTCTATAAGCTAGGAAACTGATCCATTCACTTGATTTTCACTTTTTGTGAATGAATCATCTAGAACAAGTAAATACATGCCAAAATTACATCATGGTTACCAAATTACATCAAGCTAGATCAAAAATTACATCAAGAGGTGAAACTAGTCAATACTGGCCGAATTTCTGAGCTGGAAGGTGAAAAATAGGCTGAATTCCTCTATGCGCCGCGCTCCAAAGCTCTATGCATCGCGCTACTTTGGACCTATTTTTTGAGCACTTCCCGAAGTCCAAATTAATCTCATGATAGCTCGTTGGAAAGCCCTGGATGTCTGTTATCCAACCCAAGTGGCATTTTTCAATTTGGAGCTCATTTGCCCCTCCAAAACTTCATTCTCCCAAGACTACTTCCTGCTGGTGCAAAAGGTGGCAGAAAGGTGATTTTCATGGTGTTTTTGGCCCTTTTGATCATCCAGAACTTGATGAAATGCTTCAGCCATTTCTGAGAATGCATAACTTACCATGAAAAATCCAAAAATACAAAGTTTTCCTCCAGCAAGTGTCCCAATCATAAGCGTGCGTCAGGACGCGCTACGCGTTGGGCGGAAAAACCTGTTTTGTGACCGAAATTTTCAAAAATGACAAAAAATTCTCCAAATTTGCTGAAATTCGGAGCGAAGATCCCCTATCATGCCTCATGCTCAGCCAACGAAGCTTTGGCCAAGATTCGGATTGGATCATGCGTTTCACGACGTTTCAGTGCCCTCCTGGTGCATGCAGTTCCTGTGGTGAAAACACTGTCTCGGTTGTATGATGTGTCGTTGTCAGTCATGGTGTTGCAATGTGTATGTTCAGCTTGTTGAAAATGAGAAATGAGACCTTGGTGTCTTTGTCTCCAATCGCCAAATGCGTGCCAAAGGGGAATGAGGGATTGTGAGAAAAAGGGACAGTGGGAAAAGTGGACTATGGAGTTGGTCAAGTGAAATTTTGCCCCTTTAAAATCTCTGTTTTGACAATGTAGAGACAATAGGGCAGCTACTTGAATGCTTGGGATTTAGGGAATTTTATAAGTGATATGAGGAAAATAATAATGATAGGGCATGAAAGCATTTGAGGGATAATAGAGACAAATAGGAATAAGTGATATGAGTGGTTTTATTAGGGAATAAAGTAGGGATGGTGTAATGATGATATTACAATGAAGGGGAACAGAGTCACAGATGAGGAATGGTTTTTGAACTATTTGACACAAAAATAAAACTTCAACACTCAAACTTCAAACCCTAAGGGAGAATTTTTTTACAAAAAGAGAGGGTTTAAGTCTTTGACATTCACTCTCTTATAATCCATCATATACCCACACCATTCACAAGTTTATAGGCAATTGCAAGGTGATTCAAACTTACTCAGAGCAAAATTGACGAAACCAATACAAAAAACTGGAAACAATGGAAAAAATTTGAGTCTCAGCTCTACGTGCCGCGCGCCAACCCAACGCGCCACGCGCGCCATGTGCGCCACGCCAGTGTATTTTTACACTGCAGAAAATTGCTCAATGCGCCGCGCGCCAGCCCAACGCGCCGCGCGCTGATCCAACACACAGTTTGGCTTCAAAACTCATTTTTTTTACTTCCTTGATGTGTCTTGGCTTTTGCTAATGTCTTTGGTGTGCATATGGAGTGTTGAAACATTATAATTATATATGTACAAAAGACTTTGAATTTCCATTCATAAAAACTCACTTTTATAATGTTTCCATTGGCACTTCCTTTTCAACCTCTGCTTTGGCTCCTTTTTGCTTCCACTGTGATTTTTTTTTGGCTAAATGATGAATTTTTTTGTCAATCTGTTGCAGGATTGCTGGAATTACTGAATATGGTAAGGTGACAGGGTTGCCTTTGAAGCTATTTACATATGAATAAATTTGAAAATTACATTGGGTTTGCATAAAGATGAACTACACTATATTTCTTCGAAATCATGATCAAGCATATGATGATGAAATGATTTGCTGTGAAAACTAATGTCAAACCTCCATCATGTGCCTGCTGACTGTTATTGGACATTTGAAGACTAAATTGACAAAACCCTAGACCTAATATGACCTAGAAACCCTAAAATGACTCTTTGGCAAGTAAGAGACCAATCATGACTGTAAATGACTTGAAAATGGTTTTGATGAACTGAATTAGACCAGAAGGTACAAGGCATGAGGGGAACAAGTGAAAAGACCCTTCCGTTAGATTATGGCATGCCCCTAGTGGAATGCAACGAAGTGAATCGAGCGAGACACCTAAAAATGAAATGCAAAAAGAGAAATGATCTCTGACGGAGGGATGACCGGACTGACTCTAACATTGGCTCCAATGGGGATGGTATCTCCAGCTCCTTGGAGGTGCCAATAACTACAGATCTTTGGGAGAGCAAACAGTGCCTTCATCCATTGGGCAATGGAATCAAAACACAAAAACTGACATTATGTAGACTGACTCTGACTAAGACTGAAAAACCATAATATGACATGACTAAAACATAACTGGAAAACTAGAAGGATGCTCATGATTGAGCTTATTCATCAACCGACTCTAATTGTTCTTTTCACCACCTGATCAAGTGAAATGGAATAGCCAATGCAACCATGTAAGCATCCTGGCTGCTATTTTATTTTTTCCCAAATGCTTTCTGATGCGCGGGAAAAGGAAAGAATCGAAAGGCAACTCCCATGGAAATTTGAACTCAAGCTGACTGTTGATAAACTTGCAAAGCATGAATTGACTGGATGACTTCAAGAATAATGCGAAAGGATATTCATACACATAGCTACTGATTTCCATTAACACATCACTCCTCTGATCCAGATAATCTTCATAGCTGGATATCAAGACTTTCCTCACATCTGTGCTGTGTTTCTTTGGTGATTGCAGCAAGCTATCAAAAGGATCCTGAAATTCATGAAAAACCAAACTCCGTTGCTGATTCCAGACAGAACAAAAGTCTCCTTTATCAATCTCCTCATATGAAAAATCTGTTGAACAACACAATAAATTGACTTTTGAACAAGATTATTATCAACATTATTTTCAGGCAAATGGTTAGCCAATGGAGAAGAATTTTTACAGAAAACCTCATCCAACACACGAGCAATGGGATCATCAAAAACTTGAGAAGACTACTGCAATGTATCCATTGAAACTGTATGACCTCCTTCTTGCTGTTCATCTTTTTCTTGAGAGATATTACGAAGATTCTGCTTTATAAACTGAAATGCTTCGAAACAAAAGGGTACAGAATTCTCTTGCATCATTAACTCATATATTTCAGCTTCCACACCTTCATCTGTAATTTGACCTTCAATTTCATTTGGGGGCTGCAAATCTGATGCTACAGGCTGCTCATATGAAGATTTACTATGCAATTTACCCTTCAAAAACTGGAATGATTCAAAACAAAATGGTACGGAGTCACCTTGTATCATTTGATCATATGTACCAGCTTCCATGTCCTTATCTGCAACTTGAAAATCAATGGCTTTCGGGGGCTGAAAATCTGAATATGAGAAATCTTGAACAAGGTTTTCATTACCCTCAAGATGGTCCAGATCAAGGCTTGTTGGCAGTTGATTTCTGATTGCATGGAAATTGTCTCTAATGAAATGAAACGATTCAAAACAAAAAGTCAAAGGTCCTTCACTTACTTCAAAATTTTTTGCACTTTCCTCATCATTGTCATAGCTGATATGCATCGATTGATCACTGTACTCAAGCTGCTGAAAGTGAACTTCCTCCTCGCACAAACTAGCTGCTGATTCGTCTGCAAGATTAGCTTCTGTTTGGAGAACATAATCATCATCATACTAATCAAACTGAGGCAAATCATCAGTATACAACACATCATCAAGCATACATGTCATATCAACAGCTCTCTCTTCTTCACAATGATCTATAAAACAATCAGTATGACAACTGGGGTAAGAAACAAAATGTTTTGGGTCAGCCGCTTGTTCTTGAATGTCACTTTCATTTTTTGCAGTCATTTTCTGCACCATCTCTTCTACTGCATTTACGAAAAGATCAAGATTTTCCTCTGAAGGTGTCAGCTGCTCTGAAACATTCTTCTTTTGTTCTTCCTTCAACCTTGCCCTCAAGATCAGCAAATGAGCCTCTACATTCACTGCATTGTTCTGCATCTCGTGAAGTGTTGCAACATTCCTTTCTCTCAACCGAAACTCCATTTCTGGATCAAAGGCACCCGGGTAGTGCAAGAGAGAAGACCTAGGAGAAGGTCTTATATCAGCTGGCATCGAAAAATATACTTGGTTAAATCTCGCAGAAAATTGTTGTATTGTCTCCCCTGGAAGTCTTTTCAGTTGGTTATACTCTTCTATAATAAGGAAAGGATTCTGTCCGGTCACCCACCTGTCGAGGAAAACTTTGACGAACTACTGGAAATCTGAGATGCTCGCATCAGGCAGGGCTTTAAACCAACTCTTGACTTGGCCTTGAAAATAAAGAGAAAAAAGCCTAATACTAACATCTTCATCATCAACTTCAAAAAGGTCTAGAAAAGTCTCAACATTCTGCACATGTTGCTCAGCGTTGACATTGTTACATTCACCGTCAAATCTTGGTAGATATAGGTCATAATTTGCAGGGAAAGCATGGAGAACAGAAGGTAAAACAAGAGGTTTATACCTATCTGGGACTATAAAAGGTGTAGGAGTATATACAAGAGCTACGGGATCAGTTTTGTTTTCTTTAGGCTCATCACTCTGAAGAGATTCATCATAAGATGTGGGAAAAGTAAGGAGGCCTGGATCAAAGGGAAACTCAGTATTTACACTCTTTGAATAGGTCGAGTGAATATTTTGATCACCTTTATCATACAACAAATTCTGAAAAACTTTCAGGACAGCTTCAAGACCAGCGAAGAAGTAATTTACAAGAAAGTAGACTAGATCCTGAATACCATTCCACTTTAGATACCTGAACTTTGTGTAAGATCCTTCCATTTTCGCAGAGAAAGAGTTAGTCCTCCAGTGGAGTCTCTACAGGAGTCGCCAGGTGAATGATTTCAGCCTTCTTATGTCTGATTTTTGTCCACCATCAACCATAAGATCTGATCTTGATACATATACTGGGGAATTCGCAAATCAAGGAGCACATTCACAAGCTAAACCGGAGATCGACTGAAGCAACTTTTATCTACTATGCACTCGCAGAGCAAGAGCAGTTCGAAGGCTACCTGGCATGACTTCAGACTCCGTCTATAGCAAATGACAGTAATAAGAAAATTTCTCCCCAGTATGGTCGCCACTATGTTAGTGATCGAATCTACCTTGGGCTGAAATAAGGTAAAACTCAAGGCAACATCAAACCATGCTCAGCCTCGTAGCTAGCCCTACGAGGACAGGAGAGGGCTCTCTCCGGGTCTATCTAGGCAAAGGATCTTCAAAGGGGCTGAGATGACCTATAATAGATACTGATTTTAGGCTAGTAAATAGATAGGAAGGTTTGGTTTTGATTTTTTGGGTTTTTTGTTGGAAAAATGGGAAAAACAATTTTGGGCTCAGGGATGAGGCCAGATCTTTGCAGAATTTGAATTGGGGCAAGGTAGGCAGTAGTCTTGATGCTTTTGATTATTTGTATGGATGGATCAGAATGAAAAGGAGCTGAAGAGGGCAAGGGAGAACAAGGATCCTCTCCAAACTGGCGAAAACATATAAAACTAAACAAATTCAAAGGCAGAGCACTGGAATCAATGGATTCTACCTCATTTACTCATTCATTTAGTTTCGAAAGCAAAAGGAGGGAATGACATAAATTAAACATGAAATAAATTACAAAAAACTGAGAGAAAACACCATCAAGAACTGAAAGCCACAAGAATCCCAACAGGTGCTACAAAACCTTTGATCTTTCCTTAGCCAAAATGCAGAAAATATGTACAATAGTGTGCCAAACTTTTCCCAAGAGTCCAACCCTGAAAGTGTCTCAGAAAATAAAATAAATAGACAAATATAACCCCTTCCCATGCCTCATAGGGGTCGAGCTCATGCTTCTAGGAGAAGTTTGAACCAATTCTAAACAAAGAGCTAAAATCTAGGCAGCCAAACAACTTGCCTCTATAAGCTAGGAAACTGATCCATTCACTTGATTTTCACTTTTTTGTGAATGAATCATCTAAAACAAGTAAATAAGTGCCAAAGTTACATCATGTACATCAAATTACATCAAGAAAAACCAAAAATTACATCAAGAGGTGAAACTAGTCCAAACTGGCCGAATTTCTGAGCTGGAAGGTGAAAAACATGCCAAAAACCTCTATGCGCCGCGCTCCAAAGCTCTATGCATCGCACTACTTTCATCCTGTTTTTGGGGCACTTTCTAGAGTCCAAATTGAGCTCATGATAGCTCGTTGGAAAGCCCTGGATGTTTGATATCCATCCCAAGTGGAATTTTTCAATTTGGAGCTCATTTTCCCCTCCAAAACTTCATTCTCCCAAAAGTACTTCCTGCTGGTGCAAAAGGTGGCAGAAAGGTGATTTTCATGGTGTTTTTGGCCCTTTTGATCATCCAAAACTTGATGAAATGCTTCAGCCATTTCTGAGCATGCATAACTTACCATGAAAAATCCAAAAATACAAAGTTTTCCTCCAGCAAGTGTCCCAATCATAAGCGCGCGTCGGGACGCGCTACGCGTTGGGCGAAAAAACCTGTTTTGTGACCAAAATTTTCAAAAATGACAAAAAATTCTCCAAATTTGCTGAAATTCAAAGCGAAGATCCCCTATCATGCCTCATGCTCAGCCAACGAAGCTTCGGCCAAGATTCGGAGTGGATCATGCGTTTCACGACGTTTCAGTGCCCTCCTGGTGCATGCAGTTCCTGTTATAAAAACACTGTCTCGGTTGTATGATGTGTCATTGTCGGTCATGGTGTTGCAATGTGTATGTTTAGATTGTTGAAAATGAGAAATGATACCTTGGTGTCTTTGTCTCCAATCGCCAAATGCGTGCCAAAGGGGAATGAGGGATTGTGAGAAAAAGGGACAGTGGGAAAAGTGGACTGTGGAGTTGGTCAAGTGAAATTTTGCCCCTTTAAAATCTCTGTTTTGACAATGTAGAGACAATAGGGCAGCTACTTGAATGTTTGGGATTTAGGGAGTTTTATAAGTGATATGAGGAAAATAATAATTATAGGGCATGAAAGCATTTGAGGGATAATAGAGACAAATAGGAATAAGTGATATGAGTGGTTTGATTAGGGAATAGGGTAGGGATGGTATAATGATGATATTACAATGAAGGGGAACAGAGTCACAGATGAGGAATGGTTTTTGAACTATTTGACACAAAAATCAAACTTCAACACTCAAACTTCAAACCCTAAGGGAGAAATGTTTTACAAAATGAGAGGGTTTAAGTCTTTGACATTCACTCTCTTATAATCCATCATATACCCACACCATTCACAATTTTATGGGCAATTGCAAGGTGAGTCAAACTTACTCGGAGAAAAATTAACAAAACCAATACAAAAAACTGGAAGCAATGGAAAAAATTTGAGTCTCATCTCTACGCGCCGGAGCAAAATTGACGAAACCAATACAAAAAACTGGAAGCAATGGAAAAAATTTGAGTCTCAGCTCTATGTGCCGCGTGCCAACCCAACGTGCCGCGCGCACCATGTGCGCCATGCCAGTGTATTTTTACACTGCAGAAAATTTCTCAATGCGCCGCGCGCCAGCCCAACGCGTCGCACGCTGATCCAACACACAATTTGGCTTCAAAACTCATTTTTTTCACTTCCTTGATGTGTCTTGGCTTTTTTGATGTCTTTGGTGTGCATATGGAGTGTTGAAACATTATAATTATATATGTACAAAAGACTTTGAATTTCCACTCATAAAAACTCACTTTTATAATGTTTCCATTGGCACTTCCTTTTCAAGCTCTGCTTTGGCTCCTTTTTGTTTCCACTGTGATTTTTTTTGGCTAAATGATGAATTTTTTGTCAATCTGTTGCAGGATTTCTACCTAGGCAGCAACAATCAAAACCCCGGTTATACATATGATTTTACCTAGAACATACCACAACCCGGATTTCAAAGTCATCATATGCCTTCGCAAAATTTGACCAGTAGGGCATCATCGTATCACCATGGAGGACCCTATCCTCCGACTCAGGGAACCTAGTATGCAGATAGATATACTTGTCCTGATAGTGTAGAGGAACCTCTATGAGTGAGGAGAAAATGTCCTCGTATTCCTCCATGAATTTGTCCATCTGCTGCAGTCGTGCAAGGGAGCCCTGTTTCGAGGTTGTGGCCACAATATTCTTCTTTCCTTGTGAGCGAGTTGTAAGGAAAATGAATTTCCTAGTTTGGGAAACAGTCTTACTGCATTGTTTTGTAGTAGTAAAAGAGATGACAGGAGGCGGTACTACCTCCGATATCCTGTACAAGTTATTTCCCAAAGTAATAACAACAGCACGAGGCCTAGACTCATACATAGCATGTCGCCTCCACAAATATGGTTGGCCCAATAATACATCAGTTACATCAAGAGGAGCAACATCACACAATACCTCATCCGCGAATGGCTTGATACTATACGGAAGGCGGCACTGTTGGCAGATGCAGAGATATCTCCCTAGGTGGAGCCACCTGATGGTATATGGTTACGAGTGTGCTATGGTCAGTAGGCCGAGCCGCTTCATGACCTCTGCTGAAATGAGGTTCCTTTGGCTTCCGCTATCGATGAGAAATTGCAGCGGAGAACCCTTCACCCACATCTGTGAATGGAAGAGGCGCTCCCCCTCCTCTGGATCCTCTGGACCCTCCCTCTGGATCTTGGTGGTGACAACAATGGCACTAGGATCTGCATCAATGATCTGCTTCCCTTTTTCATTGCCTTTTTCTAGTTCTGACTTAGGATCAGAGAATGCATCTGATTCAGGTGCCTTTAGTTCGGCCACCAATGACTGTTTGGCCTGACACTCGTTTGTGCTATGGGTGGGGTTGTTATGAAATTCTCACCACTTCTGTGTGTCCTTCTTTGGCTTTGTGGTGTTTTTCTGAGTCTCACCGCTTTGGCCTTGCCCCTTATTCTTCGGTTCGGGGGCACCTTTCGAACTCGCAGATCCAAAGTCTCGCTTCTTCTGCTTAAATTTCTGCTAGATCTTGGCGAAATAGTGATATGTCATGCCAAGCGATGTAATGTTGAGGAATTCCATTTCCTCCTGAATTTGTTTGTGCATACAACCATGGTACTTGAGCAGCAAATGTCTCTCTGAATATTTAATACCCAAATTTTTGCGTAGGGTATGGAATAGATTCATCAGTTTGTGCACATCTTGATCCCTTTGTTGCTGCAACGTGGTCCATTGGATGTATTTGTCCTCATAGCTCCCCACGAGGTAATAGTGTTCCTTGATGCCATCTCGGAATGAATTCCAAGTGGGTGTGGCTGAGAATAGAGAGGGTTTCCCACTAGTCTTTGACACGGGGAGCGGCTTTGAGGAGTGCAAAAATAATCTTTTCTCGGTCAGAGAAATCATGGACCGAGAAATACCATTCCAGAAAATTTAACCATCTATCTACAGTGTCTGCATCTATTTGGCTTTCAAATATAGGAATGTCAAAGTTTACCTGTACCTTGAAGGGAGTGGTGCCTCCAGAGTGGCTATTGGATGCAGATGCGCCGTAGGTGGGCAGTCGTTGAAGGACCTGAGCAAAGTTATCCATCATTTCGTTCCTTTATTTCTCGAGGGCCTCCTCGAGCAATATTTTGATAGGATCTCCTACTCCCTCGTCTTTCTTTTCTTTCGCCATGGGAGTTCGTCGGGGTTTGTGAGGCTGATCTTGCAAGGGTTCAAACAGATCGAGCCCTAACCCCTTATACCCTGACTGCGTTGGGGACATGCAAAGAAAAACAAAGAAAGAGCAGACCACTCTGATACCACTGATCTAGATTTATGCAGGAAAGAAAAAGAATACATAAATAACCATGAACATAGAGATGCAATGGAAATAATGTTTCATTTCATTAATATCATATATTATAAATATGCTTACAAACATAATGGAAATAAAATAGCTAGGGTGCTGGTAGCGAATCTCTGAGAAGAGATGTGGTGGCTACAGACCTCTGAGCTATGTTACAATGAGGCTTGAGGGCCTATTTATTATTGAGAAACAATGGAGAACTCTAAATGTCCAAAAACCTAACCTTAGGAGATGAAGCGCCAAAACTATGGGCTTTTGGGTAAATTGGTGGTTCAACTTCCCGGGGACGTAACTTTGGCATCCGATCTTCATTTGACGTACTCAATAGCTCGTTATAAATATCTATCCAAGGAGTACAACTTTCGGTGTCCAATTTCCCAAAAAATGTCGTTTAGGGCCTCAAAATAGCTCCAGAAGTTCAAGACCCAAAAAACTGCTAAAAATAGTAAGTTTTTGTTGCAACTTAAAAAATGAAAGAACTGATGGTGGGGGTACAAATGGAATAGGTGGGTGGCCACCAATATCCACCTGGATCATTAAGGCCCCAAAGCGGCTCTGGGAGTGGAGGACCCGAAAACCTGCTAAAAATAATAAGTTGTGCTGAATGTGAAAAGTTGCAAGAATTGATGGTGCTAGTCCAAATGGAATAGGTGGGTGGCCACTGATATCCACCTGGATCAGGACCCCCTAGATATCTGTTGTAATAGGGTTAAGGTATGCATCCCTCTCCCTCTCTCAGGCCTCCCATTGGCGAATCATGTCATATCGTTCCACCTATTGTTGCTGTTGTTCCTCCTATTCTCTCTGAATCATTGACATATTAAATAATTTTTTTATTAAAACATACATGTATTTAGGAATATACATATATATTTTTTTTGAAAAAAAAATGACCAGTCAGTGTGCCACAAAAACAGTCATGCATCGGTTCCAGTGTGGCTTAAGTTTTTAGCGCACCGGTGGTGGTGCCCCTAATGAAATACAACGCACTGGCCTCGGTGCAACTGTCTTTTTTTCAACCACTGTTGACTATATCTAGGGTCAAAATACCGGTGTGTTGACTGAAATATACGCCCCAGAGTGTATAGTTGTGTCAGCGCACAGACTTCATGACCATTACATAGTCGACGGTGCAGTATTTTATCCAAATGCACCATTGACCCTCTCAGAATGTCGAATCCAGTGCGCTGACATACACTGGGGCAGATAATTTCGTCAATGCACCGCACTGCGATTCCAATGGTCAATGGTGCCGCTAGCTAAATGAGTGCACCACACTTTTTTTTAAATTTAAAAGTATGCGAGACTGCTTTCGTTACCGCCCCAGAAATGGTGTGGATACCGTTAGCACCGATGGTGGTGTGGCCTATAAATTTTACAGGCAGCACCACTATCTGATGCAAGCCGAATGGTTCAGGCGCACCGCGAGACAATTTTTTTTTGTTTTTTTAATGGTTATTTCAAATTCTAATCTGCTAAAAGGCTTAATTATGGAAAAACTAGAAAAATACCTATACATTTCGCCGTCAAGGAGGCATATTGGCTGTAAAATTTGCAAAAGAAAATTTTCCTACCATTTTTCAAAATGCAAGATAGAGATTGGTGGCCAATGCAGAGCAGTAGTGCGTGAAATGGTGCAGTGAGAGCACCAATGTTAGGGTGGCTCAGAGAAGGGGAAATGGCACCAGTGCTTGAGAGCTTTGGAGCACTGAGAAAAGTGAAAAATGTGGTTTTTTGGCCATAATTTTCTTTTTATTTAACCCTGTTCCGGTGCGCGGGGTTTTATAGGCGCATCGGTACGCTTACTTACAACCGCACTGGGCAGTGTCAAATTTGGCGCGTTGTTTATGATGCACTGGGGTGGTTCCCTAACACCACACTAGGATGTTTCAGTTTTGGCATGATTTTTTGATGATGCACCAGGGTGGAATATTCGTAAAGAACCGGTGTAGAATAGTCGTAAAGCACCAATTTTTTTGCCTTAATTTTTTTTATTTAACGTTATTTCGGTGCGTGATTTTTATAGGCACACTGGTGCTCTTGGATAAGAATGCACTGACACGTTTCTATTTTGGCACAGTGTTTTATGATGCATCGACGCGGAAGAGTAGTGAAGCACTGGTGCGTTACCATTATAGGATGCCTTGGGTGGGTGTGTACAACGAGCATGCTGTCTGGTGTGCCAATGTTTTGTGCACACCGGTGCATTCTATGGTAGAGTGCACTAGTAATTGAGAGCTCAAGAGCACTGGAAAAATGAAAAATATGGGTTTTTTTCCGTAGTTTTTTTTTTTATTTAACCCTTTACCGATGTGCGTGGTTTAAAGGCACATCGGTTATGTTTCTTACGAATGCACCGGTTGGTTTGTGTTTTGGCGCGTTTTTTTATGATGCACCGATGCAGTTTCTTTCTACTGCACTGGGTGGTTTCAGTTTTGGCGCGATGTTTTATAATGCATCGGCGCGGAAGAGTTGTGAGGCACCAGTTCTATAGAATAATATGACGCATTAGGCGAGTGTGTACAGAGTGCACGATGTTCGATGTTCCAATTTTTTTGTGCACACTGGTGCTTTCGCGATTCTAGAGCATTGAGGCAATGTTTAATGATAAGTGCACCAAGCGGAAAACATCCGCAAAACCCTCTGCCTGCCAACCTCCTCTAGTAACCTCTGCTAGAAATGGATGTATGGGGTATTTTTCTGTGGGGTTCCTCAAAAACATCTGCTAGAGGGTATTTTCCTTGTAGTGGAAAGTCAAGCGGCCACTCAACCTCATCCATCTGGTACCTCTGATTACCAGATTCTCATGATGAACTCTGACTTACCCATTACTGTTGACCTTAACCTTCAAACTCAGTCTCGTCAATACAACAAGCCCCCACTATGTATGCCCCCAATCTCGCTTCTTCAAGTTCCATAGAGCCGCTTTTGACACCCAATGGTCCTTTACTAATCCCTCAACCTAAGGCATAGGTTCATACCAAGAACCCCAAGGGACCATTACGTCGAAACGCTAGTTCTAGTAAAGCTTCCCATTCATATAGTATAGTAGATGACTTGGCACAATCCCTTGCTGCCATGTTAACATTGGAAGCCCTCCAGTCATGCCCTTCACAATGAAAACCTCTACTAACTACCATGGGCGATGTGGATCCTTCAAATGATCATTTTATTGTCTTTTATGTTGACAGGTTAGAACATCCCCCCCTTCTTGCTTCCATCGCCTTCCAAATCCTTGTCAAGGTCCGGAATTCCAACGTCTCCCATTCTATCATTGACAAGGGGGCATCCACCTGTGTGATTTTCACTTCAGTTTGGAAGCAACTCGGATCTTCTGAGTTGGCCCCCTCCACTATCACCCTCTGAGCATGGGATGGCCACTCTTCCCAACCCCTTGGCATGTTCCACAATTGTCCTATTACTCTTACGGGCAAGAATGTTTATGTTGACGTAGAAGTCATTGATGCCCCCTTAGGCTACAACATTATATTGGGTTGTAGCTACACTTATGTGATGTCTGTTGTCCCATATGTGGTTCACCGTAAGATTTTATTTCCTCACAACAAAAATATTTTCACCATCGACCAGTTGACATATTACGAACTGAAGTCTCAGACCTCCCCTGAGTCCATCATCTCTTTAGTGGTCGATAAAAAAATAGTCGAACCTCTGACCAGTGTCTCACCCAGAGTCTACAAAGACTCATATTTGATTGGTTCATTACCTGGTCTTCCTCCTCCTATCTCTGATCCCAGCTCATCGAATTTTTGCATGATGCAATCAGCTCGGTCCGACCTCAAGCATACTGGTTCGACTAGTTAGCAGCCCCGCCCTTCGTAACCTTCTCCTAGCACCTTGACTCAACCTTCAAGACCCCCTCCTCAAGGCCCCTCATCTACAACTGGTATCCATGAGCCTGTCTACCCTCCTACAACGGTTCCTCCTAGTCTTAACCATCTTGGAGCTGTCCTGCTTGGCCATTACCCTTCGGTCAGATATTATTTCTAGCCCCCCTTCCTAGAGTATTTTGGTACCTATTATGGCTACCTTATCTCTTCCTAACATGACCTCGGGGATCCCAGTCTTTTACATTTATCCCTGTAGGTTTTAACCCTAAACAAAAATTATCTACACACGAATCTTATAACAGAAAATAAAAAATAGCGAGAGCATAAAACATAAAACAGATAAACACAGAGATTTTCCCCTGGATCCCAAATCGGGATGACCAGCTTGATTTTTCATTATATTCCTTTTAGTGTTACAACACATATATATACATGCCGAAGCATACATGAACCCTAATCCATTAACCCTGGATTAGAACATAACCGTAGTTCCTTTGACCGGATCTACAAAAATACCAGGGGCCGAAAACCATCGTACCCCAAAACAATGTGAAAAACCATGCACAAAACCATGTGTGCGGACCATCCACCGGAAATTAAGGACCAAAAAATTTTCGCCAGGGCGCTGCCCCAGACCTCTTGCGCCTAGCGCAAAGGGGGGGCTATCGCCCCCCCTCTTACCCCCCCATGCTTGATTATTCGTGGAAAGAATATAACACATACCCAACATTCTCCCACTTGTTGTTTTTTTTCCGCAGGGGGCCACATGAGAGCTTAGTCATTGGCCCAATTCTTCAACACCCATTGTTTCTCTACACCAAGAGAAATTCTGAGTGCCTGCGTATCACACGATCCGTAAATACTTTCAAAAGTGTCCGTCTTTACTAGAACACCTTTAGCCTCAACCATATCTCTAACAAAGTGATATTGAACATCACTGTGTGCTTTGTCTTTAATGATAAGAGGGGTTCTTACAAGAAAATTTCACTTGCCTATCATACTATCCTTATAGAAGATATAGCTCTTTGTTGTACCAACCCCATACTTGAACACAATCTCTGCAACCAAATTGCTTCCTTGCTTGCATGAGTGGATGCTATGTATTCTGCCTCTGTAGTTGAAAGAGCCACTACAGACTGTCTTTTACTCATGCAACTGACTGCGCCTCCAAATAGGCTAAACACATACCCACTTGTAGATATTATTTGGTCCATATCTCCAGCCCAGTCTGCATCAACAAAACCACGAATGTCCAACATTCTTTCCAATCCTGGTCTTCCCTGGCAGCACAAGCCATAATAACTAGTGCCACGTAAATATTTGAAAACTCGCTTCACTGCTGTCCAATGCTCCTTCCCTAGGTTTGACATAAACCTACTCAATACTCCCACTACATGTGCAATTTCTGGTCTAGTACATACCATTGCATACATCAGACTACCCACTGCACTTGCATGTGGAACAGGAGACATATCCTCCTCTTCTTCTTGTGTCTTGGGACACTGTTCAACAGACAACTTTGCACCTACAGGAATAGGAACATTCACCGGTTTACTATCCTGCATATTGAACCTCTGCAATATAGTCTCGACATACTTCCTCTGGTTTAACCAGAGCTTCCTCTTTGCCCGATCTCTCTTAATTTCCATGCCCAAAATATAGTTTACAGCACCAAGATCCTTCATGTCGAATTTGGAGAACAGTTGGGTCTTCAAATCTTGGATAATTTCTTTGTCATTTCCAATCAACAACATATCATCCACATACAAGACCAAATAAATAACACGGTCACCAATTATTTTAAAATAAACACAGTGATCCTCCTTGCTTCTGGTGAAGCCAAGTCCCCGTATATAGGTATCAAATTTCTGATACCACATCCTTGGTGACTGTTTTAACCCATACAGAGACTTCTTCAACCTGCACACCAGTTATTTCTTACCCTTCACCATAAAGCCTTCAGGTTGCTTCATGTAGATCTCCTCTTTTAGATCCATGTGAAGAAATGTTGTCTTCACATCCATCTGTTCTATCTCAAAATCAAATGCAGCAGCAACAGATAAAAGTAATCTAATAGAAGTAACTTTGGAAACAGGAAAAAAAATATCACCAAAATCAATTCCTGGCACCTAGGAATAACCTTTTGCTACCAACCACGCTCTGTATTTCTCCACCTTGCCTTCTACATTCATCTTCTTCTTAAACACCCATTTTCTTCCGATGTGATTCCTTCCAGCCGACAATTCCACCAGATCCCATGCCTCATTTTTGTGCAAGGATACCATTTCATCAACCATGGCCTCCTTCCAGAGTTTTCCATCCTCTGAATCTACTGCCTCCCTAACAGTTCTGGGATCATCATCAGTTATAGTTAAGGCAAAACCTGAACAGAAAGCAGATGGAGTATACCTTTCTGGTTGCCTTCTTTCTCAAACTGATCTTCTCATAGCTAGATTATGTGGCTCTTCGTCTTCTAAATCTTCTTCTGTTGTAGAGTCTGATTCATACTCCTTTATCTCAAACTCTATCTTCTCAGGTTCCTTTGGTATGACTTCATGTTTAAAAACATCTTTCACCTCTCTAAACACCACATCTCGGCTATACACAACCTTCCTTGTTTCTGGGTTCCAAATCTTGTAACCTTTTAAACCATCCTTATACCCAATAAAGATGCACCTTTCAAATTTATTATCCAACTTGGTCCTTTTCTGCTTTGGAACATGTACATATGCATCACATCCAAATACCCTTAGATGTGAAAGAGAGGGTTTCTTACTAGTCCATACCTCATGTGGATTCTTATCCTCCAACACTGATGAAGGTGATCTGTTAACTAGATATCATGCAGTCTCCACTGCCTCTGCCAAGAATTATTGTCCTAACCCGGTACCACTAAGCATGCTTCTTGCCTTTTCCATCAGTGTTCTGTTCATTCTTTCTACAACTCCATTTTGCTGAGGTGTGTACGGAGTAGTCTTCTACCGTGCTATACCACACTTCTTACAAAACTCTTCAAATTCATTCTTGCAGAACTCCCCACCATTATCTGTCCTCAGCGCCTTTATCTTCTTCTCTGTCTAGTTTTCCACCACAGCCTTAAATTATTTAAATTTGTCAAATAATTTAGATTTCTTCCTCAAGAAATATATCCATGTATTCCTTGAGAATTCATATATGAATGAAACATATTACACAGACTTTCCCAGTGATGGAACTGACACAGGTCCAAACACATCACTGTGCACAAGTTCTAATATCTTTTTCGCCCTCTTAGCACCATAAGGAAAACTCACCCGATTCTGCTTCCCATATACACGATGTTCACAGAAATCAAAATCCAGAGAGAAATTAGACATACCTTCTACCATACCATTTCTATGTAGTATCTGAAGGCCCTTCTCTCCAATATGTCCAAGCCTTTGATGCCATAGCATGGTCTTTTCTCCAGAGATAGCTATGCTTTCTGCTCCACTTTCAGGAACCAAACAACTGTTTCACCCATCAATAACAATGCTACCTTGTAGCTTGTACATAGTTCCAGTCCGAACTCCCCGCATTAATACCAGTGCTCCCCGAACCATCTTGCAGGCATCTTTCTCGAACATTGTTTTTACACCTGCATCATCCATCTTGCTTACAGGAATTATATTTTTGGCCAATGCAGGAATATGCAGAACACCAGGAAGTGTTTTAATCCTTCCACCTTGCAGCTTCAGCTTGAACTTTCCATGTCCCATGATTTTGGCCTTCCTATCATCCCCTAGGAAGACATCACCACCATCATATTTCTCATACTCACAGAACCACTCCCTATGGGGAGTGAAGTGAAAGGATGCACCTGAGTCAATCAACCATGACTCATGATCTACATGTGTATTTGAAGAAGAAGCCAAATACACATCCCCACCTTCATCCGAGGTGGTTTTTATTTTCCCACATAAGGAGCACACGATCCCTTTCCTTTCTGCTGTGAGCCAGATCCACTCCTTTCACAGCAGTGTCCTTCCTTTCCGCATTTCCAGCACACCTTTACAAACTTTCCAGGAGATTTAGATCTCCCTCTAGATTTAGATCTCCCACTCGAAACCTTATTCTGGTTTCTATTTTGGGACCTTCCTCGTACAGATAAGGCATCTCCATTTAGGCCCTCCATATTTCTCTGTCTCATTTCCTCCAAATAAATAAGTACGATACAATGTCATCAAAATTCAAGGTAGTTGTATTGATACCTATTGCACAACCAGACTGCCCCATGAGTCTGCAGAAGAACAAAAAAACTCGATGACTTATCTTCATCTCGAGATTTTGGGTTACTCAGGCAGATGAGTTGCACCATCGCACATGCAGATTGAAGGCGTTCAGATGCTCTGTCACCGAGTCTCCATCCTTCATCCTCAAGTTATACAGATTTTTCCGCAGGAACAACTTATTCACCAAAGACTTAGATTGGTACAAAGTCCCAAGTTTTTCCCACAAATTCTTCGTCATAGCTTCCCTAGATACATTCAACAATACTGAATCTGAGACACACAACCATATTGTGCTCTTAGCCTTCCAATCCAGTTTCTTCCAGTCTTCATTTGACATTTTCGTTGGTTTAGTACCTATATCTATCGCTATCCACTGATCTTTATCCACCAGTAGATCCTCCATCTTGAGCTTCCACAACTCAAAACTCTGACCATTAAATTTCTCGATCTATATCTTTTTGCTTCTCGCCATCTTCTTTCACCGCAAGAATCGATCCCGCAGATCTCCCACTAAATAGGGTCTACCTCAGGCCCAAGAAAAAAACTCTCAGTAGCAAAGGCATCCCCTTGAAGCCAAAACAACTTTGATGCCAAATGTAGGTTTTAACCCTGAACAAAATTTATCTACACACGAATCTTATAACAGAAAATAAACCATAGCGAGAGCATAAAACATAAAACAGATAAACACAGAGATTTTCCCTTGGATCCCAAATCGGGACGACCAAATTGATTTTTAATTATATTCCTTTTAGTGTTACAACATATATATATATACATGTCGAAGCTTAAATGAACCCTAATCCATTAACCCTGGATTAGAACATAACCGTAGTTCCCTTGACCGGATCTACCAAAATACCAGGGGTCAAAAACCATCGTACCCCAAAACCATGCACATGTGAAAAACCATGTGCAAAACCATGCACATACCCAACAATCCCCCAATCACTATCTCACCTATTCAGCCCAAACCTTATACCGCTTTGACCCCGGTCCAACCGATCGCCATGACCCCTCCCTTTACTTTTGTGCCTCAGCCACCTCAACAGGAACCCACTCCTGTTGTGAAAGCTTTGGGTGAGGGGGGCAAAGCTTGCAAGAAGGCGGCTAAGGACAAGGCTACCTAAACAACCCTTGCTCCTCCTCAGCCTCCAAAGAGTACTCCCATGTGTTTTGTGTGATGTTTTCAGTCATGCCAACCATCATTGTCCTGAGTTTCCTCGTATCAAGCCCATGGTTAATGTTGCATTTCCTAAGTCTAAGGTCCTTAAAGCCTCTGTTTCTTCCTCGACTGCACCCAAGAACCCCAAGACTATTCAAACTACCAACTCCTGTGCTTTGTGTGATCTTCATGGCCATTATACCCATATTTTTCCCTGCCTCAAGCATTATTTTTCCTCTTTGGAAGTAGTTCTGGAGTACGAGACCGAATAGAACTAGTCCGCCTCTCCTGTACTCACAAGGTATGCTTCAGGCCAACCTAAGGATACCTCTGCTCCCATTGAAATCCCCCCTCCCGATGTCGATATGACAGAGTCTTTGGCCACTATCCTATACCTGTCATCATCCATGAAATCCACGATGGAAGATCCCTCTGGGACTTCCCCTTCTGCTTCGCTTGACCTCCCTTCAGTGATCATCCTGGGCTCAACATAAATGGATCCCTTATCTTCTTGTTGTTTTTTCACACCCCATGACGATGCGCATGTGAACCTTTCTTCTCATGATGATGAGTCAGGTATGTTTTCCGCATCATGTGGTTACCCTTCCACCAGTCACCCCATATTTTACTGTGATGACAACATCATGGAAGCCTTTTCCACCCCTGACTTCATATTTCTAGCCCATAAGAGGAATGGCACCATCCATGTCTATGGTAACTTTCGCAACTTGAGCACAAGATGCCCCCAATTCAGCTCCCACACACCATCTACCTTTTGGTGTGCGAGCGGTAGACATCCTGCCCAGGGAACTCCCTCTAACATTGTTTTTTTGATTTCTACCTTGTGTTTGCATTACCAGAATTTTTTCATCATCCTCTCATTTTTTGTCTTGTGGCACCTTTCAGATGAACCCCCCATCCACACCATATATCAGTTATGCTGATGGTGCAAGTCGCTACTCCCAGAATCTACTCTCGGCGGCTTGCGGCTAGTTCTCTCTAACAATGTATGAATTGGTTCTTCTCGCATCCTTCACCTTCATGTCCGTTTAGATTCCCTACTTCTTGTCATGAAATTGAATGGTGTCTATCATGTGCATAATCCTGTCCTTTTTAGAATATATTTACGAGTGAAGCTTTTAGTGTGTGAATTTGAAATCATTACATTCAGACATGTACCTAGAGCACAAAATCACTATGTAGATAGCACTGCAAATAATATTCTAGATTGGAATTTATCACATGCATTTCACACAAGACAATAACAATAAACCACAAAACGATGCATATCCATTATATGTGTCATTCAAAATGTTTTAGAGTCCACCAACTCTAATACATATGACATGCCCATAACATGTTACAAAACTCAAAACTGGGGGCACCACATGCCCCTTCATCTAATCACTATCTAGAGGATCACGGGCCAATGGCTCGGCTCCGACAGCTCGTAGATCACACATCCCCTGTCTGGCCATTGCCATGCACCGCATGACCCCTCGCCACTTCGAGGGCAGGCCAATACATGGCTTTATGTACTGGTCATCAAGATCATGCCATCTGTGCTCTGAAACACTGGTCGAAATCCTCTCAAATCTACGACGAATGTCCTCCAGTAGGGAAACTACATCCTCATTTTGTGGACCCCTCGCCCCACTAGGTGTTGCAGCTCCTGATACTACAAGCCGCCCCATATACCCGGCCGGTTTTACCAGTGCTATATTTGCATACCAAAAGTGAATGAATCAGTACCATATACAATATTCTGAAACTTTAAAATTCACATAAAATATTAGTAACTTGTCACTTACCAGCAGGCCCCCATGCTCGACCTGGCAGTAGTGGCAAGTTCGAGTCCCCATGATAACTCATCCCACTATAGGGATAGTCATTTATGTAAAGTGGCATATGATCCAAATGAGCAAAAAAATCGGGTCGAAACACCCATCCGACTGCCCCACCTCCCCCTTTTCACAATAGTCGTCCCCAGCAACGCATCTTGGGATCTCTCAGGCCCCCATCCTGGATCTGTATGCGAGGCTAAAGTGTCAGGATTTTCTCAAAGAAGAGTGAGAACAACACTGTGCCATATGCATAGTCATGGTTCACCTGCCTCTTGCATAACAAAAACTGTCATTTCAACGATGACAACATCATTTGGGCCCACCCATAGTAGGTCCCACTCAACACACTCTCAAAAAGCATCATCTGACCCCCAATGATGTGGTGGAGCACCTGGTTACTGAGGATTCGTAGCACTGCTGCAGCCACAGCATGGGTCTCTAACCACTCTAGATCCCTGATCGGTATATGTTTCCCCTTCACATGGAGACTCAGTCGGAAATGGCGCTCTACAAACTTCATAATGTTATGCCCTCGCGGTAACATTGGTTGCGTATTTCCCACCATCCCAAGTGGTGGAGACTAGTCAGAAAATATTATCCTAGATAGTCAACTCGATAGGGTGCCCCTGCACTATAAAGATATCATGATCCAGATCCCAAGAGCTGACAATGCAGGCCAACAAGGGCTCTCCAGCTCTCATCAAAGGGCTCTCCACAAACTACAGGACCCCAAACCTTGCCAATGCAGTGCAGAAACCATGATCCTCTCGGATCTCCAACCGTAATGTGTTTAAGTATCTCTCTCTCCATTTGATCCTCAAATATACCATATTTGCACAAAAGCATCATATTTGTCAGTGTACAGAAAGGAAAGACTAATTTATAACCATAAAAACCTAGCTCTCATAAAAAAAGCACCAAAATCCCTCTCTCTGACAGGTCGCACTTTTCAGGCCATTCCTAGGATAGGTCACAGTTTTCTACCCAAAAACCTACTACCGCGGTTGCAGATATTGCCCCAAAAAGTGTGACCTCGCCATGAAGAAGAGAAGGGGTCTGTTCCTGAGATCTAGGTGCCTAAATTGAACTTTTAATCCACTGAATTGAAAGAGTAGAGTTAGGCCTCTTACTTGCAACTAACGGATCTCGATTCCAATGGTCGGTTTGTCTGCTACGATTTCCGCAAGATTTAGGACCTTTTCTCCTCTCTACATTCACAATAGCTACACTTTTCAAATGAATCAAATTGGAGGTAAAACTCCTTATTAATAGAGAAACCCATATTTTTCTTTCGCCAACTACGACCAAACCGTAGCTTGGTTTGACAAACCGTCAACACCGTTGGAAAGCTCTCACCGAGCTCTCAAATGGGTATCCTTTAGTTTTTTTTGATTTGATACTTCACCCAGACACATTTTTTCCAAGAAGGGTCACTTCACCACTCTTCAAAATCGAAAAGATTAACTTGCAACACTTGTACTTGGGGCACCACTTTTCCTTCATAGTTTTCCATGCTCATGCTAATTTTTTTCGTGAGTAACCATCTTGTACTCATGTTTTTATGGTCCCCACCAGGTCTGTTATGTGTGGAAGCATCATTGAGTCACCCTTGTTAGAGCATCCAAGTTGAGTCATCATCACATCCATGGAGTATATCCGAGTCCCTTCGTATCCCGCTATAGTCTCCATCCTTCATTTATTTGTTCCTCTCTCGTGTCGCACAGTTTGGCCTTCAGTCATACCGTCCCCTATCCCCTCCGATGTTGAGTCAATAGCTGCTAGGTCATCCCCGCCCTTCATGCTCTAATAAGGGAATTCATCACCCCACTACTCAGTATCCCCCATTCCTTCATTATCCCTGGCATCAGTTTATCAGTCACTCTACTATTTTCTCTCGTGCCTTAGTTGAGGATCCCTTATTGCCTCACCTCCAGCAGACCTCCTTCTCTCAACATCAACTTATTCATTCCAGAAGACAGGTCTAGAGGGAAGTGTACCTTGGTTCCAGCTTCCACTCTTTCTTGGTGCCTCGGATCAGGCAAAGAGACTCTTTATTGCCCTTTTACTTGATTTTTTCTCACCTCCAACTCCTTATGGCATGATCGAGATCCATATACTTGATGGTTCAGTAATGCAACAAATTGTACCAATGATTCTTGAGTGTGTGTGAGATGTTTCAGACCTCATGAGGGGGTGGCCCTTCAGGTAGCCCCCCACATACCCGAATGACTTCTCTACTATAGCCTTGGATGCACCTCCATAGATTTGATGATTCCGGCCTCAGCCGCTTGCATCTCCTCTTTAGTTTTCATGTACCATTCATATTTTCAGAGCCCTTTCATGTTTTATAGGAGCTCTTTGGTTGTAATTATATCTCATGTACTCAGATATTATTTTATAAGTCCTATTTTTTGTCCCAGGAACAATATATATGTGGGATCCATTATCATGTTTTTCTTTATCCCATGTTTATGCCAGCATGTACTATATAGCTTAGTCCCTTATTTACAGGACATGTTATTCTTTGTACCTGGTTATCTCGACGGGCATAATTATGCATCCCCTACCTCATTTAGAATAGGTGTTCACTCATAAAAGAGACTTGTCACACCTGTAAGTCTTGCCTCCTCAGGATCATGTCCTCTAGCACTTTATTCCACCTTATATTTCTCTCTCTCTAACTCCCCCTTCGGTGTCTAGTGATTGAGTTCTTACAACGGACTTCAGTCATACGATTAGCTCCTAACGCTCACACACTGGGGGGAAATCTGTTACACCAATTTTTGGTCATCTAACCTGTTACTATTAAATGGACCAAAGTGCACCATGTAAGACCAATTTTACCCTAGTAAAGTCTCTTTCACTATGAAAAATAACTTAGTAATCCATAATTTATTAAGTTGTTTATGGTCTAAAAAGGAAACCCCCGTGAGGAGTAATTGCATAAATCCTTATTTGTTTGATTTTCCTCAAGGGTTAATTAATTAAACCACAATTTAATTAATATTCCTGGTCATATTTAACCCAAAACAAGAAACTTAACTAGATAAATCACTATTTATCTTATTATTTTCTAGGAATAATTATTTAAAACATTATTTAAATAATATTCCTTGTGAAATTTGACTAAATCATTTATAAATAATTGAATAAATCATTATTTATTTAATTATTACTCAACCATATTCTTAAAATAATAAATAAATCATTAATTTATTTATTATTTACAAATAAAAAGATTTGACCAAATTCAAAATATTTTTCCCTCCAACAAAAATAATAAAATATTCCATAAAAGTTGGATCTATATTTGGTTAATAATATTTTAATTATGCACCTATCTAGACTAACTCGATATTTTTTTATCAATAGAAGGGGTTTTCCATTCATTCACTACCTTTTTTTGCCTAAAGATCGTTGTGGATCTATATTTTTTGTCTGACTTTGATCCTCCATCATTGTCATATTTTTCTACCTTTTTGCTTGTGAGCTCCCCTTGAGTTCCATTTTTGTCTAGGTTTTATACACCATCAAGAGAGAGATGTCTTAGATCTGAAGCGTTAAGGACATAAAAGAACCCATCCCATTGAGGTGGACTAGTAACATCCTTCTATGTTCCCTTCTCAGGTGGCATAATACAAAATTTCTTTAAAAACATTATTGTCTTGTTCATTGGATGCATGAAGCAAATCTTGCCTTTATTTGCTGTTTAATGTCTTTAACTACATAGATTTGGATTTTGTAACATTTATTTTGATCAAGTAACTCTAGATCTAAAGAAATTGACAGCCATCTTTGATGTTAGGGTTGTTTGTGATGCACATCTAAAGTGAGATTTTTTTGTACGCTTGCAATTAGAATTCACACTAACAGTCTATCATTCCTTCTCTTTACATCTTGATGTGGAGGCTTTCTTGAATTTTATGGACCTCATTTTCCTTTCATCTTATTTTTTTGAGTGACGAATGTAGTGGATTGTCTCTCTTCATGATTTTTAATCCTTCCTCTTGATATCATACTTGATTATTCTTGAGTGATATTTCCAACAATTTCATCAAATAACAGGAGAGTATTATTGTTTCTTATAGTAGTAATGAAGGTTTCCCACGTAGGAGGGAGACCTCTAAGAGTCACAATCACCAATTCCATATCAGGAAAAAATTCCCCAACTCTTTGCAATTGATCTTTAAGACGAGATATCCTCATTATGTAGGATTGCTCAAAATACCCTTTGTTCATCTTTGAGTCTTCGAATTTATATTTCAAATACATGATTTCATTCAAATTTTTGACTTCATACATGCCAACTATCTTATCATATATGTCCTTCGACTTTATCAAATTTTCAACATATGAAAGAAAATTATCTTGTAAACTATCAACTATAATTTGTTTTCATCTTAAATCACATTTCTTGTGCTTGTTCTTGGTAGCAACTAAAGCATTCTTTGGAGGTTTAGGTAATTTTCCTTGAACGTAATCCAAAAAATCATTGTTTTCAGCTATGATCTCCAACCTGACTTCCCATGAAGAAAAGTTAGATGAGTCCTCCAACTTCTCATGTTCCTTGAAGAAAGAGGAAAAAATATTGACTTTAATATATAGGCTCCTTCAACTTTCCAAAGATGATTGCTTCAATTCTTGTCTCCATTTGGGCGTGTCCTTCACCTTAGCTCTAATACCATGTGAATTTTCATATTTTTCTATTCTATTTCGATTACTTTAGCCCAATTCAATTGTTCAATTAGAAATATTTCAAATAAAAATTAATATTTCCATTCATCAACAATAATTGAAGATAGAAAAATAAATTAAATGACAAAGGAGACAATCAACTCATCAATAAGAGACACTAGGTTTGGTCAAAGACCAGGGAAAAACCCCACTAGGGGGAAAATATTTTGAAATTATTCTTCAATTAGATTGTCATAAAATGTTCACTAGAGAGTACAATGAGCCAAAAATAATATCATCTATCAAAATTATCCCAACAATATTCAGAAATTTGTTTCTGGAGTCAATATAAATCAAAGAAAACTTTTCTTGCCTATGATCAACTGCGGTCAACTGCAGTCAACTCTCAAAAGTTTCCCTACTTTCAAGTCGCAGGGAGGAGGAGGTATGCAAGTGACATATAGATTCTAGTTGCTCCCTTGAGCCTACAATCTAGCAACTATAGTCAAATATTTCTTTTGTCAAGCTAGAGACTACAACCTAAAACCCTAGAAACATTTGCAAGCTTCAGACCTTGTAATCTCACATCTTTGTGAACTTCTTTCATCGACCTAACCTCAAATCTATGTGAACCAATCAATGAAGAAGTGAAGAATAATATTTTTTGTGATGTCCAAATGAGCTTCAGGTCACTTCTATTTATAGGCCTCCAAGGGTGACCAATTTCCCAAGTTAGGGCCAACCTGTCCAAATATGCATATGTGGGATTTTATTCATAACTTCACTTTCCCTTATTTGATTTGAGTGCTTCGATAGTCAAAATTGGTCTTCTAGAAAATAGGAATGTAGTCCCATGGTTGGAATTTGTCACTGAGCTTCCAAATTAACACCATCTACTACCATGATCAATTGTAGTATATTCCTCTCAAGAATCATTAGGGTAGCCCCTATAAAACCAAATTGGTCTCTTCCAATCTCAAATGAGTCTAACACATTGACTTGTTGCTCCCAAAGTTTCTTTTTCTTGATGATCATGTGTCATTTGAATTGGTAATTTCCTCTCTTTTTCGTTAGTTATTTTTCATTTTCAATTTTATGAATGTTGGTTGAAGTGTAAGGTACTGCATTAGGCATGCAATCTTCAATTTGGATTTATCTTATAATGTATTCTCTATTTCAGCCAACTTCCTCCTTGATGTTGACATTTTTTTCTTCAATGTAGTCAATTATTTGAATTCAACTAAGGTGTCTCATGATTCAATGACACCCCCATCAACAACTTCAACATAATTAAATTCAATGCTGGAAATTGTGATAACTGAGTTCATTTTCCTAAGAAATAATCCCAAGCATGCTTCATATGTTTGTAGTTGCCTTCTATTTTTTTCAATTCTTTTTCCTCTAGTCCTAATTAGTGTTTGTTGGTGAAGTACTTAGAGTTGGTTGGTACTTGACTATGGTTGGCCTTTTAACTACCTTTGAAATTCTCTAAAAGACAATTAATAAGTTTTGCATTTAATTGTTAACCTAGGGCTTATGCACAACTTATGAACTATGATACACTATATATGTTAGGGCAATATATTTACTATTGTTTGAGTGATGAATTTTTAGCAAGAGAAATTTAATACAAGGTATGAGTTTTAGGATACTTTTGGTATAATCATTGTACTAACCATTCTAATTGTAATAGACTAACTAGTCCAATCAACATAGGAATCCTATCTACTATAATTCCTAATTAGACAAAGAAATAAATCAAAGAAAGGAAAAAACAATATAATCCATTGGCATAGGAAGAATCTATAATGTAACCTTCAACTAGATGAAAATAGGAAAGTAAATATAATGTAGCACAGTTGGAATAGGAAGCCCCTTTGTTGTAAACCCCAACTGGGTAATCAAGAAACACAATGTTAGGTTCCTATAATACTAGTGTAGCCACCATATTGTTATTGTTGTGCCCCATAGAAGCCCACTATTTTTATTGTTATTCCCTTACATTATTATTTTTATGTAGACCCTAATTATACTTTGACCCCTTGGACTCCTATACATAGAGATTTCCCCCTTTAAGATTATTATTTTTAAGTCGTTGATCTATGTTTTATTTTGTTTTGTGATATGGTTACATAACATTTTGCATCAAAGCTCTAGATCCTAGGGATTCGCTACTTCAAACAGGTAATCTTTGAATTTTCGCTATAACCATTTTTTGCGAGACTTCAAAAGCTTAAATTATGACCATGTGGAGTCAAAATCTTGATGAACATCTTGTAAAAATTTTATATATTGTTTCACTATATTTTCGGAGATATGGTCAAAGGAAGTTAGGGTTTCTGCATGCTTTGGAATTCAGTCTCAAACAAGTGTTCCAAGTAAAACCGTCATAAATTTCTCTTCAAGCATCATATTTGAATTTCGTAAAAAATGACAGAAGATTCACAGACTGTAGTTTTTTTGTTATCATTTTCAGGTTCGAAGGTTAAAATAGTGATAGGTGGAATACCATACAAGTTTTCTCTACTGAACCAATCCATAATCAGGCCATCGTGGGAGATTTGTAATAACCTTATTTTGAACAATCCAATATTGTTTTAACTCATGGGTTTAGAAAGAAGACAAAGAGGGCTTTCTCAAGAAAAAAAATTCAGGACTTGGGGGCTTGAAATTATAGAGATACAATAGTTTCAAGATAGACCTCCTAAAAGAAAGAAAAAGGTGTGTATTTTTTCGAATTTGCATAACATTTTTTTGAAAAATCAGTTTGAAGTGATTCAAAGGGAATATTGAAGCATTGGTATCATTATTTTGTTCTAAAATGCCTTGGAAAAAAATAAAATTGTTACACCCAATAAGCCAACAGAAATCTCTAGTATGATGCATGAAGGAGAGGAAGAAATGCAACATGATATATCAAAATTACAATACCAAGTGCAACAAATTTTTCTTTCGCAAAGAGTAACCGAAAATGAATTGGAAGTGAGTATGAATGTTAATATTGATGGTTTAAAAGGGGACATGGATGGTTTAAAAGAATACATGGAATAAATGATGAATGTCAAGATGAAAGGGTTGAAGGAAGGTTTGAAAAATTTGTTGCAAGAAATGCTTCCTAGTGGTGACAAGGTATTCCATGAAAATAAGGATGAGGACTCCTAACACTGGAAATCATACAAGAAAAAAAATTAGAAAATGTCCAGCAGAAGGTACAAATAAAGATTTACAAGGAAGGACTACATTACAAGAGCTGAAAATTTTAACTTTTCCTAAGGTCAAGCAGGCAAATTTATTGAACTATGCGCAGGAAACACTGACCCCAGGCGATTTTTGCGGCTTTTTCTTCGATAGCCATGAATATCATCATGGTTATCCCTAAAAGAGCCACGTGGTCCTGAGTATGCAGAAATTCACCATCCAGGACCACTTAGCATACTTGAAGAAGAAGATTATTACTCAAGCCAGCCAAGTACAACCGCCTTGGAGCCACCTTGAGGCCTTAGTCCATCACACAAAGGAATCATCCTCCCACTCTTGTGTCAACATCCATCTTGTACCAAGATAGGGAGGGAAAATTTGAAATTTTTCTATTAAAGACTGCCATGGGAAGAGAAACATGAGAACACATTGTTATGCTAGCCAAATTTCTTGAGAGAAAACCAGCTTGTCTTGTCCAAGAAGCAAGAAGGATTGGAAGGATTCAGTTGTTGGCCACCCAACACCTCAATCCAAGAGAATAAGTTCACCAAGTGATCTAGGTGGCTCCAAAGGGCTAAAAAATAGTCAAAATTCAAAGTGGTTAAAGTTCTCTTAAACCAACTTCAGATCGAAGTACTCGTCGCCCTGATTCCAACGGTGTGAACAGATATCCAATACAAGCCTGTACGGAGAAGTTAGAAAAATTAAAAGTTTTGGCCAAAGTTGGGCAGTGGGCCACGTTTAAGTGTCCCACAAATTCACCGTCAATTAGCAGGGAAACCAACACCTGAAAATGGGTGAAATTGTGGCCTTTTTAATTTTCCCAATAACCCTTATGTTGGGAAAAATTAAAATTGACCTCTATGGTTATAAATACCAAAAAAAATATTAAAAAAAAATGGGTGATGGGCCATGACCCTTTCCATCCCCGTTGGACCAATGTCACAACAAAATATTTAAAAAAAGGCATTGTGGGTCAGCAGGGCATGACCCCCGGCGAACCCTGTGATAACCCACCATAACCAACACTCATATTTAAAACAAAACGGTTGGGGGCGAGTGGTCAACCCCGCCACCCAAACCACCCTCCAGCTTGCGTATTAGCACTCCAGCGGGGGGCAGTTGAGTCGGGTCGCATGGAATGAACCCGCCCACCGGTCAATACATTTTTAAACATAATATTAACCAAAATGCGGAGGGGTGGGATTTGTCCCCCCCACCCCTCCCCCTCCAGTTTCAGATCTTAGCCAATACACCCAAACCACTCATGTGGTAAAATCCACCAACATTTTGATATAAGACCTTCATTTTTCCAGTGCATCAAGGCAGAGCAAGAGGAGCAGGAGCAGAACCACGAGTGGGCCAAAGGGGCGGAACCATTCCCAAAGAATATTGATGGGCATCAAAATGATTCCCTGGTGTGCAGAACTTGCCAATGTCCGTTTGGGACAAACTTTATGTCATTTTTACACCTCTCGACGAAGGGAACTCAACGGTGACGTATTTTTTCTTCATCAGAGCTCTCCATTTTTCGGCCACTTTCCAGCTTGGAGGTATATGGGTGATTTACGTAATTTTACTTTTACTTCTTCTTCTTCTTGCCACTTAATGAATGAAGGCCTACCCACTATTGAGCAGGGCCTGGAGACGTAGTCCAAATTGGATGAACTTCGTAATCAATTTTTGGTGTCTTAAACTCTTGCGTATTATGGTCTCTTTGTTCTTCATTTTATTTGCTTATGCTTCATGGTTTTAAGTGCTATAATATATGTAATTCTTTAATGCATCTATAAGAAAAATATCTTGGATCAAGTGGTATCAGAGAAGGTCTTTGTCAATGTGAATTGCATGAGTATATGCTAACAAGAAACAAGTTGCAAATGGGCAAAGGAAATATTAAGCCTTTTTATCCTAAAGCAGGATGTGCACTACAAAGAAGAAACATGGCCACTGAGGAATCTCGTTGAGAAGAAGAGCGGAATTACCGCAAGACATTCTACAACATGGAAGAGAAATTAGACAAACTATTTTTAGAGTATGAGAAGATTGTCAAGCTCGAGAAGAAAAATTCAGATGACCACAGATTAGTAAACCAAGGAGATGGTGGAGAAGATCCCCCTCCATCTCCATCTTCTAGTGATAGTTCCTCTTATTCTTCTCATCATTCTTGCAGACATTATAGACATACATCTAAGAAACCTTTCCTTAAACTAGATGTAAAGTTTGACTTGCCTATGTATACAGGAGAATGTAATGCGGAAAAGCTCAACAATTGGATTAGACAGATTGAGGTTTACTGCCAGATTCAAAAGATAAAGAAATATGAGGAAAATATCGAGTTGGCATCCCTTTGACTGGGTGGCACCGCTCTTGTTTGGTGGGAGAGAAAATTGCAAGGCATCAACAATCTTGGTAACCCTCTCTCCTCATGGTCAAATTTTATTTCTGCATTGAAAGCTCAGTTTTACCCATTGGGATATAAGAAAAAAGCATTAATGGAATGGCAACACCTAAATCAAGGCAAAGGCAAAAATGTGAAAAAATTCACAGAGGAATTTAGAAAACAAGCATTGAACTTAGACATTTTGTTAGATTCACCAAAGATTGTAACTAAGTATATAGGTTCTTTACATGGTTACATAACACATTCATTATTATTGTTTGAGCCTGCTACTATCATTGAGGGCATTGTGAATGCCATGCATCTTGAAAACAGGGAGACACATGAATAAAATGACCACCCAAAAAGAGCTGCAACAACAAAGAGAAGAGGGGCAAAGACCTCTTGTAACCATTATAAGAAAGAAGGACACAACGAAGACAATTGTTGGAAATTGCACCCTGAACTGAGACCTAAGAAGGATGACAAAAAGGAAAGGCAAAAGAGAGTTGCCACCATGAAATAAGATCAAAAGTCTGAATTAGAGGAAGATGAGAAGATCACAGCTATATTAGTTGCACGAGAAAGACTGATTGACTTAGGATCAGATTCCTATGATGAAAGGAGAATTGCAGCAAATTTACCCATCGACTTGGGTTCAGATTTGGGAGATGCAACAAAAATTTCAATACATAGTATACCAAATATGAAAAGGTCGCCCAATGCGGCATGGCTCTAGGAACTTGAGGAGATCAATAAAAGCATTCAAAAAGTTAATATTCATTTAAGGAAACTCCTACAGGAAGAAGAAAAGGAGAAACAAAGGTTTCTACGCCAATTGCAAGCTAAGTATGAGGCTTTGGAGAAGCTAAAACATAAACCCCTTGAGGTAAAAATTTATTCTTAGATTTTATATACTTTTCATGATGAAGATTTTGTTTCTTTTGAAAAACATACTACATGTATCAGATCCAAACTATTGAAGAATATGGGGTATCAGGGAAAGGGCGCTGGCATTAATGACCAATGAATAATAAACACTATCAAAGTAGAAGAATTACCCCAGGTATGTCAGGAAGGAAGTTGGGGAATTCTCTAAGATAGAAAGTGACCCACCAATGACAAATTATGAGAGCGCCTCATCACATTCTAGCAACTATGAGGGATCCATGAGCACTTATCAGAGGCACATTGGGAGGAAGCGTTCCAAGACGATCCATAAAGTTTGGAGGAGGAAGAATCGTTGTAGTTCTTTCAATAAGGTGGAACACCAACAAGCCACGTGTCAAATAATCCAAGCCCATAAAGCATCGATAGAGGAACTGACAGGTGAAAATGTTCCAAAAATGAATCCACCAAATTCATGGTGGTCTGCTTTATTAAGTAAAATATGGTTTTTTTAGATGTATTCACGCTTGTTGTGGCCACAATTTGTAAATCATGCATTGTAAATAAATGTAAAAGTGATGATGTGTTTTCCATCACTTCCTAGAAGCAAAGGTGATGTTTAGCCTCCGTGTGTAGTTTAGGTATTTCTTCTATTATGTAATCCTTGACCAAAGAGTGTGCATTATAAACTCTTGGCAAGTGTGGGGTTGATTGATTCATCGATGGTTTGTATATGATTGTAAGGGATGTACCAGATCTACATGCAGGTGATTGAAAGTATGGTTTGGCAAGGAAACAAGTAGTGTGTTGGAGGTGTTATTGATTTTGGTGGTCCAAAAGCTCCTTAGTGGGCAGGATTGATCCAGGTGGCTCCAGAAAACCTCAGGAGATCGAGAGAGCTCAGAAATGGTCAAAATTCAAAGTGGTCGGATCGCTCTTGAACTAGGTTCAGATTGAAGTACTCGTCATCTTGATTCCAAAAGTGTGAACATATATCCAATCCGAGCCCATATGGAGAAGTTAGAGCAAGTCAAATTTTTGGTAAAATTTGGGCAATGGTCCAAGTGTAAGTGTCCCACACCACTCACAACCAGTAGGGAACTTTAAATATACTTAATACTCTTCTGAAAATCAAAATCGACCCATGTATTTCAAATATATATATATATATATATATATATATATATATATATATATTAAAAAAAAGGGGTGGCAGGCCATGACCCCCACCACCCCCGTTAGACCCATGTCACAACAAAATATTAAAAAAAAAATCATTGTGGATCGGCAGGCCATGACCCTTGCCGAACCCTGCGGGAACCCACCGTAACTAACACTCATATTTAAAACAAAACGGTTGGGGGTATTTGGTCAACCCTGCCACCCAAAACACCCTCCACCCTGTCTAATAGCACTCTGTAGGGGCACGGTTGGGTCGGGCTGCGTGGAGCAGACCTGCCCACTGGCTAATACGTTTTTAAACACAATGTTAAACAAAATGCGGAGGGGCGGGATTTGACCCCCCGACCCCTCCTCCTCCAGTTTCAGATCTTAGATAATATGCCCAAACCACTGATGTGGTAAACTCTACCCATATTTTGATATAAGACCTTCATTTTACCAGTGCATTGAGGAAGAGCAGCAGGAGCAGGAGCCGAACCACGAGTAGGCTAGAGGGGCATAACCATGCCCATGGAATATTGAGGGGCATCAAAAAGATTCCCTGGGGTGAAAAACATGCCAGTGTCCATTTGGGACAAACTTTATGTCATTTTTACACCTCTCAGCAATGGGAACTCAACGGTGATGTCTGTTTCTGCATCATAGCTCTCCATTTTCAGCCACTTTCCATCTTGGAGGTATAAGGGTGCTTTATGTAATTTTACTTGTAGTTCTTCTTCTTCTTGCCACTCAGTGAATGAAGGCCTCCGCACCATTGAGGAGGGCTCAGAGACGTAGTCCAAATTGGACGAACTCCATAATAAATTTTGGTTTCTTGATCTCAGGCGTATTATGGTCTCTTTGTTCTTTGTTTTATGTGCTTATGTTTCATGGTTTTAAGTGCTCTATTATATGTAATTCTTTAATGCATATATAAGAAAAATATCTTGGATCACCAAGTGTGCCTGATTCTACCATCCGTCGAGGGGAGAGAGAGGCTTACAAGAAGCTTGAGGGGAAGAGACCCACTTGCCTTGGATATTAGAGCTCCATAACTCTAAGGATCCATTGCAAGTGATTTACCATCCTATTCTCTTATACCACCAACGCTTAATAAAGGGAGAGAATTCTCCATTTGAATTATTAGTGTGTTTGACTTGATTGAGCTTGTTATTGTACATGATTATTTTGTTTTTTTGTTTCTTCATTGATGTAGCATGCTATGTTTATTACTTAGTTTTATAAATTTTATTTTGTCCCACTAACAATATAACAAATCAATTGACCCGTGGCTTTCTTGTAGGAAAACAACCTCCCTATTATGCACAATGTATTTCGTCTTCCCATGCATCGAATACACTACAACAGGAATGGTGACTCCACTTCATTATTTATTTTAAGCTAGTGGTTGTTGTTGCAGGTCCTCTCTCCTGCCCAGACTTGTTGCAAGATCACTCCTGCTTCCTCTTAGCACTTTTTAGTCACCCTCAGTGAGAAATTTGGCTCAGAGAAGGTGGAATTTTTCAATCACTGTAATCTGTGTGCGTTCAACCCGGACAAACGCACGAACCTCGTGCATGTGTGAAAATAAGCCACGTGGTAGGAAGTGAGCCTATTTTTTACTACTTTTTCTCATTTTTTTGTAGTTGTAAGGTGTTGAAAACCCATAATAAATTTTCCATCACTATGCTCTGGTATTTCATGACTAGTTAGGACACTTTTCGCTGGAGCTTAGCTTAGCAAATAGTTAGTTTTAATTTTAGTTTTTTATCATTGAAAAACACACATAGTTTAAGTAGGGGAAAGTAAGTGGCATTCAAACCACAAATTTTATTTAAACAAATGATTTTTTGGTAAAATATCCCAAACGCATAGAATAATTAGTGACAAAGTAAGTGGTCCATACATCCACACATCTTTAGCTAATTTCTTGTTTTTCAATTTTTTGCATTAGGATTCGGGACCAGGACCAAAATATCGAAAAGAAGGCAAGTAATCTATGCCACCCTTGCACCTATCAGTGAGCCTGGTTATGCATATGAAAGCTTTCTTAAGATATTTTTCCATGTCTCTAAAGTGAAAAACTTAGTCTAACTAGGCAAGGTGTAAGTGGCCCAACATCCGCACATTGTTTATTTTTTACAAGGAACAATCACACATAACGTAATTAGAGAAGGATTGTAAAGGATCACCTCATATCCATATCTCGTACACTTGTGATTGTACACTCCAAATCACACATGAAGCATTGATAATAATTGGACCAAAAGGAACCCAGTATGTTGGTACCTTTTTCCTCTTCTTATAGTTACTTCACCAAGGCACACCTTAAGAAAATTAGGACTCTCTAAAACTAACCACTAATTGAACTCACTAAATTCTCCCCATAGGAGCCACAAAATAAATTATAGTTCAGGTTAGTACCATCGAGGTTAGGCATTCAATAATCCGTCGTGTTCATTCTACATTTTGAAACATAGATGTTGACTTTTTAGGGAGCTTAAAATCTGTCTATCTGCCCATGGAACAGAATAACTGAGCGTTATAGAGACCCGTTTTAGAGGGGGTTAAGCTTAGGCCCAGTGTGTGAGGTACTCTTTCGGGCTACCTGACCCATATAGTTCTCGTTACTGGTATCTAAATACCAATAATCTCAAGACTCGAACGCTCACGTGGGACGATGGTACTTTAGTGGCCAAATCTATGGAATCCTTCCCTATAGGTGATGGTGTAGGCATCACTAGATCCTCATAACTTTACCTTAGTCGATTCTTTGGCTGATATAAGGCATCGCCATTTATTTCAGGATGTTAGCCCCAGTACCCATCAAATACATCTTCGCAAGGTCCAATTACATTTGAGAGTGTGAGGATGATTAGGTATTTTTATGATTTTTGAGTATCATACGCAAAACAACCAACCATATTTTTTTCTTGCTTGATCACATAGAATTAATCTAAAGGAAATCTTACCTTTTATTTATTTTTGTTTTTTTTAATGTATGTGATCATATTTTATTTTATAATAATCTTCCTCCTCTCAGTACACCAAAAATATTTCCAATATTAAGCTAGTCGACACCATAACAGACCCAACAGGACCTCGTCGATCTAGAGGTTTTTTGGACCTCCCCCCATTAGAGGGAGGAGTTCCAGGTCTTTCGTGATTTAGGTGTCAAAGATGACACACCGCCACCATTATCAATTCTTCCTTTATCAGGGCATCTCTAGTTGGAAACCCCCAAGGGTCACTCAACACCACACCAATGGAAACCCCAGTAGGGTCACCACACTCAACTCCTCCCACAACCCCCAGAGGGTAGAGGATAATTACCCCTTCAAGAAGTTAGCGGAGCACACAGCAAGGTACGTCACAGGCTAATATTCCCCAAGAACCCCCCATTCATCATCACACTCAGATAACTGTGTTTCTATAGTAAAAAATGGCAGTCAATACTCAGTTACTCTTTTTAGCATTATTAAACCTTCTAGATCTATCAAAGCTAACTAATGACCCCATTTCACAAAACCCCAATTAGCCCCCCATGTCCACAAAGCTCCCCTCGTACATATCAAAATTCAAAGGGAAGCAAGCGGAAGACCCTGGAAATCATATCATGACTTTCCACCTATGGTGTTCATCCAATAGTATTATTGATGATACTATTCGACTAAGATTGTTTCAATGCACCCTAACCAGTCCTGTTACGAAATGGTATGTGGAACAGCCTTTTTCTTCGCATGGACCCTTTAGTGCCCTCGCTACTACGTTCCTCACTTATTTTCAGCTATCCATCCACCATGATTTAGGGATGGAATTGTTTACTCCTTTTAGGAAAACGCCAGCAGTCCATATATCGGACCATCTCCACGAATGGCAATGATGTCGCAGTTTGTGCAGAGCCAAACTCAATAATAGTTGGACTCGTTTTTGAAAACTCTCACAATAGATATCTCAAAATATGTGGCGACACAAGGACCTACCTCCAAGGAGGACGCCATTTTCAAATCCCAGTAGATCAAATTCATCTATACCCAGTCAGGATACATTTACAATGTCCTGCCTAATGCCCCGTGCCTGCAAACTTACAGAGAATTTCCAGGTGCATATAATACTGCAGATGACTTGATCGGGTCATTAACCCAAGGTCACCTAGGCAGCAATATCTAGTACCCAGGTTACTCGTATGATTCTACCCAGAACATGATGCAACTTGGCTACCACCAAAGTCAATCTGCACCTTTGCAGAATATCAAAAATAAGGTGTCATCATACCACCAACAACAGGGAGGATCATACCCTCCCTCGCAGGGGACCTAGTACTTAGCTAGGAAGTCTGATGGAAGAGATTCCCCCCCATACACCAACCAGGGATAGGGAAACCAATATTCTCCTTTCCCTACACAAAATCCACCACCGCAGAACAATGTGCCTGTGAACTTAGTGCAACCTTCTTAGGCTAAAAAATGTCAATCTTATGACCAGGAGAACTATAATAATACTCATAACACTACAAGAAGGAAGCCTAATAATAAGAAAAAGGGAGACTCTGGACAAAGGGTTAGCAACCAAAAACTCCCCCCGTGATCTCAGTCTGGGGGCAACCCCAACCAAAATCAAAACCAGGAGCCAAAAAAAAACTCTAAGGGAAAAAAAAGAGGTCCAGTCTAAGGAAAAACCATTCATGTGCCATTTTTTGTGAGTACGGCTATTATACCCACCATTTTCCTGAACTCCCTGAACTGAAAAAACTTCAGGGTAACTGTGGAAAAGGGGGACCTACACAATAGACCGTTGTAATGCAAGAGCCCTTCCCCCACCAAGGAGTGGTTAATACCCAACAACAACAACAACAACCCCAAAATGATTCCAGGAATGGTAGCCTTGAAATTTACATGAATAGTGAAGAAATGTTCTTCTAGACAAGGAATCAAAACTATGATGCCCCCCAGGCACTAACCCATCAGGTGCAAGCATGATTACACCTACTGCACCGTTGACCATATCCAAAGTACCTATTGATCCCCTTAGACATATGGTTAAGGGGCCAAGTAGGCACATAGGATATCCAAAGTACCTATTGATCCCCTTCCCTAAGCTATATAATATGCTCATGTTGCCCTAGTCCTTGTTTCTTATTTAAGAAGCCTTAACCCTACGCCTATGCATGAATGATATCCTATATGAATATATGAAACTCTATACTAATGATGCATCATGAGCAATGAATCCCTAAGCCTATGAATGTAATATTCCTAAATTAGCATGCAGCTAATAGGAATATTAATTTTTTCTTTTAAAATCTAGTTAGATGAATAAATGGGAAAGGAGGCTCATAAGTTTCTTAAGTAGGAATAAAATCCCTCATAATGTGAAAAGGGATCATGTTAATAACCATATCAAGCATCCACATGTGTGAATAGGGTTCAAAATGTGTGGAAAATTTCAAGTTTTACCAAGTCAACAATATTATTATATGAGGGGTGGATCCTAAATAAAGACAGCTCAATGTGAATGAATATCAATCTAGCTAATCAAAATAAAGACACCTTGAGTATGAAAAGAGACAATGCATTAATATCCAGTCAAGGTTGATCCATTCAATATTGACTAAATAAAACAACACTGTAAATAGATGAGCAAGACTAATGGAGACAATGTAATTTTGGTGGAGGAGCCTTTGCATGGAAGCAACCTCGTAATTGGGTGGGACCCTTGGTGAGGAAGCTCATCAACTATATAGTGGAGGGGATGGAAACCATATGGGCATGATTGAAGATTATATTTTGTATCTATTCTATTTAGACTTCTTTTCATTCTTTGGTTGTTTAGCTAAGTTTGTCGCACTATTTAGTGCAAGGGTTTTCTCATGCGAGAATTCCCCACTCTTGCTTGGAGATCTTGTTTAAGAAATATAAGGAGAGTATTTTGTGCTACATTTTCCACTATCTGGTGTTAGGCCAAGTAGTTACCTTCAGCAAAATCACATTCCCTTTCATAAACTCCATTATTTCTTAAGGTATTGCAGTGGAGGGGTTAAATCCCTTGTATTTTGAGCTAGTTTCCCTGAAGGAGGTTCATTCTTCTTCCCGGAAAGCTAGTAAAAGGAGCTACAACCATTTCTTTGCATGATCAGAAATATTTATGCAGTTCTTCAGCCATACAATGTGATTCAGCCATAGATCTGCAACATATATTTCATGTATATCATTTCTGTCAAAAAACCCTTGCCGGGTCATCTTAGATCTATGTAAAAGAGACTAGATCTCTATTTTTGTGATCTATTGATTAATAAATCATCAGGTTTGATTTATCTCTCCATTTTATGAATATAACCCTCATTAAACTTTGTTGTCTCTTTCTGTAGTAATTTCTGTTTGTAGAAGTCTTGGGGTTTCAGTGTTTTTGAGTTGTTTTGAGCATGGGAGGCATGTTTAACTAGGAAAAAGTCATGTGTTTCTTATTTCCTTTCAGATATGGTTGTAATAATGTTATATATAAAGGATTCATGGGCTGAATTTTTATGTTAATTCTTATATTTTTTAAAAATGCATTTTTCATGCATGTATTGCTGATTTTCACATTTTGGGATATTACAGTGGTATTAGAGCCTTAATCTTGGCTTAGCCTATGTTCCTCAACCATTATGGAGTCTTCTCATGGGAAGGAGAAGATCTGAAAGATAGATTAAAGCAAACCCTTATTTTCTGGAGGAAATAGGTTCTCAAAACTTCTCTTTCAAACTCTGCAGGGTATAAGCAAAGACATCAAAGAAATGAGGAGGGAAATACATGGAAGTCCCTCAAAAATATTTGCAAGATCTATACATGAGGAAAGCTCTAATTCCTCATCTTATGGGTGTGAGCATTCAACCACATCATCAAATTTACAACGCTCTATCAGCCACTTGTTCATGACAAAGAAGAAGAAGAAAGGAGATGTGCCAAAGAAGGAGGCTCTTGGTGATTATTTGTAAGAGTATGAAGCTCAATCTAAGGGGTTCAAATATCACTTGAACTTCCAAGGGTTTTGCAAGATCAAGGAGGAAATAAGCACAAGGATCAAGAAACATGGTGTGGGTAGATTCTTCCTATCTACTTTTGATGGATCACCTAAATATCCAGCTAGGGCTTGGGTGAAGGAGCTAGACACCTATGTGCAATAACATCAAGCTTCATAAAAGGAAGCCATCAAAGTAGCAGTGCTGAATCTTGAGGGTAAGGCTTATGCTTGGTGGTTGTTTGAATATTTTTCCTTAAAGAATGAAAATACATCTACTTATGCAAAATTCATTAGAAGAGTAGTGGAAAGGTTTGATGAAAAATATTATGAAACACCTTCTATGGAGTTTATCAAACCAAATCAAACAAAAAAATTTCATGGTTTGGAAGGGTCCATAAAATCAGCTCCATTTCAGAAAACCATTGAAGGGGATGAAAACTTGTATGATATCTTGCCAAGGGCAAAGTCCCCATTGCATGAAGAGCTTTCTTCTTAAGAAGAAGACATAGAGATTCCTCCTTCAAAAGAAGACCAAGATCTAAGGTCTCTTATTGATGATGAGGTATTTTCAACTATTGAAGAGGAGGAAGAGAAGGCTGGAGATAATAGCGCAGTCATGACAAGAGCACATCTAGGACCTCATGAAGAGGAAGATGGAGTACTTACTCCAAGGAGAGAAACTCTTGCACTCTTTCAAGGAGTTCCAAAGAATATCACATGCAGAGATCATGGCACAATCCATGTGCAGCATGTGTCATTATTAGAAAATGGTGAGATCTTGAATATATAAGGAGATAAAGGGGAGGAAAAGAATCATATGACAAGGAGTACACACCCCTCTTTATTTCAATAGATTGATACACAAAGGAGGCAGGAGGATTTGCGCAATGAAGGCAAGGACAAATCAGTCCACACACATGAAAATCTTTCTCTATGCCTTGATGTCTCTTTGCATGGAGGCATTCCACCAGGGAGACCTCGTGATTGGAGGAAGACCAAAGTGTTCTCTCAACTATGTGTAGCAGTGACATATTTGGCTAAGGGAGGGGCCTTGAGGGGAGCTACCATAGTGCTGAGAACTAATGATGGATTCCAAGGAGAGCTAAACAATTTCTTGAAATTAACTTTTCTATCTTCCACTTATCTATTTTCATTGTAAAAGGAGAGTTCAGAAATCTGTGTTGACATGAGCATGGTATCAAAAGGCCACTCCATAGCCTTGGAGCAGCCAAAGATACTTCTATACATAATGAATATTTTTGAATATGACAAGAGGGTCTTACCACTCTTTAATGCATGGGCAAAACTATGGAAGTTTTGGAGGAAAGGAACCTTTCAAAAGAAGGATGACTTCCATGGACTTCAATCTTTTCTTGAGCAAGATCAGCTGCAAGAGAGGCAGCAAAGGAAAGTTGAAAGTACTCCAACATGTGACTTTGGCATCAAACATGTCAAAGAGGAGAGCCATGTCATGACAGGGGCTACATTTCAGATTTCTATAGCGTTGTCATTGTTGGGGAGCCTAGATCCTTATTGGGAGTCCAAACTTTTGATGGAATATTCTAAGGACCTCTTCACATGTAAGGTTATCGATGGGAAGGTGATGGATGGGAGGTATAAAGTAGTTGATGGAGTCATTTATTTCCATGATCAAATCTACTTAACTAAATATTCCAAGCTCAAGTATAAACTACTTAATGCATCCTATGAGATCCTGCTTTCCAAACCCACTAGAATTAGGGGAATTTTGAGGTCTAAAATGGGCCTCCTAAGGAAAATGTACAATCAAAATTCACTTTATGAGAACCAATCACATTTTAGGGGATGACATAATCCCTAATGGTTGAGGTGGCATTGTATTAGTTAAAGGTACTTACTTGTCACATTCTCAATGGTGGATAAAAACTCATGGTTAACCATGGTAGTGCTCTAAGTACTTTTAAAGTCAAAGTAAAATACTCATAATAAATGTCATTTCACACTTTTTGAATAAAATATATTATTGTCATTTCATATTTCTTGAAAGAAACAATGCATATCCCTATACATTTATTATATTATATTGTTTTTATATAGTATATTAATTACATGTTATTATACAATTTAAATAATATAGATTTTAATTAATAGCATATAATATAATTAAGAATTTATAAATTTATATTTATATTTTATTTTAATTTATTTAAGTACAAAGGACAAATGCATTAGTTGTTCAATGATATTGATTTTTTCTTGAAAAGCTCATTCTTATTTATAGTCACATCAATACAATTTTTTTATTAATTTTGTTTTCGTACAACTTTTGAATTGAATTTAACTATGGTTACATGGATTGTGGTGCAAAAAATGAATTGCAAGCTCATAAATATTATTTTATTGGTTTAGCTATTATTTTATTATTTCCTTAGGAGGCCCATTTTAAACCTCAAAATTCCCCTAATAGGCTTCATTAAAACATACCATACTATCTTAGATGGATTCATGTGGGTAAACTTAAAAGAGGAGATGCACTCTCATATGAGGAAGTGCATATATCATTTGCTGGTTGAGGAGGAACATAGCTCTTGGGAAGAGTTATTATCACCACCTCCTTATTCATTAGGTGTGAGAGGGAGCTCATCGATGAACTACCTCACTGATTTGAACCAAGTCTATGGTAAAAATTGTATTTTTAAACATCATATTGTATCTACTATATGCTTGTATATTCTTAACACTCATGTACAAGGCTTTGCTCCAAGAGGGGGAAATTTTTCGTATGGGCTTCATGGGCCACTTGTAGCCATGGACAATGGTGATATCGACCATTCCTTAGAAGATGTTGGAGAGGTGATGTACTCTTCATGGTGTGATTCATTAACACCAAAAATTATGCACCTTATCCAAGCATGCAAGAAGGATGGGGCATCAAACAAGTGTTGGGAAAACACACTTGTAATATCATATTCTATGGCAGTTGGGAGTAAAACTGCACTGGTTGCACATGAGGGACCATTATCCTTCTCCTTTACTTCAAATGGCAGCTATCATGATTGAAACTATGATTCCATATGTTGAAGATGTTCTTATCTTTGTTGGGAACATGATTGGAGGAGAGACACATTGGATGGATGTGTCCTTTGGGGAAGAAATTCCCCACACTTTTTGCACTACATGTTTCAAGGGGAGCATGGGAAAAGATATGGCTACCATATTAGATAACTTGTTTCTTTATGAGGTAGGCCATATGATTGTTTGGAGCACTTGGGACATACCTCTCATGAGAATTTGGGAGGAGCTTTTCTATGAATTACCAAGATGGGAGGTGATTCATTTCATTTGGATGATAGTATGGAGATGGGAGTCCTTCATTGATGATGGAATTCCCCATGATTGTCATCACTTCTATCTTGAGGAGGCCATTGATAAGCAAGAACGTTTCCACATAGACCTTCCATTCTTTTATGATGAGAGCCATTTGGTTTATTCACCAAAGGTCAACTTGCACACTTGGGAGGAACCATTGGGAGACAGAATTATTGCATAATATATGAAGCAATGTTGGAGATCGCTGGATGAGGAGGCCATAAGAGGAGGAGGAGGAGAGATTTTGCAGCGCCCTTGCAGTTGCTTGAGGACAAGCAATATTTGGGAGGGGAAGACTATAGTATTCCTAAATTATCATGCAGCTAATAGGAATATTAATTTTTGGTTTTAAAATCTAGTTTGATGAATAAATGGGCAAGGAGGCTCATAAGTTTCTTAAGTAGGAATAAAATCCCTCATAATGTGAAAAGGGATCATGTTAATAACTAGATCAAGCATCCACATGTGTGAACAGGGTCTAAAATGTGTGGACAAAGTCAAGTTTGACCAAGTCAACAACATTATTATATGAGGGGTGGATCCTAAATAAAGACAGCTCAATGTGAATGAAGATTAATCTAGCTAGTCAAAATAAAGACACCTTGAGTGTGAAAAGAGACAATGCATGAAGATCCAGTCAAGATTGACTAAATCAAACAACTTTGTAAATAGATGAGCAAGACTAATGGAGATAGTGTAATTTTCGTGGAGGAGCCTTTGCATGGAAGCAACCTCATAATTGGGTGGGAACCTTGGTGAGGAAGCTCATCAACTATATAATGGAGGGGATGGAAACCATATGGGCATGATTGAAGATTATATTTTTTATGTGATTTTTTTAGACTTATTTGCATTCTTTGGCTATTTAGCTAAGTTTGTTGCACTGTTTAGTGCAAGGGTTTTCTCATGCGGGAATTCCCCACTCTTGCTTGGAGATCTTGTTTAAGAAATCTGAGGAGAGTATTTTGTGCTACATTTTCCACTCTATGGTGTTAAGCTAAGAAGTTACCTTCAACAACAACACAGTCCCTTTCATAAATTGCGTTGCTTCTTAAGGTATTGCAATGGAGGGGTTAAATCCCTTGTATTTTGAGCTAGTTTCCCTGAAGGAGGTTCATTCTTCTTCCCGGAAAGATAGTAAAAGGAGATACAACCATTTATATTCATAATAAACCATATTTATGAAATTTTTCAGCCATACAACATGATTCGTCCATAGATCTGCAAAAAATATTTCATGTATATCATTTCTGTCAAGAAACCCTTGCCAGGTCATCTTGGATCTATGTAAAAGAGACTAGATCTCTGTTTTTGTGCTCTATTGATTAATAAATCATCAGATCTGATTTTTCTCTCCATTTTCTGAATATAACCCTCAATAAACTGCGATGTCTCTTTCTGCAGTAATTTATGTTTGTAGCAGTCTTGGGGTTTCAGTGTTTTTGAGCTATTTTAAGCATGGGAGGCCTGTTTAACTAGGAAAATGTCATTTGTTTCTTAATTCCTTTCAGATATCATTGTAATAATGTCATATCTAAAGGATACATGGGCTGAATTTTTTTGTTAATGCTTATATTTCTGAAAAATGCATTTTTCATGCATGTATTGCTGATTTTCCCATTTTGCGATATTACAATGAAGAAGACCTTCACATACATGAATGAAACCCTATCCTTTGTTGATACAAATCCTAGGAAGCCCTGACCTTTTTTAATGATGCCTTAATGAAGGAAAATTTACCTTGAATGCCAAAGACATAAAATATTATAGGCTACCATGATGAATCTTTCACAAAATTAATTTTATTGATAGGAAAATAACCTCATTGTAGTTGAAATTGACACAAGATTATAGAGGATATTTTTTCCTTTCTAACAAGCTATCAATCGCCTTCTAACTCATCATAGTTTGTGAGAAAATAAATGTTCAATTTGAATATAATAATTTTTAAGGCTATCTGACCTAATTCGACTTGTAGGCTCATGTCCCTTGGCCAATAGACGTGAATCTTTGTCAAAAATAAAAATATGTATAAATATGACATTAAACAGTTCATTTCACCATCAAATTCGGTGATCATGTCAGATAAGGAGCATAGAATTAGTCGGGAGTCCGAGGAGGACCAAAAGTTTACTATTTGGGAATTTTTTAAGGTTATTCATCACAGTTAAATCATAATAAAGGTTAGAATAGTGTTACTAACTAAAAGCTTTGACTATGGACTACCTTTCATACCTCGAACCTACAACAAAATGTTTAACATCTCACTTCAGTTTATTAAAAAATTCATATTAGTGACATATAAAGGGTAAAGTCTGTGGAGGGAAAACCTTAAGGTTCAAACAAAAAAATTTGATAGTTCCAACCACCTGAAGTAGTTTGAACCTATGAACTATACCTTGGATCTGTGTCTCTTGCACATATATGCCTCGGGTCTGAGAGCTTAGACTTGAGATACTTGTAATACAACCAGACCTCAGATAAATTATATTTGTCGAGATACAACTGCGAAACATGGTCACACATCTATGGAGAAGTATTAATGCACCCGTGAGAGGTTCAGACTTAGCTCTATGATGGTATAACTAGCAGCCTCCTATGATTATGGATCTGGGACATTCTTGTGTGGAGGGCTCACAAAAATTTTAGAGGCTTAGACTGTCAAGGAGCTCAGGCCTATTATTGGAAACTTATGGAGGAAAATTTTTGAACCTATATTGCAGACCTGTGTAGGTATACTTTTGCACCTATGGGAGTACTCTTTGTATATTTTAGGAGAGAATCCTATTGCATATTCCAGAGGGACAGTTACCATTTGTGAGGATTGTTATCATTGCAGTGAACTTGGGAGAAGACTTAGACTTATATGAGGGCTATTATACTCGAACCAGTGTTCTCAAGATCATGGACATCAATCGAAGCTTTGAAGTGTGATTTATTTGAAGCTTTATAAAGTGAAGCTTTTGAGAGTATTGGGCATCATATCTGAAGCAATTTGTTGAAAAAATCCTTGTGAACGCTGGGGTTGATTTGAAGGATGTTTGAAGACATCATCATTGACCTAATTTTGAAAACCATTTGAAGATTATTTTTGAGTAGATCTAAAGGAGATATAATCATTGATTAGGTGTATGGATATTTGAGTGTTGAAGTGACTTGGAAGCCATTATTGGGACAACCCTTGGAAGATATTTTGTGCAAACTTAAACCTTATTAGAGCAGACTTGTTGAGAAAATTCAAAGCCTTGTATAAGTAGTATTGAAGATCTATTGAAGTCCTCTTGAACATATTTGAAGACCATCTAGTGTATTTAAAGCAAATTATGTTGAATTGAGGTAGCATACCTTGGAACATTAAAGACATTGTGAATTAGTTGAAGAATTATTCGGAATTGACCTTGAGGCTTAGTGCAGCCTACTGAAGAATTCTTGAAGAGATGATGCTTTGTTGAAGCCCTCATGGAGTAACCTTATAGAAACTATTTTGGTAACATGAATAGAAGTGGTGACACATTTTTATGAAGACAAATTTGTCATTGATGAGTTAACTGACTTGGAGATTGTTTAAGGGAGGTGTTGAAGGTGTAGATATTGTCAAGGCTCATTGAAAAATATATTGGGAGTCGTGAAGAATTACTAAACTTATCTTGAAGAATTAAAGTTTTGGGTTGGAGCCCTAGAGGATAGGAGTCCTCAAGAATATCAGGTTGGTGCATGTACTAGAGATAGGGTTGGATCCCTAGAGGTTGGTGTCTGTACTAGAGATAGGGTTGGATCCCTAGAGGTTAGAGCCTCAAAGTGAAAAAGTTGGAGCCTTGCAAGATAGGGTTGGAGCCCTCAAGGTTAGAGTCTCGTGAAGTCCAAGTTGGTGCTTGGAAAAGTATAGGTTTGAGCTTGAAAATTGAAGATTGGTGTCTTCATATAGAGTTGGAGCCATAAACTATTATTGTACTTGATTCATTTTAAAGAAGCAGATTTAATTCCTCGTTATATATAATTAATAAAATCCTTTATTCTATATTGTTCATTTTGTGTCTAAATATAAGTGATATCAACTGGTAAAAATAATAATTGAAAATAAATATTGATTCACCCCCCTCTCAGTATTTCCAACAATTGGTATCAAAGCTAGTACCTTCACTCAAATCCCATCAACTTGAAGGTTGATCCTTAGGACACAAATGGAAAAGAAAAGGAAGGAAGCCTACAACCCTTATAAAGATGTATCTTCCTCAACCATGAAAACTTAATACAGTCAAATCGGGAAAGCTCTATTGTTGAATGGAAACTTTGAAATATGGAAGGCACAAATGAAGAATTGTTTAATGTCACTAGGGTTTGAAGTCTAGGAATTAGTGATTACTAAAAACATGATGGATGGAGAATACAAGGAATATAATGCAAGAGAAATGAAGGAAATATTTAGTGGACTATCAAATCCTATAAATGTCAAAACAAAAAAATGTTCTTCAGCAAAAGGTATATGGGAGAAAATTCAAGATCTTCACTCAAAAGGTGCATTGACCATGACCTCTAGTCAAGAATATTATTGAAAGCAAGAAAAAAATCCTAAACCCAATGAGGAATTTGAGAACAAGAATGAAGACATCAAGACCAAGGAGGACGTAGAAGATGAAGAAAATGAAGAATATCTCATGGGAAAAATTATAGCTTCCCTAGAAGATATAAGAATTTTGAAAGAATAAAATGAAAAACTTAAGAATAAATTATAGTATGGCGACCATAAACTTGAGAATGAAAGGAAGGAATTTGATCTATTCAAGCTTCAAGTACAAGAAAGAGATAAGGAGCTCACCAAGATAAAGGAGGAAATTCATCATGAATAAGTAATATCCATGACAAATCAGTTTAATAAAGAAAAGAAAAGGGAAGACACTTTTTCAAGCCATCTTGAACAAAGACACGAGGACTTGAGAAAAATTGAAGTGGAAATTGGTCAATGCAAGGAAGAGGTCTCCTCCCTTAAATATGTAATATCCCAAAATGGGAAGACTCAACAATACATGCATAAATAACGCATTTTCAGAAATATGTGCTATAAAAATCAAAATCAGCCCTTGGATCCATTAGATCTAACATCATAACACCTAAATCCAAGAGGATATCAGAAACAAATCATATTAGGTGAGGTAAACAAGTCTCCCACACCTAGTATAGCTCAAAAATGTTGAAACCCCAAAACTATTGCAACATAAATTTACTGCATAAAGAGACAACGCAATCTAATGAGGGTTTATACCTAAAAATTGTAGAGACAAATAGATCTACTCATATATTAAACAATATTTCTCAAAATTTGAGATCTAGTCTCCTTTATACAAATCCAAGAGAACCCAGGAAGGGTTTCAAGGAATACACCCAATACAAATGGTGATCTACAGCCCAAGGATTGAAGAATCACTGCAAACTGAACACATGAAGATAGGAGTTTGAAATAACATAGATCTGATGTAGATCCACTCCAAGGTCTCCTCCAATGAAAGGTTGAACCCTTCAATCACAGGAAAACACTAAAACAGTGCCACAAGATCCCTCACTGAAGTTTCCCTCCAAAATAATGCAATTCTAGACTGAATTTACAATGTAGGTGATGGAAATATATTGGCCTGATGCCAAAGATCTGAAATGTTCTCAAGAACCCTCCAAACTGATCTCCCAAAAGAAGGAATCCTTCCACCTATGAAAAACTAGCTCAGAAAGTGGGTTTCTCAACCATCCACTGCAACACCCTACAACACAACATAGTATTATGTAGAAACTGCGTTGTAGCTGAAGACTGAAGCTTGGCCAGAATCTCGAATGTGTGGAATGATAGATGAGGACTCTCCCAAGAGGCCTCTCAAGGAATGAGATGGAATTTCCTAAACAGGAAATCCTTTGGCGCAAATAACCAACAATCTTAGCTAAAAATCCGAAGAGAGAAAAAGTATAAACAAACATATCAAAATATGATTCATAAGCTAACCCAATATGGCTGCCATCCTCTTCCTTATAAATGATGTGAGCCTTCTCACCTTGGATCCCACTCATTAGGGTTTCCACCATCACACAATCAATCTGCCTCCAAAACTGTGTTGTGCCTTCGTCAATGCCACTCCTTCATAACAGAGCTATTTTATTTGGTCAAGTTTGGCCTCTTCAACCTTATCCAACCCTTTTCACACCTAAGGGTCTTCAATCTAGCTCTTATATAGCTGCCTAAACTAATCCTCATTCATATTGAGCTACCTTTATTGTTGATCCACTCCTCCCACATTAGTGTTTTTGACTTGGTCAAACTTGACTTTGTCCACGTGCATTGACCCTTGTTCATACATGAGGGTGCTAGATCAAGTTATTTTCATTATCCCTTTTCACATCAAGAGGGATTTTAAGCATATTGAAGATAGGTATGGGCCTCTTTACCCATTTATTCATCTATCTAGGTGCTAAGAACAAAATTTATATTCCTATTAGTTGCATGCTAATTTAGGAATATTACACAAAAGTTGGGATCACCTGAACTGAAACCATCTGACATCATGCTCAGAGCATATGATGGTCAACCTTCAGCTCCCATCATTCTATATCATAATGACCTTGCAAACTTGGCTGGAAGGATGGTACTCATAGACATTGAAGCCTTGGATGCCCAAATTGACTACAATATATTCCTCGGGCGGAGTTATATGTATGCCATGACTACCATAACCTCCTCCATTTTTCGGGTGATGATGTTCCCCCATGAAGATAGAATCATCACCATTGACCAACTTACATACTATGATAAGAAACCCATGACGAATCTTGATGTCGTACTACCTTACATAGACACAACTAAGGAGTCGCTTATGCAGTGCCAAGCATATCACCCTAATCAAATCAAACCATCATTGATCCTAGGATCACTCCAAGGAGATCCCCCTATCATACCAGAGGTAGCCTGAGAATTCATAGGGGCATCGGTGTGCATGATGCTATCATCAAACACCGAGACCAGCCTAGAGGTGGAGACAAGTAGTATGAAAACTGAAGTTGCTGAAATGGCTTTCCTACCCTGCGCCATTGCCCAAACCCCATTTTTACACCCCCCACCTGGTTTTCTGTCAAACCAAGTCTTGGCAACTATAACATTGCCAAACATGGCTTTCACAATACCTGTCTGGAATTTGGTCCCACCAGTCATACTGGGAAGTCCTGGCATCACTTCTACAGGGATAAATCCTATCACTCCTCAGGAGGCTACACCAGTTAACCATGCATGCACCATATGCAACTGTTATGGGAATTATACCCATCACTGCCTAGAGATGCCACGATATAGGGATGCCCTACAATCCCTAGAGAAATCATACCAACATGATCCCTCAAATCCACCTATGCAGATGGATGAGGGAAAACCTAGAACCATGTTGTATCTACGAGAGGAGCCTCCATCCTACTCATACACAGTCACCCCAATGAACCAAAGATGGCAAACTAAGGCCACTCAACTAACCCCAGTTTGCGCACTATGCGACGAGTCTGACCACGTAGTCACACAATGTCCTGAATTAAGGGCATTCACCCGTTGCTACCAAATCCCTCACGTTTCCCAAAGAAAATTAGCTCAGCATGGATGACATACGTGTCAGATTATCCAAAGTAACCATAATGTGTGTCGATGTCCACACATCCATCGATTCTTGTCCATGTTGGATTTCATGCGACGACTCATCACTGAAAATTCTGACCTAGCCGGCTTGGAAATGGAATTCGCAAACAGAAACACCTTTCGAAGGATGGAAATAGCAAGGACCATATTATATGTGGCCGAGGAGAGGCAGTTACCCAAACGACCACCTCGCCTCTATTATCTCCCTTCAGCTCCTATTCAACTCTATGCACTTTGTTATGAATGTGATCACTTCATTGCTAACTGTGAAGCCCTAGAGATGTTTCAGAGATGGTATTCTGTCGACCCCGTATACTACAACGACTTACAAGCAGTCCAGTATTCGTGTTGGGTGTGTTATGGCAACCACCCAGTTCATCATTGCCCTTATATCCCCCGATTCCGTTCGACTTTAAACAGTTTATGCTAGGCCATATTATGCCTCACCACAACATAAGAATCAAATTCAAAATCCATGGAAAGTTCAACAACAAAAGAAAACGTGACAAGAAAATCCATTTCTTCGTGCTAACTAAAAAATGTCTAGTAAAGGGACACATCGTCAACCCCAACCAACCTCCATGGATAATACCAACCTGCTCATTATGCAACTCACGTAACCATTTGGTCGCCCAATTCCTAGATCTAGAATCGCTTCGCAAATGGTATCCAATCACTCCAACAGCCCAAAGGGAAAGGAGCACCAAGGAAATACTATATTGTCTGGTTTGCCAAGGCAAACATCAGACTCAACACTATACTTACATATCCAAAGTACACCCTTTGATAGACACCATATGATTGTTGGATGCCCAATACCTGGATATAGTTGGTCTTGAGCCAAGACAACCTAACGCAATTCAGCCTGCTCCCCATCCTTACCAAAACGTTAGGAGAGATAAAACAACCCATCGTCCTAGAAAGGCCCAGAACCAGCCAAGGATGGTATGTGGGTTATGCGATAGAATCGACCATCAAATCAATTGATGTAAGGAACTTAAGAACCTTACTAGCAACCTTCACATGGTCACCCCTATCCAATAGATAAATCTCTCCAATCAAGAGAATATCACACACTGCTATTGCAGGATCTTCTCACAATTCCACCATACAATGGATTGTGAGTACCTCCCAAGTCTATGGGAGATAAGGGTGGCATTAATTCTAAACTCCCCGAAGGAGCTAGACCATCCAAAACCAAAACATCAGAAATGGCAGAAGCGCAATCATGCCCCAATGCCCAATCATCTCAGAGCGTCCACCTCAGGGACAAAGAGTAGCATTGGTTCTCATACCATCAACGCAATAATTACCATGACACCATGCACCATTTTCACAAGTCATAATCACGAAACAAAGTCATGCCCCTTAATGGAAACATTTAGGTGCCTCTGCACTCATCACAACTTCCAAATTGAGGAAAGTGAAAGTACCCTTAGTACGCCACGTGAGGAACATAAGCTTTCTCTCATGCAAGCCACCACAATGGAAATTAATCCACCATCCAACGTGGATGACAAGCAACACCACATATGATTCATCTCATCGTGCATGGGAACCATGACTCGTGTTGTCTACTCATCTATCATTGATGTCAAGACCGCTACAACTACAATAGTATGTATACCATCAACGGTGAAAATGCAACCATTCTGCACCATCTCGACCTTGTCTGGTTCCACAACATCAACTATGGAATCCTATTCATGTCTTTTGACCATCTCTGTTAGGCCCAAACCAATTGCTCATGGCCCCACACAAACTCACTCCCCCTTAGATGCCTTGTTCCATTCAGACGAGGATATTTTGGAGGCCATGACGGAACTAGATTGTCCGTGGGATGTAATGCATCATCTCTTGTTTTTTCTTCCCCAAAAAACCTTTTGCCCTAACAAACCAGAAAACAAAGAGATACACACTATTGAATCAAAATAATTCCTCCCATCTGGGAAAGTTTACTGGTTCAAAAATCCCATCCCGATGCCTGACGCATCGAAGAAGGGAACATGTACAATATTTCACCAACCATCAAGGTAAATATCTCTAGAAAACTAGGAAAAATCGAAGAAATCTCACTGGGGGCAGCATGCTGCCCAAATGAAGTAGTCTCTTACATAAACTTGTTGCAATAGTACAAGGACATATTTGCATGGGATTATTCAAAAATTTCGGGGCTTAACCCCACTATCTTAGAGCACCATATTGACACATGACCTGACATACCACCAGTATGCCAAAAACAATGTTAGTTACACCCATATAAGGCAGAAGAAATCAAACAAGAAATTGACAAGCTGCACAAAGCCGAGAGTATCTACCCAATAGATTACACATCGTGGGTTTTGAACCCTGTTCTTGTCATGAAAAAATAGGGCACCATTCGTGTTTGTATTGATTTATGAGATTTGAACAAAGCTTGTCCAAAAGATAATTACCCTACCCCATTCATCGACCAAGTCATTGAAGCTTGCACTGGACACGAGGCCTTGTCCTTCATGGACGGGTTCTCAGGGTATAACCAAATTCAAATTTGACATATCGATCAATACAAGACAACATTCACCACCCCTTGGGGCACGTTTTCATACCAAGTTATGGCATTTGGTCTTAAAAATGTTGGAGCCACTTTCCAGTGGATCGTGAACTATATCTTCCATGACCTAGCCCACCTTATCCTCGCTTACTTGGAAAACCTCACCATCCAAGAAGTGAAGCGATCATTTGAAGGATTTATGGTTGGTATTCCAAAGATATCGACATTACAACCTACGTTTGAACCCTCTCAAGTGTGTCTTCTGCGTCAACGTAGGTCGACTATTAGGATTTATAGTATCTCAAAAAGAGATCGGAGTGGACCCCCTCAAGTACCAGGCCATCAAAGAGGTACCACCACCAAGAACACTCAATAAATTATTTCCTCAAGCCCACCAAATTATGACAAATATTACACCCTATATCTATCAGCATCATAAACTGCCTTAATCGGCATGTTAATTTAAGATGGACACGATGGTAAAGAACACGTAATTTATTATGTCAGTAAGAACTTATTAGGCCTCGCCTTAAGATATGAACCCGAAGAAAAAACTTCCATAGCCCTTATACACGCAGTCCAAAATATTTAACACTACATTATATTACAAACTACAACATTCTTCGCAGCTATCAACCCCATGAGATACATGCTGACCCATTGTTTAATGAACCAAAAATACAATCACTGGGTAGTCATACTGTAGGAATGTGACCTACAGTTTAGCTACCCCAAGAGAAAAAAAAACTTTGATCTTAGTTGAGTTTAGCACTGATCTCCCAATTTATACTAAAGGATCCCCAGTCAACATCTCACTACCTGACGAATATCTATTTCTGGTGACGACTAACAATCCTTGGTACGGTGATATCCTCTTATTTTTACGAACCCAAAAGTTCAATCCAAATCTCACACATGACAACCAAAGGCACATACACCACCAGGCCCCAATACCTTGTCATGGGAGACGTCCTTTATCGGCGAGGCATCAATAATATCCTATGCCAATGTCTCACACCCGACCAAGCTAAGCAAGGCCTCATTGACTTTCATAGTGGAGCTTGCAGCAGCCACCTCTCCGGGGTAGCTATCTCCCAAAAAATTCTACGGGTAGGTTATTTTTGGCACACCTTATTTTGTGATTGCATTATGACAGTTAAAATATGTGAGCAATGCCATCAGTTCACCCACAAGGCATGAGCAACTCCCGCTCCTTTGCACCCGATCAAGGTAACTGGTCCCTTTTGCAAATGGGGAATCGACTTTATGACTTGCAACCTTGTGTCTTCTGGAAACCACAAGTACATCATTGTCATCGTCGACTATTTCACCAAATGGGTAGAAGCCATGCCCACATATGACAACACGACATAAACTGCAACATGGTTTTTTTTCAATCATGTCATCGCATGATTCGGTGTGCCTAAAGATTTAGTCTCTAATCACATAAAAAATTTCATAAACAAAATTTTCCAGGAGCTATCTCACCACCTAGGGTTCACACACGAGTTCGCATCACCATACTATCCTCAGTCCAATGTACAAGTAGAAGTTGTCAACAAAGTGCTTAAAACAATCTTACAGCATATGGTGAATAACCATAAGACAAAATGACACATGATTTTTCAGCCCTGTGGGAATACCGCACGATAGTAAAAAACTCAACAGGATTCACACCCTTCCAACTAGTGTACGGGGTAGAAGTCGTGATTCCCATTGAACGTGAAATCCCCAGCTTACATGCCGCCATCGAACTCCTCGATGATACCCAACCTTTAGAACAACGATTGGTATAGTTAGAATTGGTCGATGAAAATCGACGAGAGTCACTCCAACATAATGAGGCACATAAAAAATGGGTAAAAGCATCGTTTGATTGCAACATCACCCCTCACTTATTTACCGAGGGAGAGTTAGTCCTCCACTACGATCTCGGAAAAGAGGCCTTAGGACCGGGAAGTTCAAAACATTATGGAATGGTCCCTACATCATAAAACATTGCCTCCTCAAGGGGGCATACATCTTGTCAAAGCCTGATGGTACATGCCTAGCTAACCCCGTCAATGAGCTCTACCTCAAAAAATTTCACCCATAAGGGAAGGGGGTCTCAGACTTACAGATAAGATGCATGTAGAATAATATGTTTTTGTGACGATTATAGTCATCAAATAACGGCCACATATGGATTGTCCCCCCATCCACTATTTTTCATTCGCTGATGGAGCCTCGTGATGGTCTCAAAATATAGCAGCAGGCGCCTGGGCCATTTACTATCATGACCGATCACCGTTCTTAAACAACAGAGTATTAATCGAATCAACCACCAATAATCAAGCAGAATACAATGCAGTCATCGGGATGATGAGAGATGCCTTCAACCAAGGCATTCTCCATCTACATATCTACCTTGATTCCCAGCTAGTGGTTTTGCAATTAAACCAATATTTTGAAGTACGAGATTATCAACTATTTAGGAAGTACTTGCACGCATGAAGATTAATTCATCATTTTGATCATATTACATTCACACATATACCAAGAAATCAAAACTAGACAATTGATCGCATAGCTAATCACATTTTAGATTGGGATGCATCTCGTATAAACCATCATCCATATAAAAGAAAAAAAATAAAAAATATATATCCATCATAGGTACACAACATACATCAAATAAAATAACCATAGACACATCATCAGAGCCACAAAAAATACATATCTCGCATATATACATCAAAAAATATGTGAGTCAATATACAAGTCATGTCCCTGACTAGAATGTTAGCCAAAAAATATGTCTACATGTCATCAAAAAATAGGGAAGCATCCTCATAATGGGTGATTTCCCTAAATACACAAAATATCTAGGGCTGAGCCCCGCTAGGTGGGTCCTTTGGACCCACAGCTACACTCGGTGCCAGTATAGGTGCAACATCCAAAACAGCAAGTGCCACATGGCACAATGTGAGCCGATGTGCCCTCTCTCAAACCATCAACACCTAAAGCCATGTGTTGTTCAAATCAACAAAAAAAAACCTTGGGTCAGCATGCCCCAGGTCAACCTCTCCAACTGACCCCATGAGTGAGCTAAGTTTGTTACACGAGCGTCCGCAGCCTAGACCTGAGCCTTAGCAGTAGCTAGTTTCTCCTCGTCCATTATTGCCTGAGCCTCGGCTGGCTCTGCATGAGCAAGAAGGGCAGCATCCCCAGCAGTGGCAACAGTTCTGCCCTCCCCTGATGGGCCAGCACCACCGCCCTGCCCCCCAACCTGGGGCTGATCAGCCCCACCTGGGTCCCTCCTCGGTGGTTGATGCCCCACGAAGAGGGAAAGAGGATGCCCAGCTATTCCCACATCCGCAAGAGAAACAAGGATAGTGTCAGTGTCATGATCACAATAGAAATATAAATATACACATCATAAAATACTCAAAAAATGTAGAAAAACATCAAAGGTCATACCAGCGAGACCCCACACATACGCGGCAAGAAGACCCATATCCGAGTCCCCCCGGAAATCCATCGTTGAGTATGGATAATCCAAGAACATCTGCGGGTTCTCATGGAACCACGCCTCCATGGTCACATCATAATAGCGACCTTCCTCCCCTCCTCCACCATGAGGCATCATGGGTTCCCACCGACGCATCCGAGGATCCCTGCAAGGACCAATGGGCATAGGAAAAATTGGTCGGAGCATCACCGCCCTCTCGAACATGATGCTGCATAGGATGCTCGCATATGTAAAAACTCTGGAAGATACTCCCTAGACCTTCCCTAGTTTCAATAGCATGCCATAATACACATGGCGCTCCCAGTCATAGAAGTGATCGGCCTGGATCCAGCGCAAGAGGCCAATATGAGGTCCAGACGCCCTGTTGGACGACGACGACCCTGTCAAGCGAACTATCATTTCCAGGGCACACTAATTAGCTAGGTCAATCATTTAATCAATGCATATGCACCCCTGGGTAAGCGGTGCACCATCACAATGATGCTCATCCCAGCATCGGATACTCACCCTCCCAGGGGGGGAGTGGGCATGGTAGCTCCTTGCCATGAAGTAGTAGGCTAGTCAAAAATTACACATCCGTCTTAGGACGGATGATGACGTCTCTACGCCGCAAGACCATCACTCGATGCCTCTTGTTCCAACAATGAACTAGGAAATAGAGCAGACTATCCTGTGATCTCAGGATGTCATTCTCCAGAAACTTTAGTAAACCCCACTATGCCAAGAGCCTCCACGCATTGGCATATTTAGCCACATCAATGCGTAGATCAAGGCAATCCTGCTAGCACCAAAAAATATTGTTACTAGAGAAAAAACCAAAATCAGTGACCAAAAAATCAAAAAATAAAAAATTTAAATCTTTGGCCCATCATCACGCATGTTTTCTACACGGGCACAGTGTCCACATGTCTATATCAAGAATATACGCACGTTTCATCACACAAAAGCGCTAACAAGTGTGATAACCTCGCAGGAAAGTTTCCTTCTCCGCGAGGTTCGTGCAACTGTGCCTCAATCGTCGTCATGATCGAGGCAAAAAAGAGGTAGGTAATCCATACAAATCATATTTGTATGGACCCCCAAAAGAAAAAACTGAGAGAATTGAAAAGCAGGGCGTTCAGGGCCCTACTTCGCACTGACAGTGCGAATCCGAGGTACTCAAGCTGACCGCAACGACAAGAAAGGCTTAGCAGCAGGGGCTCAACTCTGACCTTAAACTCTCAAATGACACAAATGAACTGAAATGAGAAAATTTACCTATATATCAGCCTTTTCTCATAACTCAACAGTCCATAATGGGAGCTCAAAACTCCCAATTTCAAAACTGCAAGAAACACAATGATCAACACCTCATCACATCCAAATTAGGCTTCACACATCCACGCCTCAGAAAAATTCATTTTTTCAGTTACGACAGGTATGCCCTCTCTTATCACTTTCCATTCAACGTTATTTTCAATACGTTTGAGTAGAAAATATTCTTTCACTTGGGGTATTGGTTGTAGGTATTATAAGCATGAGAAATCACTTATTGCCCTAGTCACTGAAGGTAAAAGAGTAGGTATCACTCTATCGATATCCCTAGCATGATAGGATCCCAAAAGAAGCTATGCATATCATGGCATCATTTATCCACAGAAATAAGCCATAGGTTCCAGTCACCCGACCCTATTTATCATCACCTCACCTCGCACGTGATAAAAATTCTTGCAGGTCGGTAGAACCTCACCCTCCATGGCATCCATCACTCACGTAGACCATACACCAAAGATCCGAAGCCATGGCCATAACATCCAAGTCTAGGAAGCACTTCATGTTCAGGCATCCATCATACATCAAGTCAATTTTGACCCATGTCATGATAAAACTCCTTTCTCATACTACCATTCTCATAAGCAGATCGAATACGCACCACCGCATCTCGCACTTGGCCTACCACACCCCCATCAACATAGCCTATATGCGACACTTTTCATCTGCTTCACCACCCTCACACCGAGACCAACCAATGGGGCCCCCACCCTCAGAGAAACACCCTCCTCACACCATAGTGAGAGATTATTTTCATTTTTATTGGGGCACCTGTCTCCACTCTTGTACATCCAACCCCAAAATATATTATTTTGGCAAGTGTACAAAGATTTTTTAGTAGAGCACTCCCACCCATCCATCCACATTTCTCACCTGGAAGTAGTCCCTAATCACCCTTGGTTAGAGCTTTGCATTTTTTACCCAACACCACCATGACAATCATAACAAAGACATACCCACCCTGGACATCCTACCAACTCCAGGGATTTCCTCACTAGAAACTGTTATGACTTCCGCCACTTTCATTTACAAGATCTAACCTTGGGCCACTAAAACACCATCATCAATTATAACCATTTATCATTGTTGTGCATAGCAACCCATAAATTTGTACCCCGCCACTCACCCCATTTAATTCTAACTTTCGTGGTCAAAAACACTCGCCTTCTATTTATCGTTACCCCTTACCGCTTATAAAAATACACCATTCAAAGTTAAAACCCGCAATTAAATTTTATATCGGGTCTCAGCCCCTTGGTTTTAATCCCCATGTGACTCGTATGCAAAACCTTGTGTTATAACCAAACGGGGCCCATCACTTTACAGTTTCGGGCCAAGTCTTAGCCGTCCGATCTCAACCAAATCTACGGCCCGCACCTTAGGTATACGTGGTGGCCCCCGCGCCTAAAAACCGGCGGCACCCACACCGCCATTGCCGGGCGAGCGATTTCCTTTGGAGCCGCAATTCCTTTGAATGTGCGCCACGTGTCTTTTGCATGCCCGTACTCCCATTCTCGCACGTTAATGTTCCGCCAAAGGCCTGCAGCTTTTAATGATGACCGCGTATCTTGGGCCTCCATCCGATGGCCATCGTGCCTCGAAGATGCATGCGCTTTATCTCAGCCTCCGCCTCCCGCATTAAAATTCCGCCAAAGGATGTGCAATGGAATCAATCATCGTCGTCCGATCCCGCGCCTTTCATCACTGGTTATCTTCCGGTTTGGTGCTTTAACCCGTGTCTATCGCGCCCATGGCCCACCGCTCCATCGCTCAAAGCATTTGTATATGTGGATGTTACTTCCGGAATTGAACGGGCCCAAATCATCCGTCGATCACCCGCCGAATCTGTACGTCCATCCACATCATCGCCTCATGTGTCCATCATCTCTCCCTCCGTTGTTCATATCTATTTCATTCATACGTTATATGTTAATGTTTCCCTCTGGTCAGCCTGTCCGCCATACCTCCATTGTAATTTCTCCACCACCCTACATGTTCTAGCCATGTGGCCTTGTTCTCGACGCTACCATCGCCTCCACCTCCATGCCCCTCACTCCTGTGTTTGTTTTTTCTAATGCATTTGTGATTTTTGCAGGTTTCAAGAGGAGGAAGAAAAACCATAATTCTTCGCCTCCATTACCAAGACCAAGATCTTGTCCAAGGACAGTTCTTAAAAGCAGGAATTTAAAAGGGAAGCTGGGGTTAGTTGCTATGATATGACCCGATAAACGGGAGCAGAAATAAAATCCATTGAACCCTGCAAATGCATCCAAGGGGAAGATTACGCAGCAAGAAATATTAATGGGCCAGCATACAAATATCAGTGAAATATCGAGAAAGCCAGAGTTCGGCCTTATGCTTTTGAATTTTTAATTTAAATATGGAAGGCCGAGAGTACTTTGCACAATCACAAGCTATCTCAAGGTTTTATGACAACAGATTTTTCTCTTTCAGCAAAGGGCAGAACATTTGTATATTTTATTATTTGTGTCTTGTTTATAAGGAGATTTTCATCCGCAGCATTTATTTCCGGAGGTAGATTGCAAAGTACAGTTAATTATATTTATTCATTCATAGTGTGGGTGCGAATGTTTTCCGCCATTTTGTTCAAATCAAATCATTAAATGTGATCCATCTACCTCCTTCTCTATAATTCTCTATCTTTTCTATAAAAACCCAGAAAAAAGACATTGTAGGGGTTCCAGATTTCTATCAGCAAACTGTGCAGTGAAAGGCTTGGTATACATCTTGTAAAGTTTCTGTATGAAGGCTCAGAGCCCGTAGGGTTTCAGTGAGGAGGAGTTATAACTGTAATGAGGATTCTAGTCTTTGGTATCCCACAATATGTAATCTTTTCTTATGTGTTAATATAATATCTCATTTCATGCTATTTATCTTCTTGTATCATGTTCTAGAATGCGAGTGGCTCATTGGTCTTAAGTAAGGATTCATCCTAGTTGGTGCCCATACTTGGATTAGTCAAGCACTTTAAATAGGCCTAGTCATGATATACTGTTCCATGTTCATTTCATCCATATTTTCTGCTATATTAGTTACTTGAGGAGGGTGCTTTTAAAACGCCATTTTCATGTATGGATTCTTATTTGGATAAGCCCATATGTGGTTTTGTTGTGTATCTGGGTATCAACCTCATGCTAACTAGTATCTTCTTCATGTTTCTTCACTGCATCCACTTTCTGATATTTGATTTCTGTGGCATATTATTTGAACTGGCCCTCTTTGCAGTAAGTTGTCTCTTAACTATCTGATGCTTTTGTATTGGAGTTTTTCATGTTGTTCCTACATTATTCTTATCTTTGTATCAGCTTCTGAGAGAGTTTGGTTCCATTTAAACTAATTTCCTTGTTTTACAAGAGATAGCAGGAGAGCTTTTGGATTGACAACCCAAGCTATATTATGAGCTCCTTGCTATGATAAGATGTCCTAGGCATTGGTCTATAGCAACTCTAGGCTGTCTCTAGGGGACAAAATTGTTGACAACATCTTTCTGGCGCCATTGCCGGGGAACGAATTCAAGAAAATCATTTTCCCTGGGCCTCGACAAATTGTTTTCACTCTCTAATCAGGTGAGCACAGAGAGTTGAAGAGTTGCATATCTCTCACCTTGGCGACTCCACTGTTGTTTATTTGATAAATCTATTGGTAGTCCTGGCTCCTCGAAAGCCACATTTGAGGTCAGATTTCTCTAAGTTAAAGACATCCTCTGTATCTGACCCAGAGAAGATTATTCATAGAAGAAGTTGGAAAGAAAGACAATCAGCCCGTGCTGAAGTCCCTGAATATTCTGTAGAAGATCATCCATCCTCTTCTTCTCAGGAAATCCCAGTGGAAAATCCTGACTCCACTGAGGAAAATCCCGAATATTACTCAGATAGCCCACCCAAGGGAAGTGCTAGAACCAAAGATAACCCTCATCCTACCCCTGAGGCTGAAGAAGTTAAAGAAGTCACAGAAGTAGCTGCTGTTAACCGTGAACTATTCCCATCTACACCTCAGGCTTCTATGCAATTTATTCCCATTGTTATACATACTCCACTTCCTCCTCCTCCCCTTCCCTAATTTGTACATCAAATTGTTGCACAACCCCCACCTCCTCCAATGGCTAATGTTCCTTCTTTCCTATTGAACAAATATGCTCCATTGGCCTTGCCACAAGTGCTTAATGATATGCCGCAGGATTATTTGAAGATATTGCCCAGATTAAATGGAGAAAATGATATTGATGCTCAGAAACATCTTGAGACTTTCTACTCATTTGCAGAAAATTTAAATGTAGAACACTTGGATGTGGTCTTAAGACTGTTTGTCCAATCTCTTGAGGGTGAAGCTAGAAAGTGGTTTAAAACATTAGCAGACCGCTCAGTTAATACCTGGGATAGAATGGAAGAGCTTTTTCTCAGAAAATGGGGGGAAAAGAAAGATCATGGGATGTGTCTTACTGAGTTTAATACTCTGAAGAAGAAACATAATGAGGGAGTGGCAGAGTTTATCAAAAGATTTAATAAGCTATATTTGAGCCTGCCTCCTGAGATGAAGCCTCACCAAACTGCTGCTAAGGTAGTTTTCATAGCATCTTTTGATTCAGATTTTGGTTTCTCTCTAAGGGAAAGAAAACCTGCTACCTTAGATGATGCTCAGTCAGATTCTCTTGAGCTGGAAGCAAACTTTGCCTCCACTGGAAAATTAAAAGGAAAAGATGAACAAGAAACTAGAAGGAGAGGCAAAGAAGAGGTTTCCACCTCTAATCAAGATAAGGATGCAGATAAGATGGATGAAATAAGTAAGATGGTTAAGAAGATGGTCAAGCTTGAGTTGGAGGCTAAGAATGCAGCTCCCAAGAATTTCTATAATGCTCCAAACAGAGGATACAATCCCCAGTATAAGAGACCACCATTGCAAATATTGCCAAGGGAAGCAAAGGAGCAGCAAGATCAGGTACCACATCCCTTGTGCCTGGAAGGTCCAGCAGATGACTCCACTGAAGATGCTGCTTATGAACTAGAAGATTCAAATCTTGCTTTCTCAAACAATGATGAAATGGAATGCCCATTGCAAGAAGAAGAAGAAGAAGCAGAGATTGATCATGATTGTAAACAATTCGCTGATTTCATGCAAGCACACTTCAATAGAAAATATGATCTCAGATCTTCAAGGAAGAGGACCCGAACTCAAGATCAAGAAGAGGAGCCACCTCAGAAGGAGGTACCTGCTCAGAAGGAATCAGCAACAAAGAGAAATGCAGAAAAAGGTAAGAGTCCTCTAAATACTCCCTTGCAGCCTAATGACCAGATTCCTTCTTCTTCAAAAGTAGTCAGTCCTCCTAATGATGAATCTGTGTCAAAAGAAATTAAATTTTCAGCTGAAAATAAAGAGTCAAAAGAAGTTGTGATAGAAAAGCCCCCTCCTGCTTTTAGTTTGCAAAAAGAACTTGAGAAAATTAAAATTCCAGTCCCCTTGACCGAGCTGCTAAAACAACCTGCATATCAGTCTCAAGTTACTTCTTTTATGCTTCCTCTCGAAATATCAATTGTGCCTGATAGTTTAAACCTTCAAGAAGAAATACCCATGGTAGTCTTTGGCCCACATGTTGAGGAGGTAGATCCTTCTACTCCTCCTTTTTATGTGTCTCTAGTTATTCATGACCTGCTGTTACACAATTGTATGTTAGATTCTGGGGCTTCCCATAATCTTATGCCTCTATCTGTCATGGAACAACTAGGACTGCAAATCACACGCCCATATAAAGAACTTTATTCATTTGATTCCAAAAGAGTCAAATGCTTGGGGATGATTAAAGATTTAGTGGTCAATTTGGCCCAAATTCCAGCAAAGAGTGTGGTCATGGACATTGTGGTGGCTGATATCCCAGCCCGCTTTGGCATGTTGCTGTCAAGGTCCTGGGGTACAAAAATTGGTGGGTCAATTAAACTGGATTTAACATATGCTACCATCCCAGTCTTTGGAGGCCAGGAGAGGAGATTATATAGAGAGACTAAATTTTTCAAGGTAGTTACTAAGGCTGATAACTCTGAAAATTCACCAGTCTATAGTAAAGAAGGAGATTTTTCATGCTTTATGCTAGAAGAATATCAAAATTATGTGCATGAATCCTCCTTCAAAATTAAGGATGAGCAGCCTTCAGAAAATAATGAAGCTGGGATCTGGACTTTACATTTTTATGGGGCAAATTCAAGAGAAGGCAATGGAGTTGGGGTGTTATTAATCTCTCCTACAGGAAAATGGGTCCCACTGTCCTTTAAATTGGAATATGAGGCTACCAATAATGTAGCTGAATATGAAGCACTTTTGTTGGGATTACAGACAGCCAAGAATATGGGCATACAAAGTTTAAAAGTCATGGGAGACTCTGAGCTGGTGGTTAGGCAGGTCAGAAATCAATGTCAAACTAAGCATCCACGGCTGAGAGCCTACAGAAATGAAGTATGGGACATGGTGGAAAATTTCTTCTCGGCTTTTAATATACAGTTCATGCCCCGGGAGCAGAACAGAATGGCAGATTCTCTTGCTGTGCCTGCTAGCACATTTCGTCCTCCACAGAATCCTCTTTTGAGGTATGAAATTGAAGTACGATACAGACCATCAATCCCAGATAATGTTAAACATTGGCAGGTATTTGAAGATGATGAACAGATGAAGAGATTCTTGGAGACAGTGGGAGAATTCTCCAATATGGAGATTGATGATAATGAAGAAGAGGAAGCTGAAAATGTTGTAGAAAACAAATGGGAAGAAAAAATAGCAGGCAATAAAGTGATGCAGCTAAAAGGAAATATCATACCTAGAGGACTGGTGCCTCTAGAAATATTTTTTGATAAAAAGGATGTTCCATTGCAGCACAGTAAAACAGTAGAAGAAGAACAAGTGGAAGATTTAAATCTGGGTACTTCTGTTGATCCCAAAATTGTCAAATTATCCAAAAAGGTCCCAGAAGAAAATAAAGAGAAATATCTGAAATTATTTCAGTTATATAAGGATGTATTTGCATGGTCTTATCAAGACCTTAAAACTTTTGATGTTGATATAATGCAGCATAAAATTCCTTTGAGAGAAGATGCAAAGCCTTATAAGCAGAAGCTCAGGCAGATAAATCCTCTGCTGCTTCCCTCTATTGAAAAAGAAATCAAGAAGCTACTGAAGGCCAAAATAATTGTGCCACTGAGATACTCAGAATGGGTAGCAAACCTTGTTCCTGTTCGAAAGAAAAATGGAGAAATAAGGTTGTGTGTAGATTTCAGAAACTTAAATAGAGCATCTTTAAAGGATAATTATCCACTGCCTAAGATGGACCACATCCTGCAGAAAGTGGTGGGAGCATCTAGAATGTCAATGATGGATGGTTTTTCTGGTTATAATCAGGTGGCTGTGTTCCCAGAAGATCAAAAGAAGACTGCTTTCACCACGCCATGGGGAAGATTCATGTATGCCAGGATGCCTTTTGGATTAATCAATGCAGGAGCCACCTTTCAGAGGGCTATGGATATTGCTTTTGTTGGTGAATAGGATAAATTCTTGGTGGTATACCTTGATGATATTACAGTATTTTCCAAGAATGATGATGAGCATATTGAGCATTTACGGAGAACTTTTGAAAAATGCAGAAGGTATGGCCTTTCTCTTAATCCACAAAAGTCTTTATTTGCATTAGAGGAAGGCAGGCTTTTAGGGCATATTGTAACTAAAGATGGTGTGAAAATAGACCCTAAAAGAGTTGAAGTCATAAATGGTATTCCTCTCCCCAGGAATAAAAAAGAAGTGCAGGTGTTTTTAGGGCGAATCAATTTTCTGAGAAGATTTATTCCAAATTATGCCGAGATAGTTAGGCATATAACTGATATGCTCAAAAAGAACAGTGAGGTGAAATGGTCCAAATGGTCCCAAGAATCCAGAGATGCATTCACAAGGATAAAACAGGGATTTGTTGAAGCTCCTGTGCTAGCTGGACCTGATTATGCAAAGCCATTTATGATCTTTTCATTTGCTTCACCTCATACAGTAGCTGGAGTATTGTTGCAGAAAAATAAAGAAGGGTATGAGCAGCCTATAGCCTTCTCTAGCCAGGTGCTTCATGATGCAGAATTGAAATACAATATACTAGAGAAGCAAGCCTATGCCCTTGTAAAGTCCCTCAAAGCCTTTAGAATGTATGTTTTGCAGTCTCATATTATTGCATATGTCCCTACAGCAGCTGTCAAAGACATTCTCATTCAGGGAGACATTGAAGGAAAAAGAGGAAGATGGATTGCAAAAATACAAGAATATGATTTGGACATCAGACCTACTAGGCTGATTAAAGGACAGGGACTTGCTAAAATGTTATCTGAATCAAATCATCAAGCCTTGGGCATTAATTTATCTATGATTGCAAGTGAAGAGTCAGAAAATGAAAAAGACCAGCAAGGAATGAAGAAATCCACTCAAAAAGCACATCTAAAGTATCTCACTAGTCCTTGGTACAAAGAAACAGTTGAATATATTTTAACACTTAGCTGTCCACCCAGCTGTGATAAATCAAAATACAGGGCTTTGAGGCTGAAATCACAAAAGTATATAGTTGCCAATGGTTAGTTATATTGGAGAGATCCTTTAGGCATACTATTATTGTGCCTCACAGAGGATGAAGTAGAAAATATAATGGTGGAGTTTCATGAGGGAATTTGTGGAGGACATTACAGCTGGAGGGCTACAGCTCATAAAATCCTGAAGGCTGGTTTCTACTGGCCAAAATTATTTACAGATGTTTTTTTTTGGGTTAGAGCATGTGATAAGTGTCAAAAATTTGCTGAGAGACAAAAGCTGCCTGCTTTTCCCCTAATTCCAGTTCATATAGATGAACCATTTCAGCAATGGGGATTAGATTTTATTGGAGAAATACATCCCCCTTCAAGTGGCCAACATAAATGGATATTGACTGCAACAGATTACTTTACAAAGTGGGTGGAAGCCATACCTGCGAGAAATGCTACAGATGTTGTAATCATCAAATTCATGGAAGAGAACATCATATCCAGGTTTGGTTGTCCAGCTAGAATTGTAACTGATAATGCATAGGCCTTCAAGTCCAATAAATTTGTAAATTTTTGCCAGCAGTATAATATTGCATTAAATCATTCAACAACCTATTATCCACAGGGGAATGGCTTGGCAGAATCTTCCAACAAAACACTGGTGAGGGCCTTGAAAAATATTATCAATGAGAATCAGAAAAATTGGGATTCCCAATTAAAGTTTGCTCTGTGGGCAAACAGAATAACTAGCAAGAGAGAAACAGGGAAATCTCCCTATGAATTGGTGTATGGACGAGCAGCTGTGTTTCCAGCGCAGCTGGCATTGCCAGTGGCACGCTTTATGCAGGAAATTCAGGAAGAACCAGATGACATGGTAAAAAGAATTAACCAACTGGTAGAATTGGAGGAAACACGGAGCCAAGTGAATCAGAGATTGGCGGAGTATCAAGAGAAAATGAAAAACATCTTTGATCAGCATGCAAAAGACAGGAAATTTCAAATTGGTGATCTGGTTCTCAGATGGGATGTCCGGAGGGCTGAAAAGGGAAAACATGCTAAATTTGATCCACTTTGGTTTGGCCCATTTAAGATTATGGAGCTAAAAGGTACAACATCGCTATTGGAAAACCTGCTGCAGGATCTCGCTGAATCCCCTATAAATGGAAATCTCAAGCCATATTTTCAATTTGATCTCGAGCAAAACAAGTCCGATGTACCATACCGTATATAAGTTTTTCGCCTTGTTTTTTGATGGGAACGCCCACGAATTATGGAGTAAATTGGGCAGGAGAGGGTAAGTAGCAGAGCTATCCAAGAGAGTACCCGAAGGTTCTGCTGGGAGCCTTTGGCACGTCCACCAGGAACGTACTCATCCTGATGGAGCCGATAAGCAGGCATATTGTAGCCCCTACATTCAAATTCATGGCCACTGTACTCATTTAATTCTCATTTAAATCTGTTCGTGGCCAAAACACTCGCTTCTATTTATCGTTATTCTTCCCACTTATAAAAATACACCATTCAAAGTTAAAACCCGTAATTAAATTTTATATCGGGTCTCAGCCCCTTGGTTTTAATCCCCATGTGACTCGTATGCAAAACCTTGTGTTATAACCAAACGGGGCCCATCACTTTACAGTTTCGAGCCAAGTCTTAGCCGTCCGATCTCAACCAAATCTACGGCCCGTAATCAATTCATACGTGGTGGCCATGCTCCCCGCTTCAAAACCGTTAATTCCGCACCGCCATTGCTAGGCGAGCGTATTTCCCTTGGAGCCGCCGATTCCATTGAATGTGCGCTGCATGTCTTTTGTACGGGCCCGAAACTGCTGACATTTCGCACGTTAATGTTCAGTTAAAGTTCGGGCAGCGGAATGTATTGTGGTCGTCCGATCCTGCGCCCTCCATCGAACGGTGGTTATGCTCCAGAGCTGCACGCGTTTATCTCTGTGCTTCCGTCTCCTCACAAGATTAAAATTGCCACAAAGGATGTGTAGCAGAATCAATCAACGTCCGATCCGCGCTCCCTTATCCAATCTGGTTATCTTCAAAGTCGTAGGTGAGTTAACCCATGTCTATCGCGCGTCCATGGCCCACCGTTCCATTGCCTCAAAGCATATGTAGCCGTGGATCTTACTCTGGAATTGAATAGCCCGTATCATCCGCCCCACCACCCACGACCGAGTCGTCTATCCACGTCATCGCCTCACGTGTCCATCATTTCTCCCTCCGCTGTTCATATCTATTTCATTCATATGTTATATGTTAATGTTTCCCTCTGGTCAGCCTATCCGCCATACCTCCATTGTAATTTCTCCGCCACCCTGCATGTTCTAGCCATGTGGCCTTGTTCTCGACGCTACCATCGCCTCCACCTCCACGCCCCTTGCTCCTGTGTTTGTTTTGCTAATGCATTTGTGAGTTTTGCAGGTTTCAAGAGGAGGAAGAAAAACCATAATTCTTTGCCTCCATTACCAAGACCAAGATCTTGTCCAAGGACAGTTCTTAAAAGCAGGAATTTAAAAGGGAGGCTGGGGTTAGTTGCTATGATATGACCCGATAAACGGGAGCAGAAATAAAATCCATTGAACCCTGCAAATGCATCCAGGGGGGAGATTATGCAGCAAGAAATATTAATGGGCCAGCATACAAATATCAGTGAAAGATCGAGAAAGCCAGAGTCCGGCCTTATGCTTTTGAATTTTTAATTTAAAGATGGAAGGCCGAGAGTACTATGCACAATCACAAGCTATCTCAGGGTTTTATGACAACATATTTTTCTCTTTCAGCAAAGGGCAGAACATTTGTATATTTTATTATTTGTGTCTTGTTTATAAGGAGATTTTCATCCGCAACATTTATTTCCGGAGGTAGATTGCAAAGTACAGTTAATTATATTTAGTCATTCACAGTGTGGGCGCGAATGTTTTCCGCCATTTTGTTCAAATCAAATCATTAAATGTGCTCCATCTACCTCCTTCTCTAGAATTCTCTATCTTTTATATAAAAACCCAGAAAAAAGACATTGTAAGGGTTCCAGATCTCTATCAGCAAACTGTGCAGTGAGAAGTTCTTGTATACATCTTGTAAAGCTTTTGTGTAAAGGCTCAGAGCTCGTAGGGTCTCAGTGAGGAGGAGTTATATCTGTAATGAGGATTCTGGTCTTTGGTATCCCACAGTATGTAATCTTTTCTTATGTGTTAATATAATATCTCATTTCATGCTATTTATCTTCATGTATCATGTTCTAGAATGCGAGTGGCTCACTGGTCTTAAGTAAGGATTCATCCTAGTTGGTGCCCATACTTGGATTAGTCAAGCACTTTAAATAGGCCTAGTCATGATATACCGTTCCATGTTCATTTCATCCATATTTTCTGCTATATTAGTTACTTGAGGAGGGTGCTTTTAAAACGCCATTGTCATGTATGGATTCTTAGTTGGATAAGCCCATATGTGGTTTTGTTGTGTATCTGGGTATCGGCCTCATGCTAACTAGTATCTTCTTCATGTTTCTTCACTGCATCCACTTTCTGATATTTGATTTCTGTGGCATATTATTTGAACTGGCCCTCTTTGCAGTAAGCTGTCTCTTAACTGTCTGATGCTTTTTGTATTGGAGTTTTGCATGCTGTTCCTACATTATTCTTATCTTTGTATCAGCTTCTGAGAGAGTTTGGTTCCATTTAAACTAATTTCCTTGTTTTGCAAGAGATAGTAAGAGAGCTTTTGGATTGACAACCCAAGCTATATTATGAGCTCCTTGCTATGTTAAGATGTCCTAGGAACTGGTCTATAGCAACTCTAGGCTATCTCTAGGGGGATAAAATTGTCTACAACAATCATCATCATGCCTAAGTTAAACTATCATATCCCAAATTCGTCACACTCAGAAACCCTAGTCCCTTGCATCAATACTCCTCTCGTACCCGCTGAGGCTTCCCTCTTCGACTTCAACAACCATCTTCCAAGGAGGTAGTACCCCGGATGGCTCCCTCACCTCAATAAGGGCATCCTCAAATGGCACTATGGGAGTCATCATTTCCCATTGATGTTATCGATCCTCTCTCGACATTCAACTTCAATATAAAGCCATGTCAAGATGGTATTGTACTTCACAATCAGCAGACCAGGAGAATTCGTCGAAGACTCATTCCATGATAAGCATCTCTTTATAAGCATCTCTTTCGTAAATGCTTACACAGGAAGGTCCCCAACAAATATACCCATGCTTATAATGAGATTTTTTTCTAAATATTCCATACCAAGATTATGCATGTGGACACTACATTCAACCTACTTTCAAAGAAAAAACGCCCCTGAGGGCATCAACAACTGTCGTCATCAACCAACAACATGTCACTACCACACAAGTGTCATAAACAAAACCTCTATCTGTCAGATAAGATTAACTAATCAAAACATCACGAACATGGGACATGCCCGCCTCATAGAAATATTGTATTTATTATATCTCTTGCAGGTTTCCAACATAGCAAGATACCTATTTTTCTCACAGAAAGGGGTCTCCAACCTCATTTTTCAAGAAAGTTACTCTCTCTCTCTCAAATGGATTAAACATAAAAATAAACTATAATGTATTTCGCCTATACAGTTCTTCCTAGACCTCGTACATTATGGGTAAACTGTTAACACTAGAAAATTGTACAACCAAAATACAATAGAAAATGTCAAACATAAGGTACAAATAAAGATTTACATGGAAGGAATACATTACAGGAGCTAAAAAAAATTAACTTTTCCTAAGGTTAAGCATGCAAATTTATTAAACTGTGCACAGGAAACACTGACCCCAAGCGATCTTTGCGGATTTTTCTTTGATAGCCATGAATATCATTGTGAATTTCCCTCAGAGAGCTACGTGGTCCTGAGTATGCGGTAAGTCACCATCAAATACCACTTGACACACTTTAAGAAGAATATTCTCACTCAAGCTAGCCAAGTACAACCGCCTTGGAGCCACCTTGAGGCCTTAGTGCAACACGCAAAGGAATCATCCTCCCACTCTTGTGTCAAAATCCATCTTGTACCAATAGAAGGAGGGAAAATTTGAAAATTTTCTATAAAATATTGCCATGGGAAGAGAAACATGATAAAACATTGTTATGCTAGCCAAATTTCTTGAGAGAAAACCAGCTTGTGTTGTCCAAGAAGCAAAAAGGATTGGAAGGATTCAGTTGTTGGCCACCCAACACCTCAATCCAAGAGAATAATTTCACCAAGTATTCATCATTCTACCATCTATCAAGGGGAGAGAGAGGCTTTCAAGAAGCTTGAGGGGAAGAGGCCCACTTGCCTTGGATATTAGAGCTCCATAGCTCTAAGGATCCATTGCAAGTGATTTAGAATCATATTCTATTATACCTCCAACAACTAATAAAGTGAGAGATTTCTCCATTTTAATTATTAGTGTTTTTGACTCGATTGAGCTTGTTATTGTACATGATTTTTTTATATTTTTTTCTTCAATATTGATGTAGCATGCTATGTTTATTACTTAGTTTTCTACATGCTATTTTGTTCCACTAACAATATAACAAACCAATTGATCGGTGACTTGTTTGTAGGAAAATAGTCTCCCTATTAAGCACAATGTATTTCGTTCACCCATGCGTCGAATACACTACAACAAGGAAAAATGGAATATGAATTATGATTTTAGAGACTCCAATAGTGGGTTTAATACTAACCACATTCCAAATGTCAATATGAGGAAGTTTGATGGCAAGGATCCAGTAACATGGATACTATAGATGGAGCAGTTCTTCGATCTACACGATGTGAAACAAACACAAAAGGTATGAATTGCATATTTATATATAGAACCCAATAAATTTGTATGGTATCAATGGATTTTTTAATCGTAAAGCACTAGTCACTTGGACAATTTTTACAGAGGAATTGATAGCACATTATGAGGATAAAAAGAGGAATACCTTCTTTATCTAAATGATAAATCTCAAATAAAATGGTCTAGTTGGGGAGAACATTGAGGACTTCCATAGATTGAATACCAAGGTAAATTATATTTCAAAGGAGCATATTATTTTTGTATTCATAGGGAATTTAAAGGATATCATCCAACATGGGGTTCAACTTTGGGAACCTAAGTTATTGGAGAATGAATTTTGGGTAGCAAGAAAATTTGCAATCAAAATTATGGCAACAAGGAGGTATACCACTCACCACTATAAATATGGAAGTGTTATTATTCCTAGCTCCCCACAACCTACAAGGTTGACACCGCAACAATTGGAGGAAAAAATAGAAAAACAAATTTGTTACAAGTGTGATAGAAAATACACTAAAGGTAATAAGTTTGCTAAGAATAAATTATTGTATATAGATTGTGAAGAGGATGAATAAAATGAATACAAAACATCAAAAGAAGAAGATAAATTCCATAAACTAACCCCATGGGCTAAAAAATAATAAATGAACCTAACCATGTTTTATAATGCATTGGAGAGAATTAACACTCCTCAAACCCTTAAGATAGTAGCATATATCATGAAGAAAAGGGTAATAGTGTTGATTGATTTAGGTAATATGCATAATTTTATTCATTATAACATAACCAAATATTTGAATTTCTTTTTATACCCAACACCAGTGTCAGGTGATGGTTGAAAATGGATGAACTATAAATTTCTCAGGGAAGTTCCATAATATCAATATAACCATAGGGGAATATGTATTTAACAATCCAATTCTTTCCATTCCAATGGGTAGTGAAGATGTTTTATTACGAGTCCAATGGTTACAATATTTGGGGATGATAGCTTTTAATTTTCAAGAACTTTTCTTGAAATTTTCATCGGAAGGAAAGGAAAGTGAATTAAGGGGTATCATAGGGAAACTTGGGAAGATAATTAGCTGTAATTTCATTACAAAGATTTTGAAGAAGGAACAATGGGGGGTAATTGGACAAATATTTTCATTATATGTTCAAATATCTAAGTCATCCATTTCTCTATATCTCTAAAGAGTCCTTGAAAATCATTTCAAGGTATTTGAGACTCCTAGAGGTCTCCCAGCTATTAATGATCATGATCATGTTATTCACTTTATTCCATGAAGTGTTCCTCCAAACATTATACCTTAAAAACATTTTTGTGCTCTAAAGAGTGAAAATGATTGTATGTTGTAGAAATGCTAGAGGTAGGTATGATTCAACCTAGCCAAAGTTATTTCTTTTCTCTATTAGTGTAGTGCATAATAAGGATGGATCATGGCATACATGTTTGAATTATAGAGAGCTCAACAAACTCACTATTAAAGATAAATTTCCCATTCCTGTCATTGATAAATTTTTGGATGAATTACATGGAGAAATTTACTTGATGAAGTTGGATCTTCATTCAGGATATCATCAAATTAGAATGAAGTCAGAAGACATTATGAAAACAACATTTATAACTCATGAAGGTCATTATGAATTTTTTTTCGTGCCTTTTGGACTTACTAATGCACCTTCCACATTTTAAGGTTTGATGAATTTCACTTTCAAACCCTTCCCTAGAACATTTTTGTTAGTATTTTTTGATGATATACTAATCTATAGAGAGTCTTGGAAATATCATGTTCAACATGTTTATAGCATTCTCAAACTATTGGAGGAGAAACAATTGTATGCAAAATTCTCCAAATGTTTCTTTGGAGTACAAGAAGTGGAATATTTTGGTCATATTGTATCCCATGAGGGTGTTAAGGAAGACCCTAACAAAATTAAATCCATCAAGGAATGGAAAATCCCCACAACCTTAAGGAATCTTCAAGGATTTCCTAGATTTATAGGGTATTATCAAAAAATTGTTAATAATTATAGGAATATGACAACACCTCTAACAAAATTATTGAAGAAAGATGCATTTTTTTGGACTGTAGAAGAAACTAAGGCCTTTGAACATCTTAAAAAGGAATGGTGCCAAGCTCTGGTATTAGCTACACCAGACTTCACAAAAACCTTTATTGTGGAATGGAATGCCTCAGGAAATGGAATTGGTGTTATTTTAATGGAAGAAGAAAGACCTATTTCTTTTTAAAGTCGTCCAACTAAGGGAAAATATTTACAAAAACCTATTGATGAGAAGAAAATGTTGGAAATACTACGTGCACTGAAGAAATGGCATCCTTACCTAATGGGAAGACACTTCAAGGTAAAAAGAAATCATGATAGTCTTAAATACTTCTTGTAACAAAGATTATCTTCTAAAGAGTGGCAAAAATGGATCACAAATATGTTGGGTTCTGACTTTGAAATAATGTACAAAAAATGGAAGCAAAATTTTGTTGCAGATGCACTCTCAAGAAGGGATGATGATGTGGAAGCACTGCTCTTTTCCATTTCTCTTATCCAACATGATTAGATAACTAAAGCAAGGGATGAATAAAATAATGATGAAGAGGTAACACTCATTCAAAATTTGTAGAAAGAGCTTGATGCATTTGATTCATTTATTTGTAAAAATGATTCATTGTGGTAAAAATATCACTTATATCTATGGAATAACTCCCAAATTAAAAAAAAGGTTCATTTGGAATTGCACACCTATCCTATAGGAGAGTACTCAGGATATTTAAAAACTTGCCACATAGTCAAGAGGGAATTTTCTTAGGATGGGCTTCAACCTAATATTCAGAAGTTTGTGAAGGAATGTTTGGTTTGCCAAAAAAAAAAAAATTGAGACAATTAATACCCCAGTTCTTTTAAAACCATTAGCCATTCCAAGTCAGCATTGGGAAGAGGTCTTAATGGATTTTATCACAGGTTTACCCAAGTTTTAAGGAAGAGATTCATCATGGTGGTAGTTGATATACTCACCAAGTATCCACACTTTTGTGCACTATCTCATCCTTTAAAATCCAGTACAGTCGCCAATGAATTTATAAAAACAACTTAAAAGCTACATGGAAACCCATATTGTAAGTGATAGAGATCCCATTTTCACTGGAAAATTTTGGAAAAAAAAAAATTTCTTGTCTTGGTACTCACTTAGCTCATAGCTCATCTTATCATCCTCAATATGATTGGAAAAATGAGATAGTGAACAAATTTTTGGTAGGATCAAATAGTTACCCCCAACAAAATTTTGGTATAACACTTCCTTCCATACTGTAACAAAAATGACCCCATCTATGGTGATTTATGGATATCATCCAACATCCATCACATCATCTTTAAGAGACAATTCTAAGTTTAAAGCAGTGGAAGATTACATTGAGCATCAACAAGAAATTATCCAACTCTTAAACGATAACTTGACTCTGGCACATAATCGAATGGAAAAATAGGCATATCATGATCGCAGTGAAAGGATTTTTCATATGGGTGATTGGGTATTTTTACAACTACAACTATGCAAACAAATGACCCTCAAGCAAGGTAAGAAAGATAATAAATTATCACCCAAGTACTATGGCCCTTACAAGGTCTTGCGAAATATTGGTACTATGGCATACAAATTAGAGTTGCCTACACCTTCGCGAGTACCATTTTCCATGTTTCATGCTTAAATAAGGTCATAGGTGACACACTTCCAGTTCAAACTATATTTCTAGAACTTGACGAGGAAGGAAAAATAACATTGGAGCTTGAAGCAATCACAAAAAGAAGAATTTGTCAACTACAGAACAAATAAATTTAAGAGTATCTTATTAAGTGGAAGAACTTATATGTTGAAGAGTCCACATGGGAGGATACATATTTTATTCACAAGCATCTATAACTACTCAAGTGTTGAGGAAAACACTTTTTTGAAGGAGAGGGGCATTCTAGGTCCCTATAATACTGGTTTAGCCCCCATATTGTTATTTTTGTGCCCCATAGAAGCCCATTAATGTTATTGTTGTGCCTTTACATTATTATTGTTATGTAGGCCCTAATTATATTTTGACCCCTTGGACTCCTATATATAAAAATTAGTTCTTGTTATTTGAATCATCGAATAATTGTTCATTTATGTGATGTAAAAGGAGGTTTCCCCCTTGAAGAGCCTTAGTTTTAAGTCATTGATCTATATTTTCTTTTGTTTTTTGATATGGTTACATAACATTTAAAGGATAACTAGTTTGTAGGAAATAAAAAACACACACATGCACACTATTACTAGAAATGGATGTTGCATGAAAGTAAAATCCAATCAATGATTATGTCTCAAGTTGTAGAAAATCCATGAAAGTCGGATATGCTAATATGAGCAATCTGAAATAAAATTTATTCTCACATAAAAAATAAATTCTCTACTTGATGTAGTGGAATACGAACATAAATAAAAGCACAGTCACACAATTCAAAAACACATAATTGTCTAGGGAAACCAACAAGGAAAACCCTCTGCTTGTTTGAGAATTTTATTGATAGAGAAGATGAGAAATTGATCTCTTACAAAATTCAATTGTTTCAATATGAAAGTCACACTTGTCTTTCCTATTTGATATAAGCTTGACACCTTTGTAAGACTATTGAACTATGTTTCCCTCTACCAACATTTTCACAAGCTTCTCCTACACACTCTTCCTCTCACAATCTCCACACACAAACTTGTGTTTCCTATTTCTTGGTATCACCAACTCCTGCTCTCCAAAAAAATGATTAAACTTTCACCTTTATTCCTCCTTTTAAAGGAAATTCGAATGGTTAAAATTAGTGGATTTTATAGTTAAGGAATTATTTTCTGATTGATTGAATTAGCATGAGTTAAATTATCATCCAACTCATCCTATTTCAAGTCAATCACTTGAAACTCAATCACTTGTATTTTTCCTCAATCAACTCACACTAGAAAATCAAGAACTCAACTTTCAATTTCAACATATCTATTAATTGCATCCTAGCTCATCCTATTTTTTAGGGATCAATTCCTAAATTATAGGAACTCATCCTAATTCATAGGGAATCTCCTAATTTTTAGGAACTCAATTCATGCACAAGATGGAACTCATTATGGATCCTATGATTAAGGCACAAATCAAGGAATCCTTTTCTTGCTAATATTTTCAATTATCCCTCTTAGTGAGGAAGGTGTTCCTAGAAGAACCTCATACACCTATATCTATCTTAAACTCTACCAAGTTCTTTGTTGTTGTAGTTTCTCACTCTGAAATAGAAGGCTTCCTTAATTTCTTCTGCATTACCTTCTTTGAAGACCTATACTTTCCCACCATGTTTTGTGAGTCCATAATTTTCCACTATCAATGATCACAACTCCTTTTGTGTCACTAAACTTTGGCCCAAATAGTTTTCCCTCTAGTTTCTCCTTTTTCCATCAAAGATGCAACACGTATAGACTTATTTTCTTTGTGCACAACTCCATTTGTGAACAGCTCTTTGGTTGCCCACTTTTTCCTTCCTTTGTTATTATGATGATGAAGAGTCAAGGGCATGAAGGCTTCCCACTTTCATTGTATAATTTCCTTATTCAATAGTAGACTAGGGCCAAATACTAAGACATCTTAGCTGCTTCATTTGTCCCTTCAAGGATCAACCCCAAGCTTCAACATTTTTTCTGCTTCAACTAGATTTCATGTCCTTCTTAAATGTTGGACTTAGGGCTCTGTTAGTGTCAGTATTTGCATACTTCCACTAGGGATAAAAACACATTTTCCATGTGCATCTTAGGTGTCCCACTCCAAAGAATTTTCAATCATTCCATTAGGTCATGATATAAAATTGTTCCACTGGTGGTTGTCCTTGTCAAGTGTCCCATTTTCCTTCACAAGTATATGCTTGTTGACACTCTTCCATGTTTGAATACAAGTCTTCTCTCATTCCACTTTTAGTTAAAGTCACTCATTGAGTCAATTTCTTTGATTTCTCATTGGGTCACTAGGGTTTCATTAGGTCAAATCATTGCATTGTCTCATTTTAAATAAAGGGCAGCAGAAGGTGTGAAGGTGACCCAAAATAAATTCATGATTTGTTTCAATCAGTTCAAATGTAATAATTATTCAGTATCCCAAAGACTTCCAACTCATAATTTCACATGCCGACACATCAAATGTCAAAGGGAGTTGTCCTTTCTCAAGGGTGCCCAAGTCATCATTGTTCAGAAGCACTAAACCCTAATTTCCTCTCCCACTGAGCTAGGGTTTGCTATGAAAAAAATGCATATGAGCAAAGGAGCCATAAGGGAAGTCATTTCAGTAAGTATGAGGTCATTCTAAACTCATAAACAACATGTCTTCATCATTTTTTTAAGAAATCTTTCCAAGAGTCAAGCCATTTGCCACTCATAGGGCCAGTTTCGCTTTAAAATATGTTTTCAACCAAATAGAGATAAATTTGACAACAATGAGAGAGGTTTGTGTTCATCATAGGTCCAAGAAGAAAAAAATCCTTCAGTTTTTACACAGGTATCATGGTTTTTTAGAAATTTCAAAAATACATATGCCACAGGAGAGTGGTTGCACTTCTGGAGTGACCTTGGAAAAATCAAGTTGTCTGATAGTTGGAGTATCCAAATGAATTTCTTGATGAGTCAAATAATAACTAGATATAAATATATTTCCAATGAGCTATCATGAGCTCAATTTGGAGTTGAGGAAGGCCTCCAAACGTTGTCTGCACCGACACTCTTCATTTATGCACCCTCATTCAGCACTTTTTGACCAATCTTGGGAAAATCAACTTTTGACAAGGTAACTAAACTCTAATCAGAGAACCAAAGGTATATTTGGAAATTATACTTCAAGATATTTCCAAAAATCTATCCTGGGCCCAATTTGGACACCAGGAAGGCCTCCAAAAGTGGTCCGCAAAATAGTGCTGCAGTGGTGTTGTTTTTTTGTCTGAGCGTTGTGCTAATACCCGAAATCCACAAAGCAAATTACACTGGCGCTGCGCTTTTGAGGAGTGGCACTGCACTTTTTTTTGAGTGCTATGCTAATTTCCAGTTCGCTCTCTAAGCTTTGAAACTCAGTCTAATTTCCTCAAATCTTTAGAAAATATTCTCAACATCTCTTGAAAAGTAAGTAATATATAATTTCCACCTCCTTGTAGTCTTCACGAGAAATTTCATGGTGTTTTTGGTTTCTATGTGAATTTGGAAGTTGGTTTAGCTGCAAACCCTACATCACTGAAAACCCTACTCCTTCCCTACAACACCATATCCCTTTACCTGAATCCATTTTCCCCTAAACCCTAATTCCTAGGCATCTCAATTTCCTAGGTAGCCCTATCAACCCTGTAATAAAATTATAATTCCCAATCCCTTAAAAAAAATTATCCCCTATCACCTCCCTAAGTTCAGTAACCCTTGCCCCCATCTCCCTAATTTTTCCAAGACCTATCCCCACTTCCTAGACCTAGGTTTCCATTTACACTCATTCCCTCCATTTGCCTAAGCTAGCCATCTCATCTTCCATTCCACTCATCTCATTCCATTTCACCCTAGGGTTTCCAAATCCTTCAAGTTCAAAATGTCTGAAAAGTAGGACAGAGGTGTCATTGAGGAACAAAATTACAAGGGCCAAGCTCAAATGAGCCCATGAAAAAATTCAAGCTTTGACCAAGAAAAAGGAGAAGGAGAGGTTAAACATACTTTCTAAGGTGTCTCTTCATGCCTCAATCCCTTGATCAGCAAGTAACCTCACAATTTTGGCAAGTTTTGGCACATTTGGCACTTTAGTGCATTTTTTGTTTTTGAGCAATTTTGGCACATAGAAAATCTGCTAAAAATGTAGCGCCCTTGGCCAATGGGAAAATGGCCACCACCATCATGTTCAAAATGATGAAGACATCAACCCTAGCAAGTTTCAGAAAATTTGGAGGAGAACTAGTCCCTCAAAAAGGAAAAAAACCACCAAATTTTCATGTTTCTGCCTCCTTTTTGACTTGGGCACTGCACTTTTAGCAGTCTTGGGAGATTTACTTTTTGACAAATAAAATGAGCATCATTTTGGAAACTGGAGGCATATTTGGAAACTAGACTCAGAGATATTTCCCATGAGCTATCATATAGTTGATTTGGACACATGGAAGGCCTCCAAAAGTTTCTTGCAAAAAAGGTTATTTTTCCTGTCATGGCGTTGCGTTTTTGCTAGGCAAATTGTATTTTCATCATCCTCAGCAAATTTTGAATTTTTGACTTTCTAACTTGGGAAATGAGAAATTAATGATGTAATAGGTCAAGATAAATGTAGATTTCATGTTTTTATTGTTATATAGGGTAGATACATTATATAAATCCTCTAGAGGTCAAATGAATCAGTTTCCTCTCTTTTAGAGGCAAATTGTTGGGTCTTCCTAGTCTTCAAATTCTTGTTTGGGAGTAGGTGAAGCTAATCCCTATCTCATGGATTCGACTCCCTGAGGCTAGGGAGAGAGGTTTTGAGGTCTATATGATTTATTTCCTTAGTCATTGTAATATTTGGATTCACTTGGAGCTTTGGCATCTCAAGAGACATATTTTTGTATCAGTTTTGGCCTGGACATTAATCAAATTTGTAGCTATTTTTATGGGATCCATGTGGTATTGTGTTTAGTTTTAGTTTCTTATTTTGTGCTCATATGTTAGAATGTTTTGTTACTTCATCCATCATTAAATTTCTATTAAATTAATGTTTTCAAGTTAGATGAACAGAATCCATAATTTCTATGCTCTGTTTTGGGTAAGCATTCATAATTTGTAATTTTCTTCAGTTTAGAAAGAAACCCTGAATTCACCATGCTCTTTATATCTCCTCACCTTTCTTGATCATCCCATCCATCGAAACCCTAAAGTGCTAAACATTGTTCCTACCTTGCCCATAGAACACCCTATGAATTTTTATCTAATTTCCTTGCCCTAGCTCTTTGACTCCTCTTGATCCAGTAAAACCCTACACAAATCAAAAATCAAAACCCTGAGCTACTATACCTAGCCTAAAATATTCTTTCCTCAGTCATTTTGGCTGTGATTTTTGTGGAGAGAGCCCTCTCGTGGCCTAGTAGGGCTAGCTACTTGGCTAAGTGTGGTTTGAGGTTACCTCGGAATTTCCTTTCTCATCCTGAGGTTCAATCCAAGTGATAACATTTTGGAAAATATACTAGGGAAGTGAAAGATCATATCTTCCCTGGGAAAGAACAAAAAAGTTTAGATCTGATTGCTAATGGTGGACAACGATTATATGCATATGAAGGCTGAACTCTTCACCTGTTGACTCCAAATTGATGTAAAGACTCCACTGGAGGATCAACCTTACCAGCAGGAAAATGGAAGGATCTTACACAAAGGTCAAGTAATCAAAGTGGAATTGTATTCAAGATCTAATCTACTTTCTTGTAAATTACTTCTTTTCTTTTCCTGAAACCATCCTGAAAGTTTTCCGGAGTTTTTTGTATGATAAAGATGATCAAAATATTGATTCTACCTATTCGAAAAGTGTAAATACCGAGTTTTTCTTTGATCTTGGTCCACATCCTTTTTCTTAATCTTATAATTACCATCTTCAAATTGATGAGCCTAAAGAGATCAAGACTAATCCTACAACTTCTGTACATACTCCTACACCTTGTAAAATTCTAGATCGATACAAACCACTCATCTTACCTCCTATACTCCATGCTTTCCCTAAAAATCATTACCTATATCTGCCGAGGTTTGATGGTGAATATGAAAACATCACTGTTGAGAGACATATGCATAATTTGGAGACTTTCCTTAACCTTTTTGAAGTTGACGAAGAGGATGTCAGTATCAGGCTATTTACTCTTTCTTTTCAAGGAAGAGTCAAGAGTTGGTTCAAAAAATTGCCTGTCGCGAGCATCTCAGATTTCTCGTAGTTCGTCAAAGGTTTCCTCGATAGGTGGGTGGTAAAAGAAAACCCTTTAATAATCCTAAAAGAGTATGACCAGTTAAAAAGATAGATAGGGGAGACAATACAACATTTTTCTGCCAGATTCAATCAAGTATATTATTCAATACCTGTTGATACAAGACCTCCTCCTGACTCATCTCTCTTACATTACCCAGATGCCTTTGATCCAAAAATGGAGTTTCAGTTGAGAGAAAGGAACCTTGCAACACTTGAAAAGATACATAATAGTGCAGTAGATGTAGAGGCTAATCTATTGATCAGAACGACAAAGCTAAAAGAAGAAGAGAAGAAGAACATTGCGGAGCACCTGACATCTTCAGAGGTAAAGCTCGACATTTTGGTAAGTACAATAGAGGAAATGATATAAAGGATCACCATGAGAGATGTATTTTCTGTTCAAGATCATCATGACCCACTTATCCTAGAAAAATAAGAGATTGCTAGCCCTAAAAAATTTCCTACTAATCCCAGCCACCATATATTAGAAAATAGATTTATATATCAATTCGAGGAGAAAAAATCCAATAATATAATGTGTATGATTGGTGAAATTACTTATATTGATGATTTGCCAAATTTTTATCAGTATGATGATGATTATGTTCTTCAAATAGAAGCTAATATTATAGAGCAATCAACATTTGGTTTGTGGAAGGAGGAAGTTCAGTTTCAGCAGCTCGAAAACAATGATAAACTGATGCATATCAGCTATGACAGTGATGAGGAAAGTCTAGAAAAATTGGAAGTAAGTGAAGGATCTTTGCCTCTTTGTTTTACTTCATTTTAGTTCATCAGAGATAACTTTCACGCGATCATAAATCAGTAGTATTATAGTTTTGATGTTGAGGTTGAGGTAGATAATGAACTTCTTAAGCAAGTTGTTAATGAGAAACCTTCTCCTGGAATGGTTGAGGAAATCATTTGTGACATAGCAGCGTCCTTAGCTCTAGATTTGTAGCCACCGAATGCCATTGAATTTAAAATTGCAAATGAAGGCTTGGAAGTTGAAACACTTGATAAAATGATGCAAGATGATTCTGTACCACTATGTTTTGAAGAATTTCAATTTTTAAAGAAAAACTTTAATAATATATCTAAAGAAAAGGGTGAGTAGCCTGTAGAGTGTCATGCAGTCTCATTAAAACTAATGGATACGTTTCAGTAGTCTTTTTAAGTTTTTCATGACCTAATAGCTAATGTGTTAGATGTTATCTGCAGCAAAAGTCCTTCTCCATTAGCTAAATGTGAGCCTGAAAAGAGTGTTGATATAAAGTTGATCTGACAGGAGACTTCATTGTTTTGTTCAATAGGTGTTTCATTACGAAGCTCATACCAAGATTTGCAGTCATATCAGGAGAGTAATGAAGAATATTCTTGTTTTTTTGTTGATCATCAAGAAAAATTAGTCATTCACGAGTTTTGAGATCCTTTTGTCAACTTGCCATCAAAGAAAGAAAGCATAGATGTTAGGAATTTTTTAAAACCAAGGTACAAAGACTACCTAGAGAATAGCAGTAATGTATTAGATGGGCTGTGAATCAATATGTATTCCTATGAAGATCCTTTTGCAACATTCTTGAGGTCATTCGGTGGGCTCGTGCTTTGTAATTTCATCAATTTTCAATATGTTGACAAGTTTTCATGGGAGTTGCCTTTTAGTAGTTATTTCTTCTTGCTCATAAGCAAGCACTTGCAGAAAATTCAAACAGCAGCCAGAATTCTTACATGGTTGCATTGGTTGTTTTATTTCACTTGATCAGGTGATGAATGGATCAATTAGAGTAGGTTTGATTGAATAAGCTTAATTCTGAGCATATTTTTTAGTTTGTCAGTTGTGTTTTAGTCTGAGTCAATTCGGTTTATTGAGTCAAGTTTCTTTCAATATTCAGTTTGGTTTTTAGCTATTAACTCCATGCCCAATGGATAGGCACTTGGTCTATGGTGTTCTTGGCACCTCCAGGGAGCTACCATCCCCAGCTGGAACCAATGTTATTGTCAGTATTTGCATACTTCCACTAGGGATCAAAACACATTTTTCATGTGCATATTAGGTGTCCCACTCCAAAGAATTTTCAATCATTCCATTAGGTCATGATATAAAATTGTTCCACTCATGGTTGTCCTTGTCAAGTGTCCTATTTTTCTTCACAATTATATGCCTGCTGACACTCTTCCATGCCTTCATCATGCTGAAGACAAGTCTTCTCTCATTCCACTTTTAGTTAAAGTCACTCATTGAATCAGTTTCTTTGATTTCTCAGTGGGTCACTAGGGTTTCATTAGGTCAAATCATTGCATTATCTCATTTTCAATAAAGGGCAGCAGAAGGTGTGAAGGTGACCCAGAATAAACTCATGATTTTCTTTAGTCAGTTCAAATGTAATAAGTATTTAGTCTCCCAAAGGCTTCCAACTCAGAAATCCACATGCCAACACATCAAATGTCAGAGGGAGTTGTCTTTTCTCAAGGGTGCCCAAGTCATCATTGTTCACAAGCACTAGACCTAATTTCCTCTCCCACTGAGCTAGGGTTTGCTATGAAAAGAGGCATATGAGTAGAGGAGCCATAAGCAAGGTCATTTCAGTAAGTATTAAGTCATTCCAAACTCATAAACATCATGTCTCCATCATTTTTTTAAGAAATCTTTCAAAGAGTCAAGCCATTTGCCACTCATATGGCCAGTTTCTCTTTAAACTATGTTTCTGACAAAACAGAGATGAATTTCACAAAAGTGAGAGATTTTTTTTTCATTATAGCTCCAAGAATAAAAACGTCCTTCATTTTTTACACAGGTATCATGGTTTTTTATAAATGTCAAAAATATAGGTGCCACAGGAGATTTGTTGCACTTCTGTAGTGTCCAAATGACTTTCTTGATGCATCAAATAATAACTATAGATAGAGAGATTTACAATAAGCTATCATGATCTCAATTTGGAGTTGAGGAAGGCCTCCAAAAGTTGTCTGCACCAGCACTCTGCATTTTTTCACCCTCATTTAGCACTTTTTGACAAGTCTTAGAAAAATCAACTTTTGACAAGGTAAATCAACTCCAATCAGAAAAAAGAGGTACATTTAGAAATTAGACTTCAAGAGATTTCCAACGAGCTATCCTAGGCCCAATTTGGACACCAGGAAGGCCTCCAAAAGTGGTCTTTAAAATAGTGTTGCAGTGGCAGTGCGTTTTTATCCGAGCACTGTGCTAATACCCAGCGGCGCTGCGCTAATGCCCAAAAGCCACCAAGTAAATTAAAATGGTGCTAAATTTTTTAGGAGTGGCGCTGCGCTTTTTTTTTAGTGTTGTGCTAATGTCCAGTGCTCTCTCTAAGCTTCGAAACTCAACCTAATTTCCTCAAATCTTTATAAAATATTCTCAACACCTCTTTACAAGTAAGTAATATATAATTTCCACCTCCTTGCAATCTTCACAACAAATTTCGTGGTGTGTTTGGTTTCTATGAGAATTTAGAAGTTGGTTTAGCTAAAAACCCTAGATTCATTCTTTGTTCCCAAACTTGGCACTCATAAACCTCACATTCTCTTCCTACATCACTGAAAACCCTATTCCTTCCCTACAACACCATATCCCTTTCCCTAAATCCCTTTTCCCCTAAACCCTAAGTCCTAGGCATCTCAATTTCCTAGGAAGCCCTATCAACCTTGTAATAAAATTCTAATTCCCAATCCCTTAAACATTTTTATCCCCTATCACCTCCCTAAGTTCAGTAACCCAAGCCCCCATCTCCCGAATTTTTCCAAGACCTATCCCCACTTCCTAGACCTAGGTTTCCACTTACACTCATTCCCTCCATTTGCCTAAGCTATCATCTCATATCTCATTCCCCTCATCTCATTCCATTTCACCCTAGGGTTTCCAAAGCCTTCAAGTTCCAAATGTCTGAAAAGGAGGACAGAGGTGTCATTGAGGAACAAAATTTCAAGGGCCAAGCTCAAATGAGCCCATGCAACATAGCAATACTGAAGCAAGTAACAATGCAGTTTACTGAGGTTTTATACTAAAAAATAGAGAGATAAAATAGATCTGCTGATATATTAATCAATAGAGCACAAAAACTGAGATCTAGTCTCCTTTAAACAAATCCAAGATGACCCAGCAAAGGTTTCTTTATAGACATGAAGTACAAGAAGTATATGCTACAGATCTATGGCTGACTCACGCATTATGCCTGAAGCATTGGATAATTATGGCTGATCATACAAAGAAATGGTTGTAGCTCCTCGCTGATCCTCCTCCTGGGAAACTATCATAAAATAGGGGTTTAAACCCTCCCACTACAACACCATGTAAAATAACACAGTGTCCAAATTGAAAGACAAAGGGATACTAATAATTGTTCCATTTTGTATGACAAAGACTATCTTATTCAATGGAGAACACAATAGAATAAATTAAAAGATATTTTATTATTATTATTATTATTATTATTATTATTATTATTATTATTATTATTATTATATATATAGAATAAAAAAAATTAATTTATTCTATTGCGTTCTCCATTGTCACTGTGAAATGAAACACCACTGATTAAATTTATGGATGATTAAATATTATAATGAAGAGATGTGAAATTTGATGATATCAAATTAATCCAAACATCACATTCAAATGCACTAATAAAAATTTAATTCATATTAATATTGTTATAAGATATATATGTGTCGAACTTTGATGAATAATGAATTTTTAAAAATCACAATAATTATGATATGATATAACAAATTAATCCAAACATCACATTCAAATGCATTAATAAAAATTTAATTAATATGAATACTGTTATAAGATGTGTTGACTTTTGATGAATAAGAAATTTTTAAAAATCACAATAATTGCACTATCATAGGTCGATGTTTCTAAAAAATACAAAATGAACATCGATGCATGTCAATTTCTGTACACCGGTGTGTTTGTATGATACAGTGCACCGGTGCATTTCTACAACCTATGGGCACCACACAAATACCAATACCAATTGTAAATCTCGGTGCGTTTGTGTGATACTGCGCACCGGTGCGTTTATGTGAGACTACGCACCGGTGCATTTGTACGACCTATGGGCACTACACAAATACCAATACCAATTATAAATCTTGGTGTGTTTGTCTGATATTGTGCACTAGTGTGTTTCTATAAGTATACGTACTGGTGCATTGAGACAACCTATGGGCACCGCACAAATCCCAAGACCAATTAGAATGGCCTCGTTCGTTGTATCACAAACACTGTGCCCGGTGTGGTTTTATACCTTGACGGCCCTGGGCCACCTTTTAGATGACATGCACCGGTGTGTTGACACCTTAGTAGCGCACCGATGCAAAAAACATCCGTAATAACCTCCGGTTGCCCAGTTTTTTTATTTGTGTTGAATTTTCATTAAAATCTCCACCAAAGCCTCTGTAACCATAAACGGATGTTGTAGAAAATGTTTTTTTGACAATTTTGTCCAATTTTATAACACTTAAAACCTCCTTTATAACCTCCGCTAGAGGGTCTTTTCCTTGTAGTGTGTTAAAGGATTTAATTGTAAATTATCTTCTTTCTAGCTTCCTGCAAATCATATATGTTTTGTAGAACATGTTATTGAAGATTTCATATAGGATTTGTGAAATACTTTATGCATGTAATCTACTTTTTTAATGTTATTTACTTTTCATAAATAGAGTTTGTGTAAATATCCATCATTTTAGATGTGTAACTAATTTAGGATATGAATATTTCCTAGAATAAGTACCAGCTAACCATCTCCTTTCATTTGTTACACTATGCTCCATATAATACTAATTTACCAATACATTTTATAATTTCCACAGCTATCCAAATGCATGAAAGTCTTAAAAAATATAAAAATCATTTCAAAATCTTTGAGAAGCCATCCCACCACTGGCAAAAACCCTTTAAAATTTGAAATGAACTATTATGTATAATGCTTACTCCTTTTGTAGTCAAGTGACTCCTTGCGTTAACAATCACACCTGCAGAGTAGAGAAAGCTACGTTGATCAATGTAGGTGCTTAGTTATGCAACTTGAAATCATTGTAGGTGGACAAGCATGCAGGGTGTGTTGGGGCCAAAAATAATTCTTTTGAGTTGATTGACCCAGAAACTCGGACTTTTTGGAGAGATGATCCTTAGGGATTTGCAAACGAATAATGACAAGGTGTCAAGGATGTTGATTGATCCAAGTTTTCAAACCTTTTGCATGGATGTGAAAAAATGACCTGTAACACCCTACAATCTAGTTCACAATTTGATACATTCTCATTTATGGTGCTTCCAGATATATGAGAAGAAGTAAAATATTGACACTAGTGTGTCATAGACATTGTTTGTAATATATGAATGGAAAGAAAAATATGTACATGTAGAAATTATGTGTAGATCTGAAACTACTCATGTAATTTACTAAAACACAAGACTCAAATCAACTCTACTCAATTACGGAATTTAATTCATGATCGAGAACACAAATCATTAACATGCACAGAGATTTATAACACATACACATATATTTATCTAGGGGAAAGAAACTGCTCAAAACCCCTTAAGCCTTGTATTCGTTAATCAAGTGAGTAAGAGAATCTATTACAATTGTTATATCAATGCGAGATTTAAACCTACAAAAGCAATTATATTATCTCTTGTTGAATGACTGATATTGGTTAGTACTTAACCAATTCTCAAGCCCTCCAAGCCCCTATTTCCTTGTGATGTTCCTTGAGTAATTATTCCCCTATTAATTATGAAATGCCTCTAATTTATTGTGCAATTCCCAAGGATGGTCCACTTGACCTCGTGCAACACATGTACACTCAACTAGTTTACAACTTCTTGTTAACTTCCTTGGAAACCCCACCACAACTGGGAAACTTGTACTATTTGCATGCAAGAGTTAATTATTAGATTATTGATCAGTTAACTAGATGATATCTGAATTAAATGAATGTCTCACTACTTGACTGACCACCCACTAATTCTATTAATTTTTATAAGTATTTTTACTTATTACAATAGAAATTAACTCAACCTGGGCTCCCTAAATTTATGAATCACTGCACATAACTGAAATTCATGCCCATAACTCGAATTAACTAAGATAACTGAGTGATAGTAACCATGTCACCTCATTAACTCATCCAAGTTGTATTTTGATGTGGAATTTCGAATTTTCCCAATTTAATTAAGGCAAAATCAAATTAGGAATTTATTTTTGGTATATAATTCCATAATAGAACTGTGTAGACATGTGATACGTCCAATGTTTCGGATGGTAACTCCATCCATCATCAAGGACCAAAGAAATTCTTGAGAGTAAACGAGTGTTGGAGAGCCTATTAATAAGAATATTTTTGGGTAATATTTGACCAATTGATTAATATTTGAAAAGAATAATTTAATGGGATTTTTATTGACTGTTAGATTTGGGAATTAGATTATCAATTTTGACCAAAAGGGGGAAAAATTGAGACGAAAATGGATAAAAACAGTTAAGGGTGTTAGTTAGATTGTATTAATAACAAATATAACTGAATTGTATAAAATCATGACCACAACTTTAAGATCAATTGGTTCGAATTAGCTTATAATAACTTATTAAATTAATAACAAATATAAATAAATTATATAAACTAATGACAACCAATTTAAGATATATTAGTTGATATTGATGAGATAAATTAGTTGAAATGAATAGAATTTTATAATATAAGAAGGGGGATGGGGTTAGCATAAAAATTATTTGAGTAATGAAGAGTATGAATTATATAGAATATATAAAATGCTAAAAGGAAATAGGGATTGACTTAATTCTATAATTGATGATGATTGAACTATTAGGAGAGAGATAAATAATAAAGGAAAGGACTAGATAAGGGAGAAAAGAGGGGGGGGTAGGCGAGGGGGGATGAGAATCGTGAGCAGAACTCAAAGGGTAAGATGGTAGATGATGGGCTTCCAAGACTAACTTAGTTTGTGACCATCCTCCCTATTAAATTTATTAGGGTTCTTCTCTGTTTCAAGGGCTTCACGAATGATATAGGTGTTGTAGAAAGGTGCAGAGGCTAAGATTTTATATTGATTAAATCAAATTAAATTTTTGGTCTTATGTGAGTGATCATCTATGGCGGACTTAGAATGATGGTTATGATTGGTGTCATCTATGTGTTCCTTGAGGCGGTCTTTGAAAGGATGGCCAATTTGGCCAATGTATGATTTACCGCAAGAAAAAGGAATCTTATAGACCCCTACTCCTAGCATGGGATCAGATATGTATTTGGCCGATCTTATAGACCCTCAAGAAATTTTTCTGATCGGCCAAAGACATATATGATCCCATGCTAGGAGTAGGGGTCTATAAGATTCCTTGTTCTTACAGTAAATTGTACATTGGCCAAATGGGTCCTCCTTTCAAAGACCGCCTTAAGGAACACATAATTGACACAAAACATAACCATCATTCTAATTTCACCTTAGTTGATCACTCACATAAGACCAAGAATTTAATTTTCTTTGATCAATCTAAAATATTAGCTTATGCACCTTTCTACAACTCTTGTATCATTCGTGAATCCCTTGAAATATATAAGAACTCTACTAACTTTAATAGGGAGGAAGGTTACAGAATAATCCATTATTGGAAGCCTATCATCCACCATGTTACCCTTTGAGTCTTGATCCTGACCTCTTTCCCCCCCTTATTTTCTCCCTTATCTATTCCTTTCCATTATTATTTATCTCTCTCCTAATAGTTCAATCATAATCAATTATAGAATTAAGTTGATCCCTATCACCTTTTAGCCTTTTATATATTCTATAAATTTATTCTCTTCATTACTCGAAGAATTTTTACGCAAACCCCATCCCCCTTCTTATATTATAAAATTCAATTCAATGCAACTAATTTATCTCATCAATCTCAACTAATATATCCTAAATTGGTTGTCATTAGTTTATAAATTATTTATTATTTTTATTAAATTTAAATAAGTTATAAGCTAATTCCAACCAATTGATCTTAAAGTTTTGGTCATTATTTTATACAATTGAATTATATTTGTTATTAATTAATAAAATCTAACTAACACCCTTAAATGTTTGTATCCATTTTCATCTCATTTTTTCCCCTTCTTGTTCAAAATTGATAATCTAATTCCCAAATATAATAGTCAATAAAAATCCCATCTAAATTATTCTTTTCAAATATTAATCAATTGGTAAAATATTACTATTTTGTTTTTTTGACCGTTATCCATCACCCAAAAATATTCTTATTAATAGGCTCTCCAGCACTCGTTTACTCTCAAGACTGTATTTGGTCCCTAATTATGGATGGAGTTACCATCTGAAACGTTGGACAGATCACACGTCTACACAGTTCTATTCCAGAATTGTCTACCAATATGAATAACTATGGAAGTCTCCAACCACTCATAGGAATTTATTGTTGCATTTTTCAACACTCCCTCTCACCAAGAAAGGGATTCAAAACTACCCTAATCCAACACCTTTGGAATGTACTACATGAAACATCTCTCATTATTCCTACTGCTACTGCAACATCTACAACTGAGAAGCATCCAAAAAAAAATCATTGAATCAATCTACATCTGTCCAGTAGGAAAATTGTGTTGTTGATGACTCTGTTACTAAGCCTCCTGCTCTCCTGTCAACACTCCTCTACACTCCTCAGTATCTGATTGACATTGATCCTCCTGCTACTAAATATTGTGGGCCCCCGTAGCAAGGGTAATGATCCATGAGACCAAAAAAACTCAATGGACCCTACCCAAATTTCTGAAACTCTTAGACTAGGGATTCACATCACCCCACCTCGCACTTGGAGGTAATGTTGCATGTGCTCCTTCTACCCACTTATCTCAATTTCTCCCCCCACTGGAGCTCTCTACTTGAGTGGATTTCTCCATTCCATCTCCTCTCTACTTATCCATTTTTGGTTTCTCCCCAACTTCTTGAGGCTGCTTTTGAGGCTCCATTTTGAGAGGTAAATCATGCTCCCTCTAAACCACCATGTCTCTAAACCTTTCCTTTCTCCTCAAGGATTTGTATGCATATTATACCTCAAGTGCATATAGGTTATTAACTTTAGCATCGATCCACTTCACCTACCTCATGGCTATGTATCTCAAGAATGCTTTCCCTTTGCTGAAGATCACATCACAACCACGGTCTTGCTGCTATAGAGATGAGATTATTCTTTAGATCTAGAATGAACATAACATATTTAAGTCGAAGAGGGATCCTAAATCCCTCTTAAATATTACTGTATCAATCCCAGTAGAATTGTACCTTTCTTCATTTCCAAACTGAATGTTCATCTTGATATATTTCTCCTCCAAGTCACTAAAAAATTCTCTATTCCCTGTCATGTGGAACGAGGCACCAGAGTCCGAGTACCACACACTCCCCATCACTGTTCTCACCATGCGTTCGATGAGAGTCAAATCAAGCTCAAACTCTGAATCCCAAGATTCACCTGGTGCTGCTATTGAAGGATCCTTCTTGCTTTCCTTCTTTTGTGGACACTTCGGTGCATAGTGACTGAATTCATGAAAGTGAAAGCACTTGATTTTAGACAAGTCTTTATTCTTTCCCTCTTAGCTAGAATCAACTTCACCTTGGGAATTATTTACCTTTTCCTTCATTCCTTTGCTTACTAATGAAAATTCTTCTTCCTGTTCTTTGGATGAGGTCTTATCTCTGGTATTCCACCTTATTTTCTCCTGTACCAGATCAGATCATGTTCCCAATTTTGTAGTTTCTCCCTCCCATTCACCAAATCTTGGTAGTTATGCCAGCTCTTGGGAAGGAATAGAAGGGATAGGCTTACTAGATCACACTCTATTACGATAACACCAACTTTACCATGTTTATCACGACAGTGTGTGAACTTGCCGAGGTATTGTGGAATGGTGTCATTCTTCTGCATCTTGATATTTCGAACCTTGTCCTTGAGTGCCAGCTTCTTGTGGTCACTATTGTTTTGGAAAAAATATGTCAATGCTTGCCACATTCCATATGGAGTATTTTTCTCATGGATATTTGAGACAATATGGTCTCGTACTCCCTCTAATATGATTCTCCTCGCCTTGGCTACATACTTCTTCCATTCTGCTAGATTCTGAGTATTAGTTGTTGTTTGCTTTTTGATATCAGTATCAACAAATTCATTCAACCCATAATACTACAACACTACCTCCATGCGATCCTTCCAAGAAACATAATTCAAGCTTCCCTTAAGGGCATACTCAAGTCTTAGTCCATAGAAATAAATCATGCTAGCTCTCAAGAATTGGACCTGCAAATTCGATCCTTCCGCAATAAAAACTTCAAAATATATTATCTACTCTGAATAGTACTCTGATACCATGTATAAATTATGTGTAGATCTAAAAATTCTCATGTAATTTACTAAAACATAAGACTCAAATATACTCTACTCATGTGTGGAAGTTACTTCACGATCGAGAAAAAAATCATAAAAATGCATGAATATTTATCACACATACACACATATTTATCTAGGGGAAAGAAACTACTCAAAAACGCTTAAGCCTTGTGTTCATTAATCAAGTGAGTAAGAGAATCTATTACAATTTTCATCTCAATTCCATAGCTCAACCTACAAAAGAAATTTTATTCTCTCGTTAAATTATTGAACTTAGCTAGTACTTAACTACTTCTCAAGACCTACAAGCCCATATTTCCTTGCGATGTTCCTTGAGGAATTAGGCCCATATTAATTAGGAAATTCCTCTAATTTATTTCTTAATTCCCAAGGATGGTCCACATGACCTCATGTAACACCTATACACTCAACTAGTTTACAACTTCTTGTTAACTTCCTTGGAAAATCCACTGCAACTGGGAAACTCATATTATTTGCATGCATGAGCTAAATATTAGTTGATTTATCTATTAACTAGATTATATTTGAGTTATACTAATGTCCTACTACTTTAATAAACACCCACTAGTTCTATTAACAATTATAACTAGTTTAACTTATTACAATTGAAATTTACTCAACCTAGGCTCCTAAAATATAGCAATCGTTGCACATAACTGAACCTCATGCACATAACTCAAATTGACTAAGTAAATTGAGTGATAACAACCATGTCATCTTAGTTAACTCATCCAAGTTGTTTTTTTATGTGGAATGTTTAATTTTCCAAATTTAATTAAGGCAATATCAAATTACGAATTTATTGCTACATTTTCTGACACTCCCTCTCAGAAACAAATAGATTGACAACTACCTCAATCCAAAACCTTTGTAATTTACTACATGCACACATCTCATTTGTGTTGTTGCGACTGCAACATTTGCAACTGATAAGCATCCAAAAAAATTAAATAAAAAATAACCATTGAATCAATCTGCAATTGTCCACTGGGAAAAATTTGTTGTTGTTGACTCTTCTACTGAGCCTCCTTCTCTGCTATCAACACTCCTCTGCACTCCTTAGTATCTCACTTAAATTGATCCTCCTGCTACTAAATATTGTGGGCCCTTGTGGCAAGGGTAATGATCCATGAGACAAAAACACCTCAATGGACCTTTCCCAAATTTTTGAAACTCTTGGACTAGGGCTTCACATCACCCCACCTCACAATTGGAGGTAATGTTCCATGTGATCCTTTTGCCCAATTAGCTCGAATTACCCCCCTAATTGAGGTCTTTAATTGAGTGGATTTCTCCATTTTGTCTCCTCTCTAATTCTCCATTTGTGGTTGCTCCACCACTTCCTGAGGTTGCTTCTGAGGCTCCATTTTGAGAGGTAAATCATGTGCCCTATCAACCACCATGTTTCTAACCCTTTCCTTTATCCTCAATGCTTTGCATGAACATTATACCTCAAGTGCATACAGTTTCTTGACTCAAGCATGAATCCGATTCACCTGCCCCATGGCTATGTGTCTCAGTAATTGTTTCCCTTTTTTGAATATCACATCATAACCATGGTTTTCCAACACTTCTATAGAGATGAGATACTTCTTTGTAACTGACACAAAAATAACATATTTTAGTTGAATAGGGGATCCTGACTCCCTCTTAAAGTTTACTGTACCAATCTCAGTAACACTATACCTTCTGTAATCTCCAAAATCAATGTTCATCTTGAGATCTTTCTCCTCCAAGTCACTGAAAAATTCTCAATTCCCCATCATGTGGAACGAGGCACCAAAGTTCAAGTACCACACACTCCTCGTCACTTCTCTCGCCATGCATGCGATGAGAGTGAAACCAAGCTTGAACTGTGAATCCAAAGCTTCACCTATTGCTCCTGTTATAGGTTCCTTCTTGCTCTCCTTCTTGTGTGGACACTTCCTGGCCTAGTGCTTGAATTCATGACAGTGAGAGCACTTGATTTTGGACAAGTATTTCTTCTTACCCTCTTGGATAGAAGCAGCCTCACCTTGGGACTTATTTTCTTTAGCCTTCATTCCTTGACTGTATAACACAAATTATTCTTCCTATTCTTTGGATGAGGTCCCACATTTTTTATTCCACCTTATTTCCTCCTGTACCAAATTAAACCATAAGATTTCCTATTTTGGTATTTTTTCCCTCACATTCACTGAATATTGGTAGTTTTGCTAGCTCTTGGGAAGGCTTATAAGGGTTAGGCTTACCAAATCATCCTCTACTACGATAACACCAACTTAAAAAATTTCATCACGACATTATGTGAACCTGCTAAGGTACTATGGAGTGGTGTCGTTCTTATTCATATTGATATTTCGAAGCTTGTCCTTGAGTGCTAGCTTGTTCTGGTCACTACAGTTCTGGAAAGAATCTTTCAATGCTTTCCACAATGCAATATTTATGAGACAATATGGCCTCATACTCCCTCCAATGTGATTCTCCTCACCTTGGCTACACACTTCTTCTATTCTACTAGATTCTGAGTATTGGCTACTATCAGTTTCTGGATATCAGTATCAAAAATTTCCTTCAACCCGTTATCTCCCAACACTTCATCCATCCAGTACTTTCAAGCAACATAATTTGATCTTCCCTCAAGGGCATACTCGAGTCTTAGTCCATAGAAATCCATTCTGCTAGCTCTCAAGAATTGGTCCTGCAAATTTGATCCTCCTGCAATAACAACTTCGAAATATATTATCCATTGTGAATATTTCTCTGATACCATGTAGAGATTATTTGTAGATATGAAATTTCTCATTTAATTTACTAAAGCACAAGAATAAAATCTACTCTACTCAACTATGGAAGTTAATTCACAATCAAGAACATAAATCATAAACATGCATGAATATTTATCACACATACACAGATATTTATCTAGGGGAAAGTAACTGCTCAAAACCCCTTAACCTTGTGTTAATTAATCAAGTGAGTAAGAGAATTTATTACAATTTTGAGCTCAACACAAGAGCTCAACCTACAAAATCAATTCTATTATCCCCTGTTGAATGACTGGTCTTGGTTATTACATAACTAATTCTCAAACCCTCCAAGCCCTATTTCTTTGTGTTGTTCCTTGAGGAATTATGCCCCTATTAATTAGGAAATGCCTCTAATTTATTGTGCAATTCCCAAACATGGTCCACCTAACCTCATGCAACACCTGTACATTTAACTAGTTTACAACTGCTTGTTAGCTACCTTGGAAACTCCACCACAACTGGGAAACTCATATTATTTGCATGCATGAGCTAATTATTAGTTGATTGATCAGTTAACTAGATGATATCTAATTTATATTGATGTCCTACTACTTGACTGACCAGCCACTAGTTCTATTAACAGTTAGAACTAGTTTAACTTATTACAACTGAAATTAACTCAACCTAGGCTCCTGAAATTTAGGAATTACTACACATAAATTAACTTCATGCCCCTAACTAAAATTAATTAAGTAACTAAGTGATAACAACCATGTCACCTTATTTAAATCATCCAAGCTATCTGTTGATGTGGAATTTTTGATTTTCCTAATTTAATTAAGGTAAAATCAAATTAGGAATTTCTTGTTGCATTTTTCAACAATATATGTGTTCTTGGCATGGAAAATAATAAGTGATCCTACATGCATTGCATGCATGGAAAGGAGAGAATATTCTTGCATTTATGGGTGGAATTATTATTGCCTAAAGATTCAAATAATATAAGAGTGGATATGGATTCCTAAAATAGCTTGTGGTTTCTAATATGTGATTTTAGAAACCATACATGTGTTGCAAATACTAAGTGGGGGGTGGGGGGAGGGGGATTGGGGGGTGGCATTGAATCAATATTTATTATTTTTAATTATTTTTATCTTTTAAAAAATTTGATGGATATAAATCATGAAAATGAATCATTTCATAAAACTAACTTATCCATTTTTTGTTTGTAAATATTTGTAAACTTCCTTGTGTAAATTAAGCACCAACTTACAACTTTCGTAGGCACCAACATATAGAATATTTCATTCCTCTAGCTAAGCATTGACTCATAAAATGCAAGCACTAACCTATAAGAGACACCAATCCCCAACAACTAAGAACCAACACAACAAATTGTCGGCATTTTTTTCCATAAATATAGCAAGCCTTGTAGATGGTTACCCTACAAGGCAAGAACTAGACCACTATCACCACATCTACTACCCCACTGTCACCACATATACTACCCCTTTATTTTTATGGATTTTCACTAATGGGAGGAGTTCAGGTATAAGGTCACCTATAAGAGTTATTCTAGGTTTATATGTCCAAGGTGACAAAATAACCCACGAAGGGATATCTATACTTAAGGACGAATTTCGGACTATGACAAAAGCCAATTCACATCCTAAGTAGAGGAAAAATTAAGGCAACACAATACCTAGGGTTTGATTGATATGTTGTGAGTTGGGATGACCTAAGGTCAATATTCCAAGAAAATTTTTCCAATAGTGAGTATTAGGAATTTAAAGGAACATGAAACCTTCAACAAGCCATCAAGTTGAAGTTATAAACAAACTAGGGTTTTATCATAGGGTAGACAACTTGGGAAATAAATTATGGATGAAAATGAAAAGAATGGCTACCAAGTGGAATTATTTTGAGGAAACCACTACAAGATTTAATTTTGAGACCTTCTAAGACCAAAAATTCCTCTTCCTATCCAATTTGCACTAACCCCTAGTTGGGCCACTTGGCTTTAAGTGGGATAAATTAGGAAAGAGAGAAATAAATCTAATTTTTGGATTAAATTTGACTTGATCACCAACTGGATAAGGCCAGTGCCTAGTCCTTAGGTTTATGGAGCCTATGGATGCTTTATATTAGCTAGATACTACAAAGGAGTAAGGATATATTGACGCCCTAACAACAATACCTTAACTATTACCTTTATGAGTAATCAAAGTCACTTGAGAGATCTATAATTAAGATTCACCAAGGGGAATTCCATTAAAATTTACAATATGATTAATGAATACAATGATAATATATAGATATATATATATATATATATATATATATATATATATATATATATATATATATATTCTATACAATTCATATTTAAAAAATTAGGGCACAGTAGAAAACCCTAGATTATCAATGCATTCCTTATATTAGACACAAAATTAAAAGTTTTATCAAGAACAAGGTACACGTACAAGATGAAAATGCATGAACATACCATTTTTTATGCAAGACAACTTCTCCAAAGCCAAGAAAATAGCTCCAATAGACAAATTATTCCATATATCACATATTTCCAAGAAACAAGAGGAAAACATTATCCTAAGGAGGGCCGAAATAGTCCAAGAGATGATGATGAAAATGAAATACACCTCTCCTATATTTATATGAGGAGGATGACTTCTAATTTAGCATAAAATCCCCTAAATGAAAGGTTAAATCACAATAATCTCTTGGGTTACAAGCCAACCCACTAGATTTCAACATAAAATGCTAAAGAAACCTCGCATGTGTGAGTCGTGAGGCCTTCTAGGAAGACATAATCCATGTGGGAATCTCCAAATGCCAAGAAATAGTGCTATAGAGTGACCAGTGTGATGTAAAAACACCTAAAAATGACCTTTGAGTGTTGGCACTCAAATCTATGTCAATGACTCTCATTGGTCCCGAGAATCCAGCTGGGGAACCAGAACATGATCTCCTTATTCTCCAACTGCTCATAATGTCCATCTCCACTCAAATGTTAAGGTATTTCTAGGTGTTCTAGCCCTACCAAGTCTATAAAGGTGATACCATCCTCATATGGGCCCTGAATCAAACACCATCCCTCATAAGGTGCTAAGAATGACCTAGGGTCATGTTGGTTCCAAGTGTATCATCCTAAAGGATCATCAAATATAGTGCAAAATGATAGAACATCTTGGGTTTGGGAGGTTCCCAAGGATATGTATGATGTGATGTTGTTGCATGGAGACCCAAGGCTCTCAATGCTTCACTCGTGGGTGCCAATATACTTCTTCAGGGACTAGGTGACTAGGTCATGGGTTGTTGAACCATCTGACAATCACAACATAAATTCTATTGAAAGCAAACAATCATCAAGGACAGTAATAATTTTTTCATCGAAGTGAGCCAAGATTGAATGTAATGAGGTATTTAATACTTCAAATAAGGATTCCCTTACAAGTTCAGGGCCTTGATCTTACAATGGTGTTTCCTCTCTAAGTACGATTGTCTAAAGTAAAACCTTATTAGGTGTTTCCAACCCCTGAGGTGAAGTAACATTTCCTCAATTCACCCTTCAATTGATAGGTGTTAGTAAAGAATAACGATGGTATGGAGGGGAGAAGACTTCATGGCCAAGTGCCATGGTCAAAAGGACAAACGTGATGGACATACACATCCTGAGTGTATAGATGTGAGGATGGAGCAATTATGTATGCATTAGTTACCAACTTGGCCTTTGTTTTCCCATGCCTCTTGTGCACATTTTAATTTTTCTTTATTTTTATTTATATTATTTCTCGTAGCTCAAAGGGTTAAAGCTTGCTTTGAATGGTGTATAAAAAATTTATTACCCCTTAAGGATGACTCATTTCATTTCTCATCGGGGTTGGTACATGTAAGCGTTCTATTTATGATGTAATAGAGAAAAATGTGCTCAAGAACCAGGTGATGGCCATAATGAGTGAGGTATAGATCATGCTAGGACTTTTCCCATTTTCTAATGTGTATGTATTGACCATAGTTTTCATTTTTATATTATTTCTTTTGATTTTTTTTGTGGCTATGATATTCTTTTTCTTTTTCTTTTAGCTACATTAAACTCCCAAGGAAAATTTTCTAGGCCCTACCTAGGTATGTGGACATATGGACGCCAAATCCTATAGAACCAATGGTTAGTTGAACCCAAATAATATATGTGAGATAAGGTATCATAATATATGATGTAAATTGGTAAGTATGGACTAGGGATAGATGGAACTATTCCATCTCAATTACTCCTTCACAAGAAATGCACCTTACACCCATTGGGCCATTAGGGGAGGTCCCACTGAACTAGGATCAAAGATTAATCCCCCCCCCGTTAAGGTGATAAAGCAAGATCACAGGATAAACCCCTATTTATTTTATTTCACCCCATAATCCATATCAAATGCCCAAATACGAACAAGAATAAACACCCAATTGAAAACTGAATAAAATACCTTTTGATAAAAAAAACCCACCTTTGTCCATGTGCTATTTTGGGATGGGTGAGAATCATTTGGATGATGAAGGTGGAGTAGATATAATGGCACAAAACTATCTAGTGGTGGCTATTAAGGGCTTCATGATTGGCCAACAGGATGTGAAGAATAGGAGAAAATTTATCCTATGGGGTTACCCATTTTGATGGGTAACATCTGACTTCAATTGGGAAAATATATCACTGTAGATTTCATGATCCATAGGTCAAAATGAGGAGTTCATGAGAACTCCAACAATCCCCGGGATCATAGACCTGTAACCTAAACATTCCAATAAATTTTTTTTGGATAATATTCACTAGGCGTAGTGCATCACCCATGTTTTATATGAAATTTTAAATATGTATAGAAAATAAAATCTATTCCAAATGAAATATATTCTAACATGAAACATGATATGAGTGATTTAATAATTCTCACACAATATGCAATGAAACTATACTACTATGTTATGTTAGTGTACAATGTATGACCTACGTATAGTCATATAACTAAGGTGACCAACATATCATTAGATCAATATAACATCTCTTGTCCCTATGAGTCATTATGAGATAGAATAATAAAACATCACAATAAACTTTGTAAGGTTGGCATGTTGAATCACAAAGGTGGGAGAAGGGAAAATACTATTACCCTGTATTAATGAAAAGGAGTCATGGATGAGGAGAGAGAAGAGGAATCCAACTTGCACCATTGGATCCTTTCTCTCATCCTAAGTATATATTAATCACTGATCACACTCAGGAACTTTTGTTCAATGGATATTTTAGGCATAGCACATTCATCAATATTCTCAGGGTATTGTTGCAAATGGTAGGATGATATGGACGAAACATCAACATGTACATCTCTTTAATCACAATGGGTTGAGCAAGGCAAGACAAGGTCAGTGTTAAAATCATCATCAGTGTTATAAATAATATCCTTGTCATAATGATGGCCACTCATGCCCCACTTCCCTTCTTCTATATGGATAAAATCACAAATATTAACCTCATGCAAATCCCAAGGATCAATTTCCTTGATACTTGCATGATACTCAAATAGGGAGTCAAAAAGGTGAATTCAAAATACATTGAGAGATGCTTGCTTCACCCTAAAAGCATGTAATCAATGAATAACAAGGGCTTTTTTATTCCAATGAAGTTTCCAAAGAGGATATATATTTTCATTAGAGATATTATTCTTCAAATGGATGAAGCTAAAGCTTCGTAATATAGGGAGTATTACTCACTTTTTCCTCGAAAATGTTTCCAAAAAAGTTTCCACAAAATCTAGTAGGCCTTGTAGATGGGCACCCTACAAGTAAAGAACTAGAACAAGTGACAACAATAAGATAGTAACCCACTGTCATCATAGCTACTACCCCTTTCTCTTTATGTATTTTCACCAATGAGAGGAGTCTCAATACAAGGTCACATATGAGATATTTTCTAGGTTTAGAGTTTTAAGGTGATAGAATAGCCCACATAGGGATGGATTGAATGAAGAATGAGGTTTAGACCACAAGGAAAAAAAAAATTCATCCCAAATAGAGGTTAAATTGAGGCAACACAAGACCTAGGGTTTTATTGATATGTTGTGATTTGGGATGACCTAAGGTCAAGATGCAAAGAAAAGGTTTCCAATAGCGAGTATTAGCAAGGTAAAGGCACATGCAACCTTCAACAAGTCCTCAAGTTGAAGCTATAACACAACTATGGTTTTTTCCTAGGGTAAAAAACTAGGGAAAGAAATTATAGATGAAAATGGAGAGAATGACCACCAAGGAGAATGATTTTTAGGCAACCACTACAACCCTTTATGTTGAGAACTTCCAAGACCAAAAATTCTTCTTCCTAGCCAATTCACGCTAAGCCCTAGTTGGATCGTTTGGCCTGAAGAGGGACAAATTAGGAAAGAGAGAACAAAATTTAATTTATGGATGAAATTTGACTTGATTGCCAACTAGACAAGGATAGTTCCTAGTCCTTGGGTGGATGGAGTATATGGATGCTTAGAATTAGCTAGATCCTACAAAGGAGTAAAGATATATTGATGCCCTATCAACAAAACCCTAGCTATTTCATTTGTGATGGATTAAAATCACTTGGGAGAGCTATAATCAAGATTCACCAAGGGGAATGTCATTCACATTTCCAATATGAGTAATGAATACAATGATCATATGTAGATTCTATACAATTGATATTCAACAAATTAGGGCACAATAGAAAACCCTAAATATCAATGCATTACTTATATTATACATAAAATTAAAAGATTCATCAAGGACAAGGTACATTTACAAGGTGAAAATGTATGAAATTCCATTATTAATCCAATACAACTTCTTTGAAGCCAAAAAAATAGCTCCAATAGACAAAGTATTCCCTAGATCACGTCTTGCCTAGAAATAAGAGGTCGAAGTTCTCCGAAGGAGGGACAAAATAGTCCAAGAGATGATAATGAAAATTAAATAGTCCTCTCCTCTATTTATATGAGTATGAGTTCTATTTTAAATTAAAATCCCCTAAATTACAAGTTAAATCACAATAATCTCTTGGGTTACAAGTCAACCCACTAGCTCTCAACATCAATGCTAAAAACATCTCACATGGATGGTTTGTGAGGCCTTTTAGGTTGATGACACGCATGCGGGAAGCTCCAAATTCCAAGAATTGGTTCTTTAGAGTGCCAAGTATGATGTAGAAGCACCTAAAAATAATCCTTTGAGGTTTGGCCCTCATATCTCTGTCAATGGCTCTTTGTGATCCCCAAAACTGTGTTGGGGCACCAAAAAGGGGTCTCCTAAGTCTCCAAATTCTCATGATGTCCATCTCTGTTCCAATGTTGATGGCTTTCCAAGTGTAGTAGCCCTCCCAAGTCTCTTAAGGTGAAACCATCCTCATATAGGCCCTAAATCAGCCACCATTCTTCATAAGGTGGTAAGGCTAGTCCAGGGGCATGCTAGGTCCATATGTATCATCCCGAAGAATCATAAAATGTAGTACAAAGTGGAAGAATGTATTAGGTGCAAGAGATATGAGGTGTTTTTTTTGCATGGATACCCAAGGCTCTCAATGCTTCACCTATGGGTGTTAATATACTTCTCCAGGGCTTAGATACATGTGGGTAAGGTGCCTAGGTCATGGATTTTTGAACCACCTAACAATCTCAACATATCATCTAGTGAAAAAGTAACCTATAATGATTTTTTTCATCTAATTGAATCAATTTTGACTGTAATCGAATATTTAATACTTAAACTAAGGATTCCCTTCCAATTTTAAGGCCATGAACTTGCAATGGTGTTTCCTCCCTCGGTAGGAGTGGTTGAAGGAAAACCCTAGTAGGTGTTTCCAATCCCCAAGGGAAAGAAACATTTTCTCATTCCACCATTTAATTGATAGGTGTTACTGAATAATAATGATATAATGGAGGGGAGAAGTGTTAACTTTTCATAAAGCATCATTGTTCTTTACTTTGATAGTTACATTTCACCATTAACATGTTGCATTCACCCCAAATAATTATTCCATTATACAGATCTGAATTATTAAGCATCAGAATATATAACTATGCAGAAATAACAACACCATCGTCACCATCATCTAAGCAGCGGAAAACAAAATATCAAAGGAAGAGAAGCATGAACACATAGAGACACCAGGATAGGTCTAAGACCAGTGCAAAACCCACTACCGGGAAAACCATTGGAAATTATTCTTCTTAGATCTTCATTAAATGGTTCAACAATAAGAGTACAATGATCCATGAGTACATATCTTTACGATGCAGAAAAAAATAGCATACAAGAACTAAAACCATATCCATACATCTACATGAAGGAAACTGAATCTGAGAACTGAAATGCGCTGACACTAGCTGTAGCAAACTGATGAACACAACTGATATTAAATGAGGATTGAAGATACACCTGCAGTGGAAGAAACCATATATGATCTACAGATCTATAATACTAAAACTCGAATATGAAATATCACCAAGTGATATCATCTTAGATGTTCTCGATCTGAATCTAGGAGACTGTTATCGACTGCTCTGATGCAACTATGACTGAACAACTGATCTCTTAAGGCATTATGCAATGAACTAAAGATGAACCAAATATAATTTTCTCAAAAAATCTCTTGGTCGCAGCCTTAGAAAGCTCTCGTCACATCTCTAGGCTATTTTGCTGCTACCAGGACTCACTGTGCCTGCGACTATACTTCATATCAGCCCTGAAGCTTGGCGGCGACCTCCCCACATTGTGCCAGTGGCTCTAGGGTCCTTGGTTGCATGCATAGCACACTCAACCAACGGATCTACTCCTCAGAACCGCTACCTCACCTTTGTCTACCTGTGGCCCAAATCCAAAATTCCCATATCTGAAATGTGCTTCTAACTCTGATCCCGATCTACTACGTGAGCCTCTTGCAACGTACTTGTGTGAACCAGAAACAAAAAATACGAATCCAAACCAAAACATAATGGAGGAGATCTCATGAGTGAATGCATGAAAATGAGCTTGAGGTCGCTTCTATTTATAACTTTGTGAGGGACTGCTTGGGGCTTTGACCGAATCAACATGCAGTTAACCAACTCATTAAAATATTAAATTAATTCATAACTTAAGTTCTGCTTAACCAATTTGGGCAATCTATAGGTTGATTTTGATCCTATAGAAAATTGGAATATAATTAAATTATTATCTTAATCATCTGAGCTATCCAATGTGTAAATTGACCTTAGTTGCTAAAATTAACAATAAGACTTCATGCCCAAGTTCCATGGTCAATGGGACCAACATGATGGGGGTCCATATCCTAAGTATCTTGATGTGAGGAGGGAAAAATATTGGATGCATAAGTTTCCAAGTCAACCTTTTTTTCCATCCCTCTTGAGAACCTTTTACTTTTTCTTGATTTTTCTTTGCATTACTGATTGTACCCTAAAGGGTTAGATATTTCTTTGAATGATGTATAACATTTGTATCACCTTAAGGATGAAACATTTCATTGTTCATTGGGGTTCAAAAATTCAAGGGTTCATTTTATGATGTAATGGAGTAACATGTGCTCAAGAACCGGGTGATGGCCATAATGAGTGAGCTAGATCTCATGGTAGGATTTTTCCCATGTGTTAATGTATATGTCTCGACCATATTTTTCATTTTTATATTCTTTATTTTGATTTTGTTTTTTGGCCATGATATTTTTTTCCTTTTTCCTTTAGCTACATAAACCTCCTAGTTAAAATACCAAGCCCTACCCATGTATGTGGACATTTAGGCGGAAAATACCATAGAACCAATGGTTATTTGAACCCGAAGAATGCATGTGAGATAAGGTATTCTAATATATGATGGAAATTCATAAGTATGGAATAGGGGTAGATGGAGCTACGTTATCTCAATTAGGGCTTCCCAAGTTGCCTCTTCTATACCCATTGGGTTATTAAGGGAGGTACCACTAGACTAAGATCAAAGATTAACCCCCCCATTTAAGGCGAGGGAATAAGATTAAGGTTAAAGCCCCTCTTTCTTCTAGTTCACCCCATAATCCATATCAAATTTCCAAATACAAACAAGCATATGCACCCAACCGCAAAATAAATAAAGTATCATTTGGTTAGAAGCCCACCTTCATCCATGTGATCTTACCGAATGGGTGAGAAGCATATGGTTGATGTAGGTGGCGGAGATATAATTGAATGACATCAGCTAGTGGTGGTTGCATGGATGGAAGATTGTATGTGAATTATAGGAGAAAAATTGTCTCCTATAATGTCACACATTTTGGTAGGTAATAGGCACCAACCTACATTTTCAACCTTTTCCTTGGATCTACCATTAATAACTTCTATTCCTCGACAAATTGTTTAGTGGGTTGTCATCTAACCATGCAACCATCAATTTTTCACCTTCAATATTGATCACAACCACTTGAAATGTACACCTTAACCTTCTTCTCTTCAACTATGCTTCTTGACTTGGCTCCTTAGACTCGATCTCATATATGCTAGTTCTCTATATTTTGTCAAAAAGAGGTTTTCCCGTCTACCACTTGAACTTCCCCAACTCTTGTTGTTCATTGGTCAACTGTCACTTCTTAGGATTATTATATGTTCAAAGAGAAATTTTTCCCCCCTTGTAGCTTGTACTCAGTGTGAAATTGTTATCTATTGCAGCAACTAGAAATTATTCTTCTAAATAGAAATTTAATTATGCAGTTTATTTGCTACGACAAACAAAGAATAAAATAACAACTGCAATTTTCACCATAAAAATACTATGAAAAAAAAATACTTAAAATTTAGAAATTATAGGACAAGCACAATAATTTTAACAAAGTTATTTTTGGAAAATTGTCCCCGGAAAAACCCAATGCGAGAAAATCGGTGCAACAAATAAGGGTTTTATTAGTATTCTTCATAATCAATTATGAGTACAATAATTTAAATGCCCAACTAGAAATATAATTTGTGGAAAACACTAGAAAATTTGTTTTCAAAATTTTCTCTCACCCCAGAACTAATTTCTTCCACTGAAATCACCTCCCTAACCTATTCACTGAGCCTCCTCCATTACCCTTTGATAATTTTGGCCTTCCTTCCTTTGCCTCTTCCGGGGACTGGAAACCTTCCTCTTGGAATGCTACTGCCCTCTTCTTTCAATTGCTACTCACCCTCTGGCTCTATCTTCTTTGTTGAGATTCTGCTACTAATAAAATCATACTACCTGGGCAACTGAGTATCTGCATTGATATTTTCTCCATCTACCCATTAACTTCTTCTTATAATATTTTGTTGGAGCACCAACGTCCAAGATTAAAACATAAAATATGGCCCAGATTAATTCCCTATTGATATGTGTGAGTTTCTAGATGATTCTCACATTATATGGTTAATATTGATTAACTAACCATATTCCCTAAGTTTAGACTTAGGAAATATTTAAAAGTTGGTTAATAATCTAATTGAGATACTTCTAGATTGAATTTCCATAAACGATTTTTGGGTTTTTGATATCTCATGTATTCTATCCTCTCCACAAAAATATGTGGCTAGAACACATCCGATGCTACAAAACCTAACTCTCCCTCTTAGTGAGGAACGTGTTCTAGTGTTGCACCTGCTACCACAACACCCTGTCTCTATATCATCTCCTGTCACATTGTTGATTTCTAGATACTGTTGTCCACCAACCACTATGAAACTTTGATATACACTGCATATTTGTTGCTTCTTACCCTGCTAAACTACTTCCAATACTACAACTCTCTCTCATATGTTTATGTTGCAACTGCAACATCTGCAACCAAGAATCATCCAAAGTAACCTCTCCTAACTACTAAAACGGGTTCTCCACCATACCCATATGTTCCATGAAATAGAAAAACTTAGCTCTCCCTAGATCTTTCGTGAGTATGTTTGTAGCCTGCTCTTCCGTGGGAACATACTATAGTTGGACCGCCCCACGATGTACACAATATTTGATGAAATGGCATCGAATATCTATGTGTTTTGTCCTATCATGAAACACTGGATTCTCAGAGAGCTTTATGCAACTATGATTCTCACATTATACATTGGTCGCTTCCATCCTCTTCCTAAACAATCTTACTAGTAGCTTCTAAATACATATAACTTTGCACCTAACTATGTTGGATGCCATATGCTCTACTTCTGCAGATCTTAGTGCTACTGACTTCTGCTTCTTGCTACACCAAGAAACCATCCCTAGTCCAATGTTGAAGCAGTACCCAGAGGTAATTTTCCTGCCCACTAAACTACCTTCCCAATCTGCATCTGTGAACCCACATATTATGATGTCATCCCCTCGAGTATATCTCAACCCATACTCCATTGTGACATGCACATACCTCATAATGTGCTTCGTTTCTTCCCAATGTACCCTCTTTGGATCTACCATGAACTGACTTAGGGTATTTACTGTGAAGTAAATATATGGCCTAGTGTTGACCAGATACATGAGAGACCAAATAAGTTGTCTATATAAGGTGGGATCAAAATCCTTGTCATATGACGCATCTATATTCTTCCAATTTGTGATCATGGGCGTAGACATGGGTTTGCAATCCTGTATTCTAAAACTCTTCAGAATATTTGTAGTGTATATTCATTGTCCAAGGAATATCTCCCCATTCTTTTGCCACACTTCCAATCCTAGGAAATAGTGCATTGACCCCAAATCCTTCATGTCAAACTCTGCTAACAGGTTCCTCTTACAGTCCTATATGAGCCTTGATGATCCTGTAAAAAAGATATCATAGACATACAAAACTAGGATGAGTGGCTCACCCTCTACCATCAAATAGTAAAGGTTGGGATCTGAATCACTCTTGAAAAAACCCATATGCTGCAAATAACTGTTAATCTAACCATACCATGCACTAGGAGCTTGTTTGAGATCGTGTATATATTTCTTCATTCTGCACACATGAGTGCATCTCTCATGAGTCTCGAAGCCCTCTATTTGTTCTATGTGCACCTATTCCTCTATCACCCCTTTGAAGAATGTTTTCTTAACGTCCATCTGGAGAATTTTCCATCTCATATGAGTTGCTAGGGATATAACTAACCTGATAGAGGTGCCTCTGGAAACTAGGGTGAAGTTATCCTCGTAATCCATTCCTTATTTCTATGCATAACCCTTTACCATGAACCTAGCCTTCCACTTCTCCACATTTCCATATGTAGTGTACTTTATCTTGTAGATCCATCTAGAACCTAAAAATGATATATCTTATGGCGTTGGCACTACCTCCCAAACATAATTTTTCATGATAGAGCTATACTCTTCTACCATGGCATCTATCCATACATTATGTTGTGCGGCCTCCTAAATGTTGGAAGGCTCTGCAACATGAGCTACCAATGCTTAGTATATGTATGGCTATCTTTGTTGTCTTTTTTTCATCCTAGGAGTTCCAATAAACTCCTTTGTATCTCTCAATGTCTGAAAAAATTATTAGCTAGCTCAACCACTACGCATGGGAGGCTTTTCCAACTCCTCCTCATCCTGCCTTTGTTGCTCCATTTGCTGAGAACCTCCTGCACCTGCACCTGAGTAAATATTGGTACTAGTCACACTAATCGATCCTTGTGACTATCCTCCTTATTGTCCCACTGGCTTCCCCTGTGGATTACCCTGCTTCTAGAATAAAGGAGCTTCTTCTGATTGATTATGATCACTTGAAGGCATCTCATGAGATCTCATGAAATATCAGTCCTCCATGAAATTTACTTCTCACCTTACTACAATCTTCCTATTTCTAGGAATGTAGATTATGTATGTCTTTGAGGTTTCATTGTACCCAATGAAGAACCCCTTCTTTGTAGTATGATCCAATTTGGTACGTTTATCATCTGACACATGGCAATAAGAAACACTGTCAAAAATTCTGAAGTGGCTCACTTCTAGCTTCTTCCCTCTGAATACTCCTTCTAGTGTTTTCTTCCCCAATTCTCTATGAGGAGTCTTGTTCTGAATATATGTTACCATGTTACATGACTCTTCCAATATAAATATGGGTAAATCCTAGTTATATAACATAGCCTTTGCAACTCTGACAATTGTTTTGTTTTTCCACTCTACTACCCCATTCTGTTGTGGATTATATGGATTTTTCCATTCTCTCTTGATTCCTTCCTTCGCATAGAAATGTGTGAAGTCTTTATCTATATATTATCCACCATTATCTGAGAAAAGAACCTTGATATTCTTCCCTTTCACATTCTCCATGAGATATTTAAACACTCTCAAATGATCGAAGAACTCATATTTGGTATTCAAGAAGTAGATCCAGGTTTTCCTAGAATGGTCGTCAATAAAGGTGACAAAATAATTGGCACCACCGAGAGCTCTAGTGGACATCAAGTTGAAAATATATGAATGTATGATTCCTAACATGCCATCAAATTTGTTGTCACTTCTTGGAAAATTTTCCTTAGCATACTTCCCACATCCTCTGCAAATTTCATCGTGTTTTGTGCCAAATTTTGGAACTCTTGTTATTGTTTCTCTGAGCATCGTGAGTGCTCCATGATGTAGATGTTCCATTATCCTATGCCATAACTCATTCATCTCCTTCCCACTACTATTTTAATTTCCTATTAGTTCCATTGGAGAGTCAAGTTGTAACTGGTATAATCTATTACTTCGAACTCCAGTCTGTCTTACCTTCTTCCAACTTAGGTGTTTGACATACAATTTTTTTCCCTACGAAGTGAATATCACACCCCTTATCCTATAACTAGGATATTGAACTCAGTTTCATACCCAACCTTGGCACATGCAAAACATATATAACATTGGTGCTTTCTCCTGACTCCCTCTGAAAATATATGGTACCTATCCCCATTAGAGTGCATTTTGTCATGTTTCCCATAGTAATATGGAATTCCATCTGCTCCTCCTTGAATCTATAGAAATATTCTCTAACCCTTATCATGTGAGCTAATGCTCCACTATCTATATACTAGACACCCTATGAAGTTGATCCTGACAAGAAAGAAAATTCGTCCTCCAACCTGGAAGACAAATTTGAAGCCTCATGAATGTCAATTATGTCCATGGTTATGTTGAATAATTTACAGTGTGTTAGTACTCTTTCACCCGACGACAGATTTTCTCTAGCATATACAAAAAAACCCTATCCATCCACCTAAATATATTCTCAACAAAAATAATGAGCAACTCCCTCTACCTTTGGAATCACTCGATTTGGAAAACTCAAATTTTTCTGCCTCTTAGAAAAATTAAATCTCCTCAAGTAACTATTGCGGGAGAAAACTCCTTAGCGTCAGGGTTGAGAACCCCAACATATCGAAGGGCATATACCAATAAGAATAAATCAAAAAAGCAGTCCTAATGCATAAACTACTAAAGTGGGATAAAGTGAGAGTACCCGTAGGTTTCAAACCCTATGCTTCCTCCAAAGCTTCAAAGCCTACAACACATTGCAAAGAATCATATATATTAGCACTGGTCCAAATCATGTTCAAGATATGAATGTTAGATCATGAGCGTAAAGATATAAATCATGAAATCATACATAATTAGATCATAACATGAGTTAAAGCATAAATATCATAATGTTCAAGAATGAGACAAATCTTCTTTATTGATATCAGCAAAGAAACGTGGAAGAATAAAACATGATCCGACCATGGCTCCAAGTGAAACCTTCTTTCGAATCCGTCCAGCCCAAGCCTCAAAAATCCTCTTTCAAGTGCATACACATAGATCTCAAATGAAGGACATGAACATACCTATGAGGAAACAAGGGTTTCCTATAACTGGGAGTGCAGGAGGCATAGGGAATCTCAGACTTGATCAGGAACCAAATTACTATAATATCAATATCCTATCTCTCCTCTTTATCCCTTCCCATGAGGTGTATTTATACAATTAGGCCATAGACTTCTGTAGGTGGGATTCCAGTGTAACCCATAAAATCTGAACAAAAATAGGATTTTTATATTTCAAATTATATACGTGGGTTGGATATAGATGGACCCACGTGTGTACATGCTTTTTGAAGGGAAGATTCATGTATGGAATTAAAAATAATGGAATTTAAAATAAATTGATCAAGTCTGAAGGGAAATGGTTTCCCAAGGCCATAACTCAGAGCATCAAGTCTACAAGAGTGTTGAATGATGTTATAACAGATGCCCCATAATATATGAGGTTAGAAGGGGTACATGATGGCCGAAATTTATTAATTGTATCAAAATAATCATGTGAGGACTTGGGAGGAGATCTCCAGATTCCAGCCTGCCAAAAACTAGTGGAAGATATCAGAAAGAAATCTCTTGTTTGAGGTGGGCATACCCATGCTCAAAGATAGTAAATCATGTCCACATATCAAGTGTAAATTGGGTCCAATATGTATATTAGTACAAATAAAGTTGAGAATTACATATTGGATCATCTGATCATAGCTCCATAAGTACATATCAAGGCTATGTCTCAATATGACATATATAATAATTGATCAATGATGCTTAAGGAGATGTCTGATCACTGATGTCACATAACTAATCCTCAAAGTACCAAGTCATAAAGTTGTAATAGTGGTACTACATACAACTCGGGTGCCAACATATAGGAGGTTGTTGTGGTGAACTACAACATATAAGATGGATGGTGCCACTGGCAGAAAACTGAAGGAGTTGACAAGTGAGCCAAAAATTCGAATGCAACCTGAGGTCTTCACTAAACACCATGGTGCATTTCAACACTATGGGAATGAATGAGATCAAGTTTTCCATGTGAGAAATCATTTTATTACCGACCATTGATGTATATCATTAACAAAAGTGAGACAACTTATCAATAATGATTATGAGAGGCAATGTACCCTAGTAAAATCTAACAAGTGCGAATAATGAGTTGAACTTGAAAACTTGAGAGAATATACCAATTAGGAGACATTGATGTATTCTCACTGTTGATAGTGAAGGATTCTATCACTGATGACTACAAACCCTAAGGTACTGAAAAAAGGACTCTAGATCATGTTCCCAGATAAATGGGTTGTAGTCGATGGGAAAATATTTGTTGGAAGGAATGCATTAAGGCATTCCACACATCACGAGTGTAACCCACAGGCCAATAATTTGGAAGGAATTAGATGAAGTAACCATATCGAAACACGTTTCCAGTGTACACATGATGTGGCTATCACACAAGATAAACCCTCTGAACCAACCAATAATGAAATTTGACACAGAGGCAAGGAATCCACCAATAGGGTCAAATGGAAACCAAGGTACTACACGAATCCCAATGTGTGATAATGTAAGTTGATGTCAAACACAAGGGAAACCACTCAGTCAAATACCCATGATATTGATTGATGTTGAGCACAAGGTCACCTATTAATGATGGCAATAGGGCCAGGGTGCAGCTCTAGGCCTACTCTTAGAGAAATTTGTTGAAGTTGATAATACGAGACCCACCAGCAAGAAGTCAATGGGGACCTTCTTAACTAGCATGAGAAAAGAACCAAATAGTTGATGTGATACTGAAAATAACTCTGACAGACCAGGTATGGTCGATTGAAAATGAGTCAAGAGACACCGCAGAAAGCCCGACTCAGGCTTACTTCCCTTGAACAAAAGAACGACTCAAGTGTGACTGTATGGCAACATATGACAACTTTGTATAAGATTTTCATGCAGGAGGCATAAAAAACTCTCCATGTGATTGGAAGAGATAACCAACCGGAGGATTGCTGACTCAATGACAAGGTTATGGCTCTCCCAAGTCCAACTAAAGCCCATCCCAATGGAGGAAAGACTTGTTTTGAGTGCTTTTTCAAGAGGGACACAACTGACTTTTGTTGCCATCAATTATGGAAGTAATGTCTCGTTCTTACTCTTTTTTGAAATATATAATTTTTTTTCTTTTTCATATTTAAAATCATGAAAAAGGATAAAATAATTCCTATGATACAATGGAAATAACGAGTGTCCTAATACAGATGTGCTAGCTCCTGGGACTGGAACATTCCTATGCTCAATGCAATGTGGTGAAACTGGCTAATGACACTCAAAGGAATGTTCTTTCCACAGGCATAAGGTCTCAAGTTGCAAAGGTTAAGTGATTGCATGGTTGATTTTGCAGAAAGACATGGTAAAAAATTGGCTTATACACAAGTCCAAATAAATTCGGCTTAAGGAAAAAAGGTACAAATAGTCAACATGCAATGCAGTAGTACAACTCAACATGTGGGAGCCTCTACAATATAAAGCCATAAAAATAGCGAAGAAGAAGGAGAATGAAGCTTCATCACAAAATTCATCGTGGGACTAAAGAGGACTCCAGAGCCTACTCAATATTTACAACATGGGAATCATATGCTAGTGAGGATCTAACTAGGAAGCCCATGTAAATTATGGATCTACCATTATTTCATGATTTTATAAGTCAGTGACTGAAATTGGTTTAGGAATCATAACACAATGGGGCCAACCCTATAGAAACATATCATTATATATGTCAGTGAAAAAAACAATACCTACCATGATGGTTCAACGATCATGGAATTGAAGTGGTGAAAATCATCTCAAATTCTTCATTTTACCCTAAAAGAGAACTTATCCCAACACTTAAAGCCAAAAGGTCACAAAGTTTATAAAATTTGTGAAAATAAAAACATAAACTTTGTAAAAGTGGGTTTAAAAAAAAAAATTCAACTATAAATAAAACCTTTTGACTTACCAAGCCTCATTTGTGTTTTAGACAATTGAGTGTTAGAGAGTTCTAGAGAAAAACCCTGACAACCACAATTCACCAAATCTTTCAGCCAGAATATCAACTAATCTTCCAAGTAATCTTCAAATTCGATTTTTCAATGAAGTTTTATGCAATTCAAGTGTTTTTTTTCAAGAAATTTTACCGTAGATATTTTGTCTTTAAGTTTTAACTCTATGCGTACGCGGGTCGCATACAGTGAAGTCACATATTAGGAAGCCCTATATGTCACTGTGTATGAAGGGAACTCGCGTACGCACAGTCCAAGATTTAAAATCATGATTTTTAAAGGATGAAAATACTTGATCTTGCAGGGTGAAAATTAGATGGAGGGAAACAGAGCGCAGTGAAGTGGATAATGAGGTTATGAATTATCCATTATCATTGGATTTACTGAGAGGCTGTGGATTATTAAAGTTTTTCAAAATTCCAAAAATGAAAACCAACACAAAATTGTTGGAGATAATCGTCAATTACTGGGATCTAGAAGAAGATGCATTCATGATTGATCAGATGCCTTTGAGAATTGAAGTAGAAGACATATATTTCATCACTATACTCTCCCAAAGAGGAGATCCAGTAAATTTTCAAGGGAAGGCCAGAGGGGGTCTTAATGTGGATGATTACATTCACATTTACTTCCCTCTAAATATAGAGAAGGTTGGGTTACATAGCCTAATCAAGGATGTGGTGAGACTACCCATAAATATTCTACTTTTTACCATTATGAGCATAGTAGGGTCAGCTTCATTACACCAATCTTCTTGTCCTACCATGACTTTGGAAGTAGATTTCCTTACATTATTTTTTGACTAGTGCACAACCCTTATGACCAATATGAAAAATCAACTCACTTCAATCAAGAAAGGTAAACCAAAAAATTTTGGGTATGGTACCATTTTTTTTAAGTTCTCAGTTTGAGATAATACCAGGACTTCGACCTAAAGTCACTTCCATCATCAGCAGCCCTAGAGATCCACGAATAGCTAGATGGACTGATTTAATGAGGAGACTAGGGGGTGGTGAGGTCCCTAGAATCACATTTGATGATGAGTTCTTCCTTTGGTGGGAACAAAAAGTCATGTCTATCGAGGAATACCCATATGCAGGAATGGATTTCCGAGAAGATCCAGATCTAGTGCTTCCACTCGGTGCTGCATGGGATGCCATCGGTAAAATGTGTTTTAAGATTTCATTATTATTTGATTTTTTTTGGATTTCAAACATATGAATTGAAAATTCTTTTTGATGAGACAAAAACCTTACAAAATTATTTTATGATGATACAAATGTTGGACTAGTGAGACCTGAGAGTCTACCCAGGCACAAGCATCGCGAGAGAGACACACAGAGCATCACAGCTAAGGCTAAGAGAGTTCCCCATGAAATGTAGAGGAACTTGGTGATTCTGACTCACCAAGTTCATATGGCAACAGTAGAGGACCTACCGGATGTTAGTCATCAGTATTTTTTACTATCTGTAGATGACTATAGATTGGTTCTAGATTTCTGTTGAGCCTCAAAATTGTGCTTTCCTTCACCTCATTTTACCTCATTTTCCCTTGTCCATTTCTATCTTAGACCCAATTGATCAATGAATATAGTTAAAATTACTTCTAGAATGATTTACATGACTGACTTGTTGAATTTTGTGATTTTTGCCATTGTAAAGCATTTTGACCGGAACTAGCTGCAGAATGCAGACATTCCGTAGCTAACCGACGATTCTGCAGCCGCCTTCATGTTTGAGTATGTTCCGGGTGGCCTCTTGAGAAAAACCGCATATGAGCATGATCCACGTCATGTCTACATGGTTCGTTGCTCATCATGGAGGAAGAAATGAATTCTGGGTATGGTTTTGAACGTGGGGAACACATTTAGGAAGGAAGACTTCTATTAGGATTGTCTCAGTCCAGATGTCTTTTCTTCTTCACGCAGCCACTTCAAAGAATCCTAACGTGATTCGGATAAGGAAAGACAGTGTTCCTGAATTATTGTAATTATTGTTACGTGCATTTTCTTTATAAACTCTTGGGAGACCGAGAGCTATGTTAGAGATTTTATGTTAGATTTGCTGCTAGATTTTGTTTAAACTCTGTGTTACATTCCTGAAAACGCAGAGTGTTATGTTCAAACTATTGCATCGTTAATGGAGCAGAAAAATTTATTTTGAAGGCGTGATTTAATTTGGAGTTGAATGCCGTCAAGTGGTAGAGGGCCCCTGCCTCTTGCACGGATTTATTTTGCGTAAATTAGATAAGTTTTCCTAGTTGCCTTTACATTTTGCATTTGAATTGGTAGTTGTTTTTTTTAGCTACTGTAGTCGTATTCATTCTAGCTCTTCCACAAGAAGGCACTCTTCCAACAGATTAAAATGATGAATGTTGAATGACTATAGTATTGTAGGATTAGGAGTTGAATTTATAGTTGTTTTAACTAGCTACTGTAGTTATATTCATTCTAGCTCTTCCACAAGAAGACACTCTTCCAACAGATTATAGTGATGAATGATGAATAGCTATAGTACTGTAGGATTTAGTTGTAGTTTTTGCTATTCACTATCACAGTTACACTTGTTCTAATCACTCTTCCACAAGAAGAAACTCTTCCAAGAAATTCTTAAGAAGTTCAAGACATGGCCGTGATAATGAATGATTTAGTTGTGTGTTTGTACTAAGTATCATCTCTGTTCTTGCTCTTAAACGCTTGCCCAAGACATCATAATGACGAGTAGGGTATGGATATGATAACTTAGTTTTTCATTTGCTTTCAGTCTATTTGCTTACAATTGCACTCAATTACACAGTCAGAGTTGTTCTACCTCTTCCGAAAGAAGGAACTCTTCCAAAATATCACTAATGATGAACAAACATATTGTGTAACTTCATAGAATAATGCATGTTAGCATAGTTAGAATGCTCTGGAGTTTCATTGCATTTAACTCATGTTTATTTACTTTGTTTCAAGTTTGATGATGACTTATAGTTTAGCATTGTTCTAGATTAGTGGCATCTTAGGTTCATTCTTAGATTAACTCATTGCACTTGCACTTCATATTCAAATTGTCATCCATTGCACAATAAATTACTTCAGTTGTTAGGATTAACAAGACAGCCTTCATTATTCACAAACCTCTTCTTGTTCTAAAATCCCTAATTGATCTATAACTATATGAACAGAAGACAACATCACTATAAGGTCTGAAGTATCTCTGTAATTTCCTCATCATTTTATAAACAGAGCTCTTCCTCAAAAGAACTACTTTGAAAAAGAAACCAATAACTCTTTGAGTAAAGGTTCTGTGACATTCAATTAAATTGCAGAATAGAACTAGGAATTAGTCATAGAGTAAAAGAGCTTAGAACAAAAATGTTGCATCATTAGTGTTTAACTGTTTAGTTAGAGGATTTGCATATTTAGTGATCATTTCTCAAGTTTAGTTTGTGTCATTTGCCTAAAAAGTCATTATCAAGCTTTTGCTTTTATTTAGTCATAGTTTAGATTTTGCTTCAGTATTTCCAATTGCATTTGCCATTCCATACATTAGGCTTAACTCTGTTTTTACCACCAACCCTTTCCATTAGTTTTCTAGACATTTCCATTGTGAACATAAAATCACCAAAAGACCAAAACATCATAAATCATCACAAAAGACCAAAAACATCACAAAACACCACATACAACGCATTAGGAAACAAGCACCTAGGTACATATGGTACACTTCACTTCAGCAGTTTACAAATCCTGGTTGACAATTAAATGAGCTCAGTTTAGGAGGCTAGATTGAGACCCAACATTTTGGCGTCGTTGCCGGGGAAGTGAAAACTAGATAACCTTTGTTTCTTAGCATCCAAAAACAATTTTATGCATAGGGAGAGAGATTCAAGGGGAAGATTTATAAGCAGCAGAGGCAGAAGTTTGATTTCTAGAACACCACTTGTTTCATCTAGACCTAGAACTAGTACACCTTCAACTCAAACCCATATTCCATCCTTTACTGATCCTGGACTTCTAGAAGATCTAAGGTCACCTATTCCATTAGAGAAACCTTCCACTTCATCCACTGAACCTGCTATAGAAGAAGATCTAAAGACTCCTCGGGACACAAACCTTTCTACTTCCACAAGAGAGTCAACCATGGCAGAAGAAGGAGGAGGAGGAGTTGTTAATGGAGAACACACATTATTTGGAGGAGGTAGAGGTAGAGGTAGAGGAGAAGGAGGAATAGGAGAAGGAGGTAGAGGTGCAGATGGAGGAAGAGGTAGAATAGGAAGCTCTTTTGGGTTCCCTATACTTGATGAAGAAACCAATACAACCATGAAAAACATTTCACCCTCTGTCCTTCCGAACTTCTATGGACTTAAAACTGAAGATCCTGAAACTTTCTTATTCGAATTTGAAGTGTTGTGTAGGACTTATGACTACCTTCAAGATGCTCAAAAATTGAAATTATTTCCTTCAACTCTGAAAGGAGCAGCATTGAAGTGGTTTATGAGTTTAAACAGTAGTTCCATTAGGACATGGGAAGACATGAAACAAGCATTTCTAGAGAGATACTTGGATTATTGTATGCAGGTTAATCATAAGGAAGAAGTGTTCAAGATGTTACAAAAAGAAGATGAAAACTTAGAAGATTTGTTGGAAAGATTTAAATACAACATAAAAAGGGCACAAATGGAAAACCTAGATCAAGACACTTTAAAAGCTCTTTTGCTGAAAACAATTAGGGACGAATGGTTGGATATCCTTAACATGATGGGAAAAGGGGATATATCACAACTCACATTACCTGAAATATCTGAGTTATGTATCAACCTTTCAAGAGGGAAATCTAAAACTGTCAAAGGTCCAAGAGATCCTGCTCTTGCAAGGGCAAGTAAGTCTGCTTCTGGGATAGTAAGTAGATCAGAAATAGGTCACATGATTGATGATTTTAAATCTGACATCTTAGGAAGTCTTAGTGAACAAATAGACACCCTCAAAATACAAAAAAAGCAAAAGGCTGAATCTGATGCCTTGGCAATATTTTGTCCCAAATGTAGAAAGAAACATGCCTTGAGAGAGTGTCCTTTAGATGTAAAAGTTGTAGAAACTGTGTTATTTTTTAGAAACATGAGACAAGAATTGTCCTTCTCTTCCTGGTCTCCAGTACATTTTCCAAAGGAAAAACTCCTACGAGACTCCACGAATCTCTTAATTTTGTCTCTAGAAGACCTTGGTAGGGACCTCAAACACAAGGATTCCATGATCAAATGTATAATCAACCTCCACCTTGGAATTCTTGGCAGCAACCTTGGCCTCAATTTCAAAATAAATCTCAAGCTTGGGCACAAGGAGCACAAAATCCCTATGGAAGATACTCTCAGTACTATCAGTATCCACCATCCTATCCATCATACCCACATTTTTATCCTCAAAATCCTCAACAAAATTTTCAACAAAATCCTCAACAACATCATCAGAACCTACCACATCAAAATCAACCACTTCCATTACCTTTTCCTCAAAAATCAAATCAGTTGCCTGCTCAACCTATACCAAACCCCAATAAATAAGACCCCTCGGAATACATACATGATAGAAGGACAGCAATTTCCAACTTATTTAATTACTCCTCTAGACCTTAGTGATGTTCAACTTAGGTACGGAAGGGATACTTGAGAAGAGGAAACCTTCTGTGATCATACAAGAACAAATAATTCGAGGAAGACTCTCTACGGGTGAATAAAATTCTTGAGGAAGATACATCCTTTCAAGACCCAAACACTGAAAAACTAAAACAAAAAGATCCAATAAATCCAACTCCTGTATTAGAGCAACCATCTACATCTACTTCTATACCTCCCTTTCCAGAAAGATTACAAATTGATAGAGGTGTAGAAAAACAAATCATGGTGCCTAATTATGATTTCTTAGATGAGCTGAGAAATGTTTTCATTAAAATTCCATTATTACAAGCCATCAAAGAAATCCCAATTTTAGCCAAAACAATAAAGGAGTTGAGTATGAAGACAACAAGAAAAAGAATAAGAAACCAAAGAAAATTCAAGTTTGGTAGGACTAATAAGCGGACATTATGATGAGTAGATTACTAATTCCAAAGTACCTTGACCCGGGAAATCCGTTGTCGAAATTCACATCAACGAATTGAAATTCAAAACACACTCATTGACTTGGGAGCGAAATAAATATCATGAGTAGACGGATCATGGACAAAGCTGAAACTTCCTAAATCTTCTCTTTACACCCACATTACAGTGTGATAGATGCGCGTCGGACGGATGGGGTAATAGAAGACATTGGTGTCCCTAGACTCTTGGGAGTACCACAGTAGTTTCATGATCCTAACACCTAAGAATAATCTAGGAGGCCATCCTGTTATACTAGGAAGACCCTGGTTGGCTACAGTTGATGATTTTACTAGTTGTAGGTCCGGTGATATGTATATTTCTGATGGTAGTTCAACAAAGAAATTCACTTTATATACTCCATCTAGGACAATTACAGATCTAGATGACACTCAATGGATAGAGGATGAAGAATATTTACAACCACTCTTCACAATTTCAGAAATTAGTGAAGATAATAAAATTCTGAATACTCTAGAAAACTTTGAATCTTCTCCAGAACACAAACAAGAATCATTTCAAGAGAGATCCAATATTGAATTCTTGTCATCTAGGCAGATGTCTCTTCATTCTATGGACAAATTTGGCAGCTCTACAAGTGAAATTTTTCCGGGCAAAACCTTGAACATAAACAAAAACCTAGAAAAATCTCAACAAGAAGAGTTAGTCAAAGTATTACAGAGACATTCTTCTGCATATGCATGGGAATACACTGACATGAAAGGGATAAGTCCCAAGACTTGTACTAATCACATCTATATAGAGGCAAATTGCAAACCAATCAGACAGCCTCAAAGACAGATGAATCCAAATCTTAGGGAAATTGTCAAGGAAGAACTGCAAAAATTATTAAATGTTAATTTCATCTATCCTATTTCAGATAGTCAGTGGGTTTCTCCTTTGGTGATTGTGCCTAAGAAAAATGGAAAATGGAGGGTGTGTGTTGACTACCGAGAACTGAATAAAGCTACTCTTAAAGACCATTTTTCCTTACCTTTCATAGATCAAGTATTAGATACATTAGCTGGCAAAAAGTACTTTTCATTCCTAGATGGGTTTAGTGGTTACAATAAAATCCAAGTAGCACTTGAAGACCAAGATAAAACCACATTTACTTGTCCTTGGGGTACCTATGCCTACCGAGTATTTCCATTTGGGTTATGCAATGCACCTGCAACATTCCAAAGGGAAGTATTAGGAATTTTTTCTGATCTGATACATGATTGTGTAGAGGTGTATATGGATGATTTCACAGTTTATGGGGACACATTTGAAGAGGCTTTAGAAAACTTGGAAAAAGTCTTAAAAAGATGTCAAGAAGCAAACCTTTCACTTAGTCATGAAAAATGTTTTATGATGTTCACTGAAGGTATTGTTTTAGGGCACCACATTTCAGGGGATGGGATTAGGGTTGATGAGGCGAAAGTTGAAGTCATTTCTAACCTATCCATTCCAAGTTGTCAAAGAGATGTTAGAAGTTTTTTAGGATTTACAGGGTATTATCGGAGATTTATAGAAAAATTCACCAAAATAGCATCTCCTCTCTTCAAATTACTTACCAAAGATTGTGAATTTAAGTGGACTTCTGATTGCCAGTTAGCTTTTGAAACCCTGAAAACCAAAATTTCTGAAGCACCTATATTAAGGGGACCTAACTGAAGTTACCTTTTCATATCTCGACAGATGCTTCCGATACAGCTTTAGGAGCAGTATTGGGACAGAAAGATTTAATTCCCTATGCCATCTATTATATCAGTAAAAATTTGACTCCTGCAGAGTTAAACTATACTGTAACTGAAAAAGAGTTTTTAGCTATTGTTCATGCCATTAACAAATTTAGACACTATATAACAGGCTATGAAACTTTTATTCACACTGATCATTCTGCCATTAGATATTTAATGAATAAATCAATCACTAATGGTAGAGTTATAAGATGGTTGTTATTATTGCAAGAATTCAACATTACTATTCTAGATAGGCCTGGAAAACAAAACACTGTGGCTGACTTCCTGTCTAGAATTAAAAATATCAAAGATGACACTCCGGTTGAAGATCAATTTCCTGATGAATATCTTTTTGCAGTCTCTACTCAAACTCCATGGTTTGCTGATATTGCTAATTATTTAGTTTCAGGAAAATTTCCTTCAATTATGAATGCAAGGGATAAAAGAAAAATCATTAATGATAGTGCAAGATATTCATGGGTCGCTAATGAGTTGTACAAGACAGGTCCAGATTTAATCATTAGAAGGTGTGTTCGTGAAGATGAGATGCCTGAAATTCTCAAGGCATGTCATGATGAACCTTGTGGCGGACACTTTGAAGATAAGAGGACAGCCTATAAGATCCTTAATTTAGGATATTATTGGCCATCCTTGTTTAAAGATGCTAAAGAGTATGTCAAAAGGTGTGACAGTTGCCAAAGGGTAGGGAAACCTTCTCCTTCAGGTGAGATGCCATTACAACCTCAGGTACACATTGAACCTTTTGAAAAATGGGCTTTGGATTTTGTAGGACCTATTAGTCCTCCATCGAGACAAAAGAAATATATATTAGTTTGCACTGATTATGTTACTAAGTGCGTAGAAGCTAAACCATTACTTTTTGCTAACGAAGCATCTGTAGTTACTTTTCTTTTTGAGGATATTTTTACTCGTTTTGGTGTCCCAAGGGAAATTGTTACAGATCAAGGAGCTCAATTTACATCAAGGCTAGTGGAGAAAATGATGGAGAAGTACAAAATCAGGCATAGAACATCTACTCCTTATCATCCACAAGCAAATGGTCAGGTGGAATCCACTAATAAAGTCATTGAAGGAATCCTAACAAAGACTGTTCATCTACATAGAAGAGATTGGGTAGATAGGCTTCCTGAAGCCTTGTGGGCCTATAGAACTACATGGAGAAACACAACAGGCCATACTCCTTATGAGCTTGTTTATGGAAAGCAATTTTTGTTTCCTATAGAGTTCCAAATCCAAACATTCAAGATGGCAGTTCAGCTAGGACTTGATCTAACGGAGGCACAGAAGCATAGACTGGAGCAAATTAATGAATTGGATGAGATCAGACAAGATGCAGTTCAGAAAACAAGTCTAGTCCAACGGCAAAGGGCTAGATGGCATGACAAGTACATCAAAGAGAAGAAATTTAAAGAGGGTGATTGGGCTCTCTTGTTTGATTCAAAATTCAAGGATTTTCAAGGGAAATTTCAGACACATTGGCTTGGGCCATATGAAATTGTTCGAATTTTTGATAATGGGGCAGTAAAAATCAGAACTATAGATGAAGAAGAAGTCACTTTTCTTGTGAATGGTCATAGACTGAAGCTATACCATAAGCCACTCTCAAGAGAAGAGTTTGTCAAGAAGTTCCAAGAAGACAATGATGTGAAGTTAATGAAGAAGAGTCTCTCTTCTTCATCAACTTGATTAAATTTTCTGAAGCATTTCTCTTCTAAAAAAAAAAATAATAATAATAAAATAAAATAAAGGTATAAACATGAAAACCAATCATTGATTGGCATGTTTATACAGAAAAGATAGGGTGAAAATCAGAGTCTCTCTGACACTCTAACTTTTCCCATTTTTGTTTTTATAAGCAGCTGTTATAAAAATCATAAGTTCAGTTCCATAGTGCTTATGATTTATTTCATCTCACTCCATTCACTTATCCATCCATACTCCATTTCATTCCATCATTCATATTTCACTCCATTCCACATTTCATTCATCTCATTCCATCTTCCATCCATCTCATTTTCATATCAAAATACAAAATTTAATATCTTGCTGTAATTGAATAAAACATGTCATGAATTGCAGTACACTCCTTATGTTCTTTCACTCCATTTCATGAACTGAATCCATTCCATTTCATCATCCACTTCATACACATCATAATCCATCATACATTTTCATTCATACCATTTAACATTTCACCCATACTCCAAAAACATTCCATTTTCATGATTAAAGTGCTCTACAGGAACATTCTGCAGCTCAGTGGACATTCTGCAGCTGATCAGCCTTTCTGCAGCCCGACAGTATTTCTGCAGCTATAAACCCTGAAGGCATCAACCAGTAGACATCAGAATTACAACAAAGTGACCCAGTGTATTCATGAATCAAAAGCATCAAGAAACTTATGAAGACTCCTCCAAAGGTGAACAAGAAGACAAAGGCTACAAAAATCAAATAAAGGGCAGAGGTAACAAGTTTAAATTACAATAGCATTTCATAAAAGTTTAGCATAGTTTAGTTATGGATTGTTCGAAAAGGTTGTTTTAATTGTTTTTATTGATCAACACCAAAAAACCCTCTACAGAATTTGGATTAAAATCTTCCATTTCAAATTTCATATCCAATAGCATTTAAGCGGTTAAATGGCCGAGGTGTTTGAATTCTCCACGGCTCTTAACCAAATCATTCAATGATGATTCCCTCTGCCATCGTAAAATCCTCCTCCGTCTCTTCAATCATTAATACAATCCCTCCACCTCACTCCACTACTCCATTCCGTGACCACTACCATAACTTCATTCCGTAGCCGGCATTCCATTCCGAAGACAGAGATATTATTATCACCAGGAGCAGAGCTAAAGGATATCAGTTTGAATAGCATTGAGCATTGTAAATGTAGAGCAGAGCAGAAGGGTAAATTTGGAAGTATAACAGTGTGAGGACTTGAAGCCACTTGATCCCGTGGGCAGATAAAATATCACTGTGGACGGAGTTTGAAGCATTTTCACTATAAACACAGAATTGTAGCAGTGTGGAGTTTGAAGTCTTTTGTTACCAAAAGACAGAGGTGTTAAAATTGAAACCATTTGCTACCAGAGACAGAGCTGTTGCAGTGATTAAGTTTGAAGTCTTTTGTTACCAGAGACAGAGGTGTTGCAGTGTTGAGTTTGAAGTCTTTTGCTACTAAGAGCCAGAGGTATTGCACAAAAAGAAATTTGAAGCCATCTGCCACTGTCTATCAGAGACATATCAGCTCGAAATTTGAAACTGCTTTCATTATCAAACAGAGGCATATCACTCCAAAGTTCAATTGTCAACAGAAGCATATCAGTCAGAGGTTTTGAAGGCATTTGTCATTATCAATCAGAGGTATGTCATTCCAAAATTGAAGCCATTTTCATTTAGAGCTTGAACCCATTTCAATCCGAAAGTGAAAGTCATTGTTTTGTGGGTAGAAGAGTGTTAATTTGATATTGAAAAAAATCATGGGTTTCATCGTAAGGACTGAACCTGTGGGTTCAAAATATTTAGAAGGTTACCCACAATGCAAGGAAATGTTACAACAAATAGGATGGCTTCAACTTTTGGAAAAATTTAATGGCTTCCATAAGGAAGTCACTAAAACATTTGCCAGATCATTTCAAGGAACCGAAGTTGAAGTAGGGGATGTCAAGTTTACTGTCACTGAAGTTTTTATTGTAGAGGCTACAGGATTGCTCAGAACTGGAGAGAGATTGTTTAAAAATAGGGAATTCCACAATGACTCCTGGAAACAAATTTTAAAATCACCAAATATGGATGTTAGTGTATTCAAGAAAGGAATTCCCAGCTCTGCATTGAAAAAAAAATGGAGAAACATACTACTTCTTTTGCAAAAATTTGTTACATGTGAGGGTAGATATGGGACATTTTATGTCTACCATATTAGACTAATGATGCATTTTCTGGGAGAAGACTTAAACCTACCATATTTCTTGCTTCAAAGTCTGAAGAAGATGGCTTCCTGTGTTCAGAGAAGAGTTCAATTTTTAGAGACAACCCTGTATCATCATGGTTTGGTCAAAATTTTGATTGAGCGTCATCTAGCTAAAACAAATGATACATGGGATGATTTCTTAATAAGAAATCATTTTGAAGAAGCAAAAGAACCATCACCTGAACCACAGCCTACAAAGAGAAGTAGGAAATGGAGGGCTTCAAAAGTTGAAATTGACAAACCAGTCCAAGAGAGCAGTGAGGAAATCATTTTGGAGAAGTTGACTCGAATCAAGAGGCAACTTAAGGAAGAAAAGATAATCAAGGAATCTACCACAGAGAAAGGAGAGGGATCCTCTCAGCCTAGGAGAAGCCACGGATTAAAGGGAAAACTGAAGAAAACACCAATCAAACAAACAGGGGTAATCAATATAGAAGATGAAGAAACACCCATTGAAGAGGATGATGAAGAGGATTTTTATGAAGGAACCCCTGAAATTGATCCTGCTCAACAGGAAATTTATGACTATGTGGAAACTTTAGAGAGGAAAGCTTCAGAAAGAAGAGAGAGAACCCCCAGTCCTCCACTGTCTGAAATAGATATATTAAGAAGGGATAGGTATGAGTTGGAATTACTGAATAGACACATCAAAAATGAGAATGAAATTCTCAAAGATCAAATCAAGCTCAAAATTGATATGAACTCAACCTTATCCCTGCATATAGACAAAGTGGAGAGGACCAATGAGAAGTTGAAGACAAGGAACAAAAAGCTAATCAGGGCACTCACCAACCTCAGGTTCAAACTTGTTATCAGGAAACCCAGAAGACCTCTAGCTTCCAGACAAAGGAGAAGAAGGGGATTAGATGTCCTTGCAGAAGCCTCTAAATTCATAGGATAATTTGCATGATGACATGCAAAGAGACAGCAGTGGGGGTATGTTGAGCCTCAAAATTGTGCTTTCCTTCACCTCATTTTACCTCATTTTCCCTTGTCCATTTCTATCTTAGACCCAATTGATCAATGAATATAGTTAAAATTACTTCTAGAACGATTTACATGACTGACTTGTTGAATTTTGTGATTTTTGCCATTGTAAAGCATTTTGACCGGAACTAGCTGCAGAATGCAGACATTCCGTAGCTAACCGGCGATTCTGCAGTTGCCTTCATGTTTGAGTATGTTCCAGGTGGCCTCTTGAGAAAAACCGCATATGAGCATGATCCACGTCATGTCTACATGGTTCTTTGCTCATCATGGAGGAAGAAATGAATTCTGGGTATGGTTTTGAACGTGGGGAACACATTTAGGAAGGAAGACTTCTATTAGGACTGTCTCAGTCCAGATGTCTTTTCTTCTTCACGCAGCCACTTCAAAGAATCCTAACGTGATTCGGATAAGGAAAGATAGTGTTCCTGAATTATTTTAATTATTGTTACGTGCATTTGCTTTATAAACTCTTGGGAGACCGAGAGCTATGTTAGAGATTTTATGTTAGATTTGCTGCTAGATTTTGTTTAAACTCTGTGTTACATTCCTGAAAATGCAGAGTGTTATGTTCAAACTATTGCATCGTTAATGGAGCAGACAAAGTTATTTTGAAGGCGTGATTTAATTTGGAGTTGAATTCCGTCAAGTGGTAGAGGGCCCCTGCCTCTTGCACAGATTTATTTTGCGTAAATTAGATAAGATTTCCTAGCTGCCTTTACGTTTTGCATTTGAATTGGTAGTTGTTTTTTTTAGCTACTGTAGTCGTATTCATTCTAGCTCTTCCACAAGAAGACACTCTTCCAACAGATTAAAATGATGAATGTTGAATGACTATAGTATTGTAGGATTAGGAGTTGAATTTATAGTTTTTTTAACTAGCTACTGTAGTTATATTCATTCTAGCTCTTCCACAAGAAGACACTCTCCCAACAGATTATAATGATGAATGATGAATAGCTATAGTATTGTAGGATTTAGTTGTAGTTTTTGCTATTCACTATCACAGTTACACTTGTTCTAATCACTCTTCCACAAGAAGAAACTCTTCCAAGAAATTCTTAAGAAGTTCAAGACATGACTGTGATAATGAATGATTTAGTTGTGTGTTTGTACTAAGTATCATCTCTGTTCTTTCTCTTAAACGCTTGCCCAAGACATCATAATGACGAGTAGGGTATGGATGTGATAACTTAGTTTTTCATTTGCTTTCAGTCCATTTTCTTACAATTGCACTCAATTACACAGTCAGAATTGTTCTACCCCTTCCAAAAGAAGGAACTCTTCCAAAATATCACTAATGATGAACAAACAGATTGTGTAACTTCATAGAATAATGCATGTTAGTATAGTTAGAATGCTCCGGAGTTTCATTGCATTTAACTCATGTTCAGTTACTTTGTTTCCAGTTTGATGATGACTTATAGTTCGGCATTGTTCTAGATTAGTGGCATCTTAGGTTCATTCTTAGATTAACTCATTATGCTTGCACTTCATATTCAAATTGTCATCCATTGCACAATAAACTACTTCAGTTGTTAGGATTAACAAGACAGCCTTCATTATTCACAAACCTCTTCCTGTTCTAAAATTCCTAATTGATCTATAACCATATGAACAGAAGATAACACCATTCTAAGGCCTGAAGTATCTCTGCAATTTCCTCATCATTTTATAAACAGAGCTTTTCCTCAAAAGACTACTTTAGAAAGAAATCAATAACTCTTTGAGTAAAGGTTCTGTGATATTCAATTAAATTGCAGAATAGAACTAGGAATTAGTCATAGAATAGAAGAGCTTAGAACAAAATGTTGCATCATGGTAAGATTAGTGTTTAACTGTTTAGTTAGAGGATTTTCATATTTAGTGATCATTTCTCAAGTTTAGTTTGTGTCATTTGCCTAAAAAGTCATTATCAAGATTTTGCTTTTATTTAGTCATAGTTTAGATTCTGCTTCAGTGTTTCCAATTGCATTTTCCATTCCATACATTAGGCTTAACTCTATTTTTGACCACCAACCCCTTTCCATTAGTTTTCTAGGCATTTTCCTGCAAACATAAAACCACCAAAAGACCAAAAACATCATAAATCATCACAAAAGACCAAAAACATCATAAACACTACACACAACGCATTAGGAAACAAGCACCTAGGTACATATGGTACACTTCACTTCAGCAGTTTACAAATCCTGGTTGACAATTAAATGAGCTCAGTTTAGGAGGCTAGATTGAGACCCAACAATTTCTAAAAATGAAATTCCCTGAATATTGTGAGTTTTAGAAATCTCACTGCCTTCATTATAATTATAGGAAAGTTTTCACTATTCTATCAACCTTTCCATTTCATGGTCACCTTGCTACTCCTAAAAGACTCCTTATGGGTTTTTGCCACTCATCTTCATCCTTTTTTCCTACATATGACCTCATCACTCTATTTTTCCCTTGCCCATAACTCCACTTTACATCTAGGGTTACCTATAAGCCTATTCCTTCCCATGTTCACCAGGTTCCTCAAGCATTGATGGTCTCAAAACTATCTCTGTAGGCTCTTTATATAAATCAAGTACATTGGATTTTGGATCTTAAATACACCACTTTGTCAATACTTTGTTTTTACACTTGAAGACTCCAAGCCAATTTTTATTCAAAGACCAGGTCAAGGAATCCTCCCACTAGGTCAATTAGGGTTTCATATGTTCCATGGTAAATCATTAGTGTATTTATAGGTATCGGAATGTTGAGATATGGTTATTCAAGAAAATATCTAAAAAGTTTCCAAAGAAGACTACCTTATCAAATCCAAGGTCTGCAAGAGGTAAATGTAAACTTTGACACTTTTGCAGGAGTGTTGAAAGGTTTATCAGAAGAAATTTGGTGAGGTAGGAGGTCTGCTCCTGAATGAATACATCTTGCAGCAAAGGAGAGAATAAATACTTGGTCTTGTAGGTAATTAGGGTTTGTGCGCTTGATGGTCCAAGTAGAGTACCCAAACAGTGATCAATTGCAGAAATGGCATGGAGAAGGTACACAGGGCCAAACTTGAATAAAGTCTAGCATAAAAGTTGATGAGACAGGGAAAAAGGTGAGGTGAACTGGAAAAAAATGAATGAAATTAAAAGGGTTATAGAGAACTTAGAAGACAACACTAGTAATTGTTTTCAAGCATTCCAGATACCTAGGGTTTTGGGAAAGTGTTCAAAGAAGGTGAAACCATGGTTTGAACTCCATGATGCCAGCAAAAAGGGGTTTTGAAAATGTTGTTTTGTGTTTGAGTTCCTAAGGTTATCAAAAGTAAATCTAGCATGCTTCAAAGATCAAAAGGAAGAGCCACTTCAATGTTTTCATGACACCTGCTAAGTGAAATAGTTAAAGGGCATCAATAGGCCAAAAATAAGTCAACTTTATGACTCAAAGAAAACCTACAAAAGAAAAAGGTAAAGGGTATCAGTGTGAATGGTTTAAATTATCATTTCAGTCACCTAAAAAGCAGCAGTGGTCAAGAAGATCAAAAGGATGATGTTGAGCTCCATAGTACAGGTAAAAATAGATTTTGAAACTACCAATGTGTGTAGCCCTCCCTATGATTGTCAAAGGTGAGTTTATCATGCTCCAAGGAGTCAGAGAAAGCTAAAATCAATGTTTTCAGGCACATGCAAATCAGAAGTGACCAAAGAAGGTAAAAGGCATGATTTTGAATTCCTTGATGCATGTCAAAGGATAATTTTGAAGGTATTGATATGTGGAATCCTCCCAAAGATGTTTAATGAGCTTGTCAAGATAAAATGACCAAAAGAAAAGACAAAATTCATCATTTTATTAACTTCCAAAGCAAACAGTGTAGACGTCGGTAATAAGAGGTGAAAGTTGAGTTGAAATGCATAATGGAAATAATAGAGGATCAACCTCATCTTTTTAAAAGTCACCTACAAAGAAAAATGTCAAAGGAGTTAGTGAAAAGTGAAAAGGCTCAAACATTAGGAAGTGGGTTTTCAAAAGATTAATCAAAGGTCCCAAATCTATAAAACCACCTTTGGCATTTAAAATAAATCATTTTTGCCTTCAAGAGATAAAGAGCAATCAAGGAGAGAAAAACTTGTGGATTTTCTGGGTGAAATTGGACAAGTTTACCGGGCACTGCGCGTTCAGGTCAGTGTTGCATGCCTGGAGTCAGGCGTTGCACCCCTACCCATTTCTCCTGTGAAAATTTCTTCAGTGTTGTGCACCTAGCAACACGCTGCACATTTTCTCGACAGAACTAACAGGCCCAGAAAATAACCTTGGCAGTGCACACTTGGCACAAGGTGTTGCACCTTTTCCCGACCCGACTCACTGGCTGCCTAGGCGCTACAAGTTTGGCCAGGAGGGCCTCCTGCACCCTGCAAGCACTCAAAATACTTCAAAAACCCTCCAAGTCTATGCCAAGTGTCCTCATAACACATTGAGAGGTAAGTTGATGCCCTACTCTCCTCTCGAAGAATTTTTATGGTTTGAAAATTAATGGAATGGAGCCCTAAGGAAAAAACCTAAGTTTGAACTTAAAACCACTATTTAAATACTCCTTCATCTGCCTGCAAAAGAGAGTCAGTGAAAAACAGAAGGGTACCTTGTTGAAGGATTGTTCACTCACCTAGGGTTGTGCCTACACTCACTCCATTCACCAAATCAGTCACCTACATTACAAAATTATTGAAAAATTTATTGCCTTCCTTCATATTCATTTTCCAACAGTGCTAGGGTTTCAAAGGCAGAATTGTTAAAATGTCAAGGGAAGGTGACAGTGATAGTGGTGAGGAAGGACAAATGCCAAGGAGGCATCAACACAAAGGTGGGAGGATCAATGGGTTTGAACCACTAAACACAATGGATCTAAATGCATCTCCCGTAATTGTCTCTTGCTTCCAAAATTTAGGCTGCTATGAATTTTGTGAGAAAGTACAGCAGGTGCAGGATCAACCTGAGCTGACTAGGCTCTTCATACTTAACCTACATGAGAAGCAAGTCAACCTTGCAGGGGTAAACTTTGATTTGTCTTCAGATGCCATTTCTATTGCCACTGGGATACCTACTATGGGTTAAAAATGGTTCAAGTAGTCCAATTTAGACATGAGCTACTATGAGCCATACCTTAAACCTAGATACAAAGACTACAATAAATCCATATTTCCTTTCTCACATTTGCTTGAGAGGTATGCACCCATGATGAGGGTCATTATGAAATATTTCACATGTGAAGGAATATTCTCCCAGCTTTATGCCTATCACATTAGGCTACTGATGCACTTTACTAGGGTTAGGATTTTGCACCTACCCTACTACCTCTACAGAAGCATTGACAAGATGTCCTATATTGTACAGAAGAGATATTTCCCTCAGCAGATGCAAATCTTATTTCATCACTCTTTGATTAATATGGTTGTTATGCATCAATTGCAGCAGAAGGGCATCCCATGGGAGGTTTTCATTGCTCATAAAGTGTTCACAAACCCACAACCCCATCCTTAGCAAAATATGCCTTCATCATATCATCCTCCTATCCCTACTCCATCATCTCCTGCTGATCATGTTTCACCATCTATAGATATTCCTTCACCTCAGGGCAACCCTCCTTCATCACCCTCTCAAAATACATCAGACAATGAGGGAAGTGACAATGAACAATCAAATGACAATGAGGGAGAGGATAATGATGAATCAAATAAAAATGAAGAGGAAAATAGTGAGAATTCAAGCAATGAAAAATCAGTCAGTGAAGAATATGAGGGAAATATAAAAGGCAATTATGATGATGATGATGATGATAGCATTGGATCAAAGAGTAAAGATGAAAATGAGGCAGATAATGATGAAACACAAAGCAGTGCACATGAGGAAGATGAAGCTGATGTCAATGAGGAAAATAGTAGTGCAGAAAATAGTGAGGAAATGAGCTATGATGGCATTGGGTCTGAAAGCAATGAAGCTCATATCAGCAGCCAAGAAAGCAAAGAATCAGATATCATTGAAGATGAGGAAAATGAATCAGAAAGCCAATACTCTAGTGAAAATGTAAATGAAGAAGATGCCAATAATGATGATAATGATGATGATATCAATGATAAAGAAGAGATCATAGAGGCATAGAGCAGCAATGTTAATAAAATCCATGAGGACAGTAAGGATACCAATGATCATGATAGTCATGATGGTAGCAATGGTGAAGACACTAAAATGAGAAAAATTGAATCTTCTCCTTTAACTTACCAAAGTGGAAGTAGGCATGTGTTTGTTGCCCTTAAGAGGCAAGGGACCATGAATTCTACTTCAACCAAGTATTTTGACAAAGGAAAAGAAAAATTCATGGAGAAAGAAGAAGAAGACCAGCATGAAACTGAACAAGAATTTGAACTCATTCATGTTGACAGTGATGATGAGAATGAGGCAAGGATCTCAAGCATGTTGCTCAAAGGTAAATATGCCCAAATCAAATATTTTCAAGCCAATCTAGCTAGGGCTAGGAATGTCATCCACTATTATGAGATTGAAAACAAGCAATTGGAGGCACAAAAGGTCATTTATGAGGTTAGGGCAATCAGAGCCCGAAAAGAGGCTGAAAGGACCAAGGTTAGGCTAGATGAGGTCTTGGGTGTTTTTGATGAAATTGAAGATGAAGAACGACAGTTTTCTAGGAGAAGGCAAGAACAATGGGCTTGAGGAAGGCCTTAGCCAAGGAGAAGGAGCAAGAAACAAAATTGGCAAAGAAACTCACTCCAAGTGAGTTTCTTGCCATGGAGATAGAGTATGATTAGGAACCTTGGTTAGAGAGGGCTAATACACACTTGGAGTATCAGATGGAAATGACACAAAGAGACCTTGGCCTTCAAAAGAAGATGGCCAAGCAATATGCCTTAAGAAATCAAATTGCAAGGGCCAAGCTCAAAAGAGCCCTTGCTAAAATTCAAGATATCAAGGAAAAAGTCCAAAAAAACCTTGAAATCCTAGCTGATGCATCACTATAGGCATCCCAAATACCATGAGGAAGATAATTTCAAATATAGGCAAGTTTTCGGAAATTTTGGTTTTTGACTGATTTAAAGTGCTAAGGGCGCAGCACCCTTGGCGCTGCACTATTTTTTGGGGCACTTTATTGAGGATTGGTTTAAATTTTTGGTCTCATATTGCCACGTACATCACACACACAAAATTTCAGATCATTTGGAGCATATTTGGTCCTCCAAAATGGTCAAAAACATGCAAACATTCACCATTCTGCCCAATTTTCAAAGTTGGCGCTGCGCCCTGAGCAGTCTTGGGAGATTTCGTTTTTGAATAGGTAAATGAAGTCCAATAATAAAACCAAGGGAATTTTTGGAAATTATACTTGACAATCTTTCCAACAAGCTATCACCAAGCCCATTCTGACACCGGGAAGGCCTTCAAAACTCAGCTGCAAGGTGACCTATTTTCCGGTGCAGGCGTTGCGCCCTTAGACCTCACTGTTGTGCCCTTGCCTGCAAAGTCAAAAAAAGACACAAATTTATTGAAAATAGATATTTTGAGTTTTTTTGGGCAAATCACTTCAAATTTAGGTGTTAGAAGTTATTTTTCATTTATTGCATTAGATATTTTGTGCCTTGGGCCTTGCATGGTCTTAATGGACAAATTTGGCATTTATGATGTATTTATGACATTTTGGAAATCCTAGTTAGGGTTTTGGTCCTCTTTTCTTGTTAAATACAACATTGGGGCCTCATTGTACATGTTGTATGATTATTGAGAGTAATACATAGACTTTGAGATTGAAGAGAAATTGGCTTTGGCTTTTGTGGATGGCTTGACTTGCTTGACAATGGAGAAGGCTCACTTGTAGGATTCATGAGCATAGTTAATAGTGATTTGTTCTTTATTTAGTTCTTTTTTTCTTATGTTATCATTTTGTTATATCTTTCTATTGCAGTAGGAAAAAAAATTTAGGCTAAGAAATGTTGTTTAGAAGCACCTTAGCTATGTTTGTACTCTACTGCTTCTATGTTTTCCTCTACTAGGTCAGTTTAGAGAATTTTTAGTTGCTCTCTAAACCCACTTATTCTTGTTTATCTCAAATATGATTTTATAAAGCTAATATCAAAGTAGTTTCATGGTTAGCCCTGCTCTTTTATGTAACTTAAACATTATTTTTGAGGTCTTTCACATTGAGGTATTGTTGATTAGGTTTAGCTATATAGGTTTATAATTTTCCATGCCCGTTTTCTCATATTAAATGGTTGATTTGGAGGTCTTTGTAGTTTGATTAATGAATTTAGGAATTCCCCATTCCTTGATCTCTGCTATATGTTTATCTTAAATGTTTTCTTAGCTTGAAGGTGAAATCACTAGAAGATTTACAAGTTTCTTGCCTTCTATAGTTCACTGGATTGTTGTCTTCATGCTTACTTGCTAGGGTTTAGTTAAAGAAGCTATTGGTATGCCCTATATTTGATTATTTCTTCATGTTTAGTACTCTTAAAGGCCATGATTTTTAAGGTATTTTTTGAAGGATTCTTAACTGCCCTTTTTCACCTACTATGTTCACAATTTGATGTTCACTTCACTCACATAAAGAATTTATATCCATTTGACCTTGTTAGACTTGCCCTATGATACACCCCTGACCTGTTTATTGAACTTTTCAAGAAATTTTTGTAGAATCCATAGCCCAATGGCTTAAACCTCTCTGACTCTATCTATTATTCTTGAAAACCTACCCAACCAACCAAACAAAAAAACAAACCCTAAAACCTAATAACTAGCCTAAAATCAAACCCTAAAATCTATCAAGTTACATCCTTTAAACAAGTATAGAGAGAGCCCTCTCTGAGTCCAGGAAGGCTAGGTCCTAGGACTCCAAAGACTGGTTTGATGTTACCCCTATACATTTGGTCTTTCCAATCTAACAAATTATGGGGACCTAACACCGGAGTCGATACAGAGATGCATGGTAGGGGTACCACTAGATTGGGTGTGCCTCTTCCGATGGGTGGCTAATGCCATCATCTTCTTCCATGATGCTCATCAAGGGTTGGCCCACAAAAATAGATTATAGATGACCTAATTTTTTTTTGGACATAATTGGACTTAAGCCCTAATTTTGTAGGAAATTTTGTCCAGATTTTGTATAACTTTTTGGACATATAACTTATATCTATATACAGACAGTTTCATGATGTGATGATCATATATACATATGATTTTTATTTTATTTTTTTTAATTTGATGAATGATTAATATGAAAATCTAATGCTTGATTAGCTACAGAATCAGAAAATGAGTTTTATGATCATGGAATATGAATAAATGTGATAAAATTAAATGATCTTTGAAATAAACGCACTCTTAGAAATTGGCTATATAAATAAGGATCTCTCACACAATAGATTTTGTTTAATTGAGACACCACCAGTTGCAGTTCCAAGTATACTACTAACGATTCAACACCAAGAGATATTACTTCAGATAGTAAGTTAACAACAACAGTATATTTTACCACATTGTTTGAAGCAGGGCCGATATATATGCCTCTTGAAACTAACAACTAACTAGATGGATAGTAAATTACCCAAGCCGCGGAAGCCAAATTCTGGGTTTGTTGACTAGCACCATCGGCGAACCCTAGATATATCATATCATCCATCGATACCTGCCAAAGTAGATTAAAAATAATTGATATCACTATGAAACCTATAGACAGATGCACAAATATATACAATATCTATAAGGCAAATAAAATGAAAGGAAAAATCCTAAGCATAACACTTCTTAAGATAAAGCCCATTTCTGGGCTCCACCAACTCGTTTCTGTTGAAATCAACTAATTCATAAGGTCCCTACTTCAAGAAATTTTTAACGATAAAAGGATTTTACCAAATGGGTTTGAACTTGCCTGCCATATCATATTGGATTTCCACTCTCTTTTTATGAGCTTTTTTTATTGTGGATGTGTCTCAACGATGCTCGTCAAGATGTTCCAAATGAAATAGTCGTTCTTCAAGACTGGATGTGTCTGGAAGAAGTTCAACAGCTAATTTAAGAGAAGGAATATCACATTCCACCGGGAAAATCAATTCCAAACCGTAAACTAGTTGGAAAGGAGTGAAACCCATAGTGATCTTAACCGACATCTAGTATGCCCAAAGCGCAAGATATAACATGATGTTCCAATTGGATCGAGCCTTATTAATTTTCCTTTGCAAGATAACTTTCATGGATTTATTCACGGCTTCAACCTGACCATTGACCTGAGGATAGTAAGGAGATGAATTCTCTTGTCGGAAACCCAATTTGAGAGCCAATTCATCCATCATATTATTCTGGAAATGACTTCCATGGTCAGTGATAATATCCTTTGGAATACTGAAACGAAAAATGATTTGGTTGAATAGAAACAGGGTTGTTTTCTCCCCATCATTTGCGAAAGTAGGCATAGCTTCAGCCCACTTAGTAAAGCAGTCCACCGCTATGATAATATACTTATGAACCTTTTTTCAAAGGCGAGCTACAAGTTGTAAAATCAATACCCCACTTTTTTAAAGGACCGAAGGTGATAATAGGAAAAATTGGAGCTGGATGAGCGCACATTTTTCGAGTATAAACTTGACAAGGATGGCATTTTTTGACCACTTCAACACAATATTTGAAAATCAAAGTCCAAAAATAGCATGCACATAAGATTTTTTGGTTGTAGCAAGCCCAGATAGATCTCCACCACAATCTCCACTGTGGCATTCATTCAGCACTGACTCGGTTTCTTCTAGGGTTAAGCAACGTCTAAGGATTGAATCAATCTTGTGATGATATAAAGTGTCACCGATAATAATATAACTTTTAGCTAGGTGACACAATTTTCTACACTCGTCCTTTGAAAAAGTGAGAGGAATCTTGGAAGTCTGAAGATATATTATAATATCTCCATACCAAGGATCTTGTGAAGAAATAAGGAAGAGATTCTCATCAAGAAATGACTCTTCATAAACAACTTATTCTTCACAAGGAAACTCCAAGGTTAATTTCGCAAATACCAAACATTTCTTAGATTTGGCTGACATGAACTTGAGATCGAATTCTTATAAAATAACAATCCATTTTTTATATTTTCCCCCAATCACTCGCCTACTGAGAATAAATTTAAATAGGTTGACAGCATCCAAGACAAAAAAAATTCTAAGCATAATATATTGTCGAAGTCATTGGACAACATGAACAGCTGCCAAAGCTGATTTCTCTATAAGAGATTATTGTAGTTCAGGACCGACCAAGCCTTAGCTCAGATAATAAATCACTTTCTCACTGAGAGCATCATCCTCATGAACCAGAACCATACATATGGATGATTCTGCCATAGCGATATATAAAAGGAAATCCTTGCTGTAATCGAGTGGACTCAATAAAGAACCATAGGTCAACACTTTTTTCAAAGCATCGAACGAGCGCTGAGCGAAATCGTCCCATACAAATGGAAATCCTTTCTTCAACAATATCATAAATCCCTTTGTAATCTCGGCATTATTAACGATAAATATCCTCAAGAAATTGGTTTTTCCTTGGAGAATCCGAATTTGATGGATGATGGATGTGGGAGGCAATTGAAGTATTGCCTCAACCTTGAAAGGATCTATACGAATCCCTTTAGTAGATACAATGAATCCAAATAACTGACTGGATGTGACAGAAAAAATGAATTTATTCAGATTCAACTGGATTTTATAATAACAACATTGTTCAAATATTAAACGAACATGGTGAGGATGATGAATTTTATTCGGATAACTAGTAGCTAGGTCATCCAAATAAGCTTCGATGATATGTTTGATATCGTAAAAAGTGTAAGACATGGCTCACTAAAAAGTTGCCCCAGCATTTTTAAGGTAAAAAGGCATATTTTTTTATGCAAAGGTTCCCCAGGGGAAGATAAAATTTGTCTTATGCTGATCTTCAGGAAGGATATTAATTTTACTATATCCCAAGAAACCATCCATGAAGGAGAAAATCTCATTTCCCGTGCATTCATTAATAATATGATTAATAAAAATTAGGAATTAGGATAATATTCGAGCGGAGCTCTACACCAGGCCGACTGCCATGACCTAGGGTTTGGAGGTTTCTGCGGAGGCTACCCTAGGCAGATCTCCCTTCTAGACCGTTAGGCCACGATCACTCTCCTGGTTAGCCTTGAGGCTCACCTATGATAGAAACCAGTGGGGGGACCGTTGCTCCCCCCATCATAGGCTAGCCTCCCACAGGGGTGAGGGTAGGGGCTGACATCGACAGTCAGCAAAACTCTGGCCTGTCTCATGACACTTCAGGGGTGACTCCCACAATGCAACAAACAACTACATCTGCAACAAAAGAAGTGAACACCAAGTCATCAAAATGCATTCTGAAGAACCCCAAAAGAACAATTATGGAGCTCCCCATGCATCACATCAATGAACGAATCCAGTTCATGTAGGATCATACATTGATAGGAAAGTTCGTGGGTTTCTAGCCCACTGAAAAAGCCCTCCGAGGATGGTTAGCTTCAAAATGAAAACTCAAGGGCCATGTTGACCTTCAGCTGTGCGCTAAAGGCTTCTTCAATGTGATATTCATCTGCATTGAAGACAAAAATAGGATCATGGATGGAGGACCCTATTTCTTCAACTCTTCAAACTTATACCTCTGACACTGGACGGAGCGATTCAACCCCGTCAAATAAGATCTTACATGGGCCCCAGTCTGGATTCGTCTCTACTCCCTCCCCAGGATTACTGGGATGAGATGACCCTCATGGATATAAGCAATGCCCTAGGGGAATCCATTAAGGCCGTAGAGGAAACAAAGATCAACCACTATGGTGCATATGCTCAAATCTGTGTCTACATGAGCATAGCGGAGTCGCTACCATGCAAGGTAAGTCTGTTGCATGAAGACTTTGAAGGGATTCAAACAATATATTATGAGCATGTTCCTTTGAGATGCTAGAGGTGTCACCAACATGGGCACCTATTCAGATATTTCCCGCTAAAAAAAAAAGTGGAAGATGAAAATGAATCAAACGATCAAGCAACAGAAGGATTGATGAAGGTAGAAAGCAAGAAAAGGCATAACAAGAGAACTAATTCTCACCAAAATAAAAAATGACCCACGACTAGCAATAGCTTCACAACTCTAAATCAGCTGAGTGAGAATGAGAATGAACCAGCCAACGAAGCCAGGCATACCATGCAAGAGCAACTCCAGCCTCCAAGACACAACAAAACAAGATCCAACCAAAGGCTTTTCTGAAACCCCAAACCCCTAGCTTTTCAGGGGACAACTCTGTGTCGAAGGGTAAAGAACAGATGTTGGATGCGATCCTAGAAGCCATGGAGGAAGAGCCAGAGCAGGATGCATGCATGCAATAAGAAGGAATTTTGCTTAATATCCGAGCAGTGGGCCCAAAATCTGGAAGAAATCCTAACCCGAGCACAACAACTCCCCTCTCTGGGCATTCAAGGGGGTATGCTCATAAATAAAAAATATTTCACAAAAGAGTCCCGCAAAAGAGGATGGAAAACATAGTTGCAAAGAACAGTATAAATGGGCAATGAAATGGTGGATTCTGGGAGATTCCCCGAGTTAACACGATTCTGTGCCTACACTACCAACCCCCCACCCCCTAATGGAGATCATCTCATGGAATATAAGAGGGCTCAATAGCCCCACCAAGCACAGGATAATAAAGAAAAGAATCACTGAGGAACACCCTACTATTTTCTACATGCAAGAAACCAAATGTTCCAACTCCACTCTGGAAACAATATTCAAAAAGATATGGAAAGGATGCAAAAATATATCAATAGATGCCAATGGAGCTTCTGGAGGACTGGAAATCATTTGGAACCCCCAAATAATCTCCCTAGAGAACTATCATGCCAATAGGAATTTCATCCAGGCCAACTTTCACCTGATTGGAATGGACATCCACAGCTTGCTAACGAATGTCTACTTTCCCCAGAATCTTCACCAGAAAATGGAGCTTTTGGACAACATGGTTGAACTCAATAAACAGAGATCTCTACCACTCTAGCTGTTGGGTGGAGATTTCAATATGATAAAAAATCTACAGGAAAAAAAGGGAGGAAGGATGCATCTTGACTTGGACAAAAATGGATTCAAGAACTTCATCCAAGAAAACCATCTCATAGATCTGCAAACTTCCAAAGGAATATTCACCTGGAATAATAGAAGAGGAGGCACCCACCAAATCGCTTCCAAACTAGACCAGTTTCTCATCATGAAAGACTTCATCTGTGTGGGGGGTGATCTAGTAGCCACCATCATCCCAACTGCAGGTTCTGACCACTGGCCAATACAACTTCAATGGATGTGACCAGGCACGCATGCTCCCAAACCATTCTGCTTTGAACACTACTGGCTCAGACATCCAGGGTTCAAGGAAATGGTCTCTAATTGGTGGTCCTCCTTATTACCACTGCTGGGAACAAAAATTATCAAGTTCTAGACAATGTTGAAAATTCTCAAAGGAAAACTGAAGGTGTGGAACAAATCCACCTTCGACAATATATTCAAAGATCAAAGAGAGATGGAAGATAAAACGAAGAAGCTTCAATAAACTATCATCAAGGAAGGACACTCAGCAGATTCAGAGAATCAAGATAAAATATTATCAAATCAGATGGAAGAAAGAAGGAGCTAGGGAGAAATCCTATGGAGAGAAAAATCTAGGATCTATTGGCTCAAAGAGGGAGAACGAAATACAAAATGTTTCCACCGCTCCACCATTCAGCATTGGATGCACAATAGAATCACTGTCCTCAAAAACCAAAATGGAGAGCATCTGGAAAATCAAGAGGACATCACGGAGGAGCTGCACAACCACTTCAAGAACATTCTGCAAGAACCTAATCAGCAAAGGCATGAGGCAATAGGAAAAATCACCCAGCGCATTCCCAAGCTGTTTACGGAAGAATAGAACCGGACACTGCTCAAAGCCACCACTCTTGCTGAAGTGGAACATGCAGTTTTCCAACTAAAGGTTGGGAAATCTCCAGGCCCTGATGGATTCACCACCAACTTCTTCCATTTATTTTGGGAAACCATCAAGGACGAGGTCTCAGGGGTAGTGGAGGAATCTTGTACCACTCACTGGCTTCTTCGAGCGCTCAATTCCACCTTCATCACTCTTGTTCTAAAAGAAGACAATGTAACCAAAAAAAGTAAGTACAGGCCCATAGCACTCTGCAATGTCATTTATAAGATAATCTCAAAAGTTATTTCTAACAGGCTGAAGCAGCTCCTCCCCCTGATTATCTCCCCGAAGCAAATGGGCTATGTTGAAGGCCGACAAATCCTTGATGGCATCATTTTAACCCATGAGGTCACACATTCTCTCAAAACTTTCTATAAACTAGGTATCCTCCTCAAAATCGATCTATCCCAGGCTTTTGAAAAACTCAGCTAGGACTATATCAAATATGTCCTTCTTTCCTTTGGCTTTAACCACACCTGAGTACATTGGATCATGAACCTCATAACCTCACCATTCCTTTCCATCTTGGTCAACAATATTCCCTCTGCAACTTTCAACCCCTCAAGAGGAATTAGACAAGGGGACTCCCTTTCACCCTTCATTTTCATTATTATGGTTGAAGGGCTGGGTTTCCTCCTCAAAAGCTCCATCCATTCTGGTGCTCTACAGGGTATACCCCTCCACAACCTGCCCCCCTCTCCCCATCAACAATTTGTGGATGACAACATGATCATGAGTTTCCCCTCGGTGCAGGAAGCTCGTACCCTCAAATCTCTTCTAGATTCCTTCTCTGAAGCCTCTGTTACAGAGGTAAACCCTGAAAAATCACAAATATTTTTCTTCCACACCCCCTCGTTATCTTAGCACAACATTGCTCGCATCCTAGGCTTCTCCATCACAACCTTACCCTCCAAATACCTAGGAACCCCTCTCACTAACACGGTCATTAATCACTCTTCATGGTGAGCACTGCTGGACAAAATGGAAACCAGGCTTTCCAACTAGACCCATCGTACTCTCAATATAGCAAGTCGTTTGGTACTCATCAAATCAGTTCTGTAGTCTCTCCCAATTTACCTATTTTTGGTTCTTGCAGCCCCAAATGGGTCCTCAAGGCCATGTGTAAACTGCAAAGAACTTTCCTGTGGGGTGGTACCAAAGGGAAAAATAAATGGGCTTTATTTAACTAGAAATAAATATGTACATCGAAAGGTCATGGGGGGCTAGGGTTGCATGATCCTGAGCATAGCAACAACATCATGGGAGCTAGTATTTGGTGGAAATGGGTCTCCAACCCCCATACTCTGTGGGCTAACCTGTGGGTAGCCAAATATTCTTGTACATGGCTTAAGGAGGACCTTATCGGATTCAACACAAAGCTAGGAGGATCACAAATCTAGAAAGCAGCAAGCAATCAAAAGTAGATGATACAGACCCACAAATACTAGGAGCTGCGCAGTGGCACTCAAGCTAGATTCTGGGAGGACTCCTGGTAGCAACTGTCAGGACTCTCCTCCATCTTCCCCAGAACTTTATGGAGTGTAGCATTACAGGAAATGTAGAGGAAGTGTGTACATGATTTTTGGACCGATGACACAACTCAAGGATACAGGAACTGGATACATACGGATAGATGGCAAGATGACAGGAATAATTAAAATCACACAGGCATCTGGGAAAAACTAAGAACTAAAATAAAAATTAGAGCCCAGCCAAGACCTGATATCCTTCGATGGGGTCACATGCCAACTGGAAACTACTCCACTAAGGAATCCTACAACCTCTTACATCAGCAGAACCCAAATCCTACCAATCTCATTTGGAAAAAGATATGATCGGCCAAACACTGGCCCAAAGTAGCTACCTTTTTATGGCTGCCTAGTAAATGATGCATCCTCACATGGTATAATATTTTGAAGAGAGGGTTTGTAGGACCCTCCAGATGTCCTCTATGCCAGGAAAAATTGGAAACCATCAACCACCTATTGGACCAATGCCCTACCTCTGATGCCCTGTGGGACAAAATAGCAGTCCTTTGCAGATGTACCAATAGAGAAAGGGGAAACATCATCAACACCATTAGCATATGGACGAACAATCATTACTCCAAAAACCTTCTGAACAGACTCTGGCAGATAATTCTGGGCCTACTTATCTGGAACATATGAAAAGAAAGGAACAGTAGAATATTTAACGACAAAGCATCCACCCTAGAGTAGCTCTGGGCAAGGATACATGGCAACCTTACTGAAACGATGGCCCTAGAAGCCTAGAGCCAGAAGGATATCCCCACCTCTACTACTAAGCGTAACATATGGAACAACTGGCATATGAGAATAAATACTCCCCTGGACATCAACCCAAGGAGCACTGGAAAAACCCCTGCTCCTGTAAAATGGAAGCCTCCCCCAAATGGCTTCTTCAAATGTAATTTCGATGGCACTTCAAAAGGAAACCCCGAAATGCAGCATTCAGAGGTATTTTCAAGAATTCCTAGAGTGAGCCACTTCAGATCTACTATGGAAATATGGGATGGGATAGCAACAACTTTGTGGAGCTTGAAGGGATCATCCAGGATATCTACATAGCAATTGAGTTTAACTATTTTCCCTTGGAAATGGAGGGAGACTCACAACTCATCACTATGGTGGCCACAATAATTCTCCATGGTGTGGCTTCCACAAAGGTATCTACTAGCTAGAGGGTTTCCCACGAGCTAAAACTTCTATAACAGATGATACACAATCACAGGGTTATTACATTTCACCATGTGCACACGAAAGCAAATTAAGTTGAAGACCTCCTCGCAAACAAGGGGGTGGAAAATCATAGAGAGCTGTATCATTCCAGCCTCACCCAGGCTGAGGAAGATTATTTAAGAAGAGAATTCCAAACTCTCATCCAAAAGTACTTTCTCTCCTTAGATGTGGGTGAAAACAGAAGTATAAATGACAACTGCCCCTCCCATGCCCACGAGGACGAAGATATGTAGCGCAGGTCCTCACCCGATGTGGAACCTCATGCTATCAATCATCCGCACGAGATGAACAAGATAAGGCATGATGAATTCACGCTTGGATAGCGTAACCCCTCCAGATTACCTCTCTGCAGTAATCATTCTAAATGATTATCTGGATTTACACACCGATCGTCGATAACTCTCCGCTCGCGCCCACTCATGAAAATAGTTATGGAAAGAAGTTGTGTGCGAGGCACAATTATATTCTACCCCTTCGCATGTGTCATAGGCCTTTTAAAAGGAAGGCCCCTCAACACAAAGAGACACACAATCATCTCCTTCATTTTTATTTGATGTTTCAGTTCTTTTCCTCCTGCACGCCCAGTCTGTTACGCAGTCCTCCCCCCAGAGCTGTGCTATGCAGAAAACCCTGGGCTACAATTCCCCTATCTATGCATCTTACCCCAGCTTGATCTATCATGCCAGTCTTATAATTATGGGCACACCCATTATCCTACACCCCTTGACGCGCTTTCCCCTTCAGAGCTCCCCCCCGTCCTCTTGCGCTCCTCCCTTGCTTCGTATTCCCCTCCCTACTGAGCATTCCCATAGCTCTGTAACTCCTCTACTTCAATTGACCATGGCACCTAGGATGTGCCAAAGAACCATCCATGGAGGTCAAAGAGGTGCACTCCCCGATCATTACTACCAAGGACTAGATAATCTCCTAGAGTCTATTGAAGGAACATCCTTAGGTATTCACGCTAGATAGAGCCTCGAACCTGATCAAGAGGAGGAGGCCCCCATGCAAGTTTCACCAAGAGGTAGAAGTGGACCGTAGAAGTCCACTATTACGCACCATGCGCACCCCCTGCCTCGCAAGACCGAACCTATTCTAGCCCCGGAAGATGAGGGGGATGATACATATGTTTGGATTATGGGTTTCGAAGGTACCTGGACATGTGCCTCTGACGTAGAATACCCAGTGGCTCCCATCCTCTGCGCACCGGTCTCCAAGCCCTCGCATTCTCCCACTGATATAGAGGAAGTTGTTGTGCGGGTGTACATTTTCCCCATAGTGGAGGAAGATCCATACAACAATGATGAAGCTAAATACTAAGGATTGCGTAGTGGCTCAGTTCTTTCTTGTTTTTTTTCAAGCTTGCTATTACCATGGAATTTCTAGTTACACCAATGCTACAGCACATTTTGTAATTTCTAGTTACACCAATGCTTCAACGCATTTTGTAATTTCCTATTTCATATATTTTCTTAGTTGGATTCCTCCACGGAGGCAACACCTTATCTACGCAAAAAAGGCTGGGATTGGTTAAGCGCAGCTTACCAACCTAGCTTGTAGCATATGTATTATTTCTATTTTTGAATTAATATAGATTAGCCTCATTTACCAAAAAAAAATAATCTGATCAATAAAAGGCATGGGGAAACTATCTATCGGAAAAGCCTTATTTAAATCCCTAAATTAAATGAATACGTTTATCGTTCCTTGATTTTTATCAACTGGGACTAGATTCGAGACCCACTCATTTAATAGAATGGGGTATATGAAACCCGCCTTTAGCAGCTTCTCAACCTCATCTTTGACAGTTGTCGCTTTCCTAGGGTTTACCAACCAAATATTTTGTCGTATAGGCTTAGCATTCTTCAGTATTGATCTCATGTTGGACTATTGATGGATCAATTCCAGGCATTTCCTCATAAGACCATGTAAAAAAATCGTAGAAATCTTTGAAAATATTAGTATAATTTTGAATTTCTTCTGGGAGCACTCTACTCTGATTAAAATATTCTCAATTACATTGGGATCCCTGGAGATGTTCATTGGAATAGTTTCTGAAATAATAGACATGTTACCTTCAGCAAAAATTTGTGCTGGAGCAAAAGGGTTTAATATTTTATGAATATTTCTAGTTGAAGAAGGAATAGGCATACTTGATTCAACTTGATGCAAGTCTGGGAGAAAATATGACCGATGATGCAATTCATCCCACGGTCTTTCTACACTCGTCATTTCTTCTAGGATTTCCTCTTCAGATGGTTAGACAGTGTCAAGGTAGTCCATAGAGGAAGTGGAGTTAAGAGTTCAGGCCGGAGCCACATCTCCATACAAATCCTTCAGTGAAAGAGGAGTGGGATTAAAATCTACAGTGTTAACTATGAATTGGTAAGAAATTTCAACTTTAGACATGGGGTATGACATTCCACCCACTTTTCCATCCTCTAATGTGGTCATAGAGGAGGTTATGGGCCAAGGATCCGAAAAAAATTGAGTTCTGAAGAACTCTCTTTGAGAAGGGGCCTTGGATGATGAAATGGCATTGATTCAAGCGGTAGGAGTAGGAATGTTAGATCTAAGACTTGTGTGATCCATAATGTAGATAAATGTCTTTAGGAATAATCACATCATTAATATTTGGTCGATGTTTCGAACCATATAATGTGCTTCATCCTCTACCACATTAGATGGTTTCAAACGTCGACAAAATCCTAATGATGTGATTAATCTAAAAGACATTTATCTAGGAGTAGGAATATCAAAAGTACCCATCAATGAGGAATAAATTACGACTCCTAAATTCTCCACAAGAGGCTTAGAATTCTTCACCAAGGGAATACTAGAATCAGAAGATGCATTGGATTCTTTCGGATAATAATCCATTTGATCAACAGTAACAATTATCCCTTCATGGGGAAAGCATAGGATGTGAAATAATGATGATATAATGGCATCCATTCATAAATCCAATTTTGTCCCAATAAAATATTATAATCCAAATTAGCATCAACTATTTCCACCTTGATATTGACCACCTTTCCCCCAGAAAAGATGGGAAAGGCCAGAAAAAATCCATGTGGCCTATGAGAATGACCATCAAATGCTGTCAGGAGAGTAGGTGAAGGAACAACTTGAGGAGATCTGATAGCATTCCAACATGCAATCGACATGACGCATATGGAATCTCCCTCGTCAACTACGGTTTGAAAGATATTCATTTTCCAATATGTAGATTTGATCTAGAAATCCATGTGATGAGGGAGTCTCTTCTTAATATTTGACATGCCAAATTTAATAACAAGAGATTTTTTTGGATCTATCACCCAAATTGCACTGAGCAGTGCACTCCTTTGTGTTGGGCATGACTGTAGTACCTCTAACATAGAAATCACACAAGGGATTTGGACCATATCTTCAATAATGGAGTAGCTTTGGGTAGCATTGGCATTAGGATTAATCATCAAAAATTTTACAGTGTCTTTCGGCATCCGAGGTATAGGCTCAAATACAAGCCTCTCAATATGGAGCAGCTCTCGAACATCATGGGAAACCTTAGCCATAGAGGATTCTGGTTAACCATAATCATGTGATCTTGTAGCAACATCAACATGAGAGCTCATCATGTATACATTCGATGGAGTTTCTCATTCCTGGTTCCCCCCTGTGGTAGTCCCAGTATTAGCATTCACGTCAATAAGCATTTTCTGCCCTTGGGGAAAAGGGTTAGTCAAAACAACTTGGGAGCTAGAAGAACCCTGTTGTGCTAACAAGCGCTAAGTGTCATGAATCTTAGGGAAAAGATGAGTTAAATGATCTCCATTGCACAATTTTCAAGGAAACTTAACTTTCTTTTTTTACTCCTTTTTACCCTCCCCAGTATTATTATTGGGTTTTTTCGCATTTCCCTTCCCATCCTTCTATTTCTTCTAACCACGTCCATTTTTATTCATTTTTTATTTCCTTTGGGTTAAAATATTGGACATCGTTAATAGTTAAAAGTTGATAAGGCATAGGCACTGACAGTGATGCCTAAATTCAAGAAGCAGTTTGTGAAGGCAATTGCTGCAATTGATTCAGCAGGTTAGCCATGCTATTATTGATCGATCTAACTAGCCTGTCGTCATGGGGACCAATATTGGGTTTGGCTAAATCGATCTTGGATCAAGGAGAATTGAGAAAAATCTTATAGAGTATTCCAGATTGACAATATATAAGTTCTAACTGTTGGGCTCTGAAGATAGCATGTTCTTCAGTGAACACTCCGAAGAGTGACACATCCTTAGAAATCTCTGGCTGTAAATATTTTAAAAAAAAATTGAGAAGGAATTCATTAGGAATATAGAACTTAATTATCCTCTTCCTTCTTCGTCATTCTTGGATATGGTCAAAAATGTGAGTTGCCTTATCTTGTTGGAAACTAGGCAATAACTCAGCTCTAGCATCATATCAGACAGGTAACTAAAAATGGTTAAAAAAAATATTATCCAAATCACCAAATGAATAAAAGGTACCCCCACTAAGCTATATATACCACTTTGCATCATTTCTAGTTAAGGTGCATTGGAACAATCTCAACCTGATTGAATCATCAATTAGGGAGTTGGATGAACACCATAAATGGAATGTTATTACATAGTCATTTGAATCCTCTCCAAACTTCCCTTCGAATTTGGGAATATCAGATAGAATTTTGGTGGGAACCAGAGGCCAAGCTAGATTATATTAGATCGGGTCATTTCTCAATTTTGAAGGATCTGGAAAATTTAGGGTTTCCAATAATGGTAAGCGTGGAGGAGCTTGAGAATTCTACCCATCATGAGTAAGATTCCCAACGTTAAGAAAATAATACCCTGTATTTTTAGAGGCACCAAGTCGCCAAGGATTATTCGTAGAAGTGTTTGAACCATAGGGGAATCCTTGTGGTCCAGAAGTATTCAGAGGAATACCTCCTCATGTCGAAGGGTTATCAAACATAGAGAAATTTCCCCCCATCGAAGCACTAAAAGGAGAGGAAATACCTTGATAATAGTTCCATGAATTGGCAAAAGGAGAAAAAACCTAAGAGGTCCCTACGGAGGAGAAAGGCATATTCCCCTATTGACCAAAAAATTATTGATTCACGCCCCCTAAACCATTAAAATTAGGGTTAGTCCATCCTTGACCTCCTTGAAAAGGATTAAAACCTTGACCTTAAGTGGAGAAAGGAAATGATCCTATGTTCAAAGAAGGGTCAGAAAGGGGTATATGACCACTTCCAAACGGAAAACCCTGGAAGGATTTTGAACCACTTGCCATAGAAGTGAATGTTTTGAAAGAAACAAATGAAATTATTAAAGGAACCAAAGTAAATGCACTATAAGGCATCCCGAAAGGAAAGGAACCAGCATGGAAAGCAAAATAATTGGTGTCCCCACTCGAATATGGAATGGAGGTAGATCCAAATATTGCAGTACTAGGTGCAATACTGGATATAGAAATTGCACCTATTCCTTCAACTAAAAGAGGAGTATGCACACTAGTAGTACCCATACCCGAAATTGTGCTCCTAGCAGTGGCTATCGAAAGAAAAGGAAAAAAAATCAAGGCCTGTTGGCATTGAGTCGAGGTCCCAATGTATAATATGACATCTAGAGAATTCAGAGAAAGGGGTGAAGAAGGAGGCATAGGGGACTCAGGAATATCTTCAACCTCAACCTCGTCTTCTGAAAGGAAGATAACCTAGAAAGTATTGGAGTGTTCCTGTCGAAACAACAACTTACACTATGTCCACCCTGTGAAACAATAGCCCCAAGTGGAGGATCAATCTCCAATGCGTTTTTTGCTACTAGTTGGAAATCACCAGCAAAATTGCTCCTATGCCTTCTAGAAGAAGGCTCGACACTCGCAAGTGAGAGCCCACGAAGCCCCCTGGACCGACGAACTAGTCGATCAAACACTTTTAATTATTAAGAGAACTTAAAAAGACTCAAAACTTATAAAGTTATGGAAATCTAGGAGCAAAGAGAACTCACTAAAAAAATGTCCCTAAAGATACAACCAATCAAGCTACTTCCAGGTATTTCTGCTCCAGGTGATTAGGACAAGACACCAAAATACAATAAATTTAATATAAGGACCTTTCGAAAATAGTCTGGGGTAATTATGCCCCAGGTCTACTAGAGAAAGTAACAAAAACAGCTACGCTGACCTACAGACAAAAATCCTTTGCCGGTGGAAGTACTTGATCTTTGTAAGGGCACCCTCCATAAGTACTAATGAGAGTGATACAACATCTGCCTCAAGTACCATGGGTATTCCCCCCTGCAGTCACCTATGCAGTCCCTAGGAAAGGCAACTAAGGTCACCAGTTCGTACCGAAAGCCGCGTGGAATAGTCTTTGTCGGGATCCAACAAGTAGGAGAGGGGGTATCTCTCTTCCCTGTCTTCACTCACCCTCTTGCTTAACTCGCGTATGAGAAGAGCTTCCCTGGACAACTTAACGACACTGGATTTCACTCTTTTAATCAACTTCTATGTTTAAATTTAGAGTGCCCTTGGAGATTTAACTCTCCACACACCTATTCCAATGCCCTAAATGTCCTAGACTAGTTGATGTATATATGACAAATCAAAAAAATCTAATTCATTTTAATTTTAGCGCTTGATTTAATGGTTTTTTTTAAGTGATTTCTACTCATGGTTCTATGAACAAACTAAGAAAGAAAAAAAATTATTTTCTTTTCAAAATAAACACTCACACACTCAAAATCTATCAAAAAGACTATAATTCTTACAGTGCAACTATCCTAATTCAAACTAAAATGCTTGATGCAAGATTGTAAGGACTACTATTAAAGAAAGAAAATGTGTTTTTCAAAGAAATCAAGAGGCCAAAACTTGACAAAAAGGAGGAAGAAATTCAAACAAACTTTCCTCAAAATCAAGCAAATTCAACCTAATGAAATGACTTCACACTTGCTCAAAAATAAAAAGAAGACCAAAAACAAAACCAGAAGAAAAATAAATCCAACAAAAGGTGTTTTTGTCTTTTTTTTTTAAGGGAAAAAGAGTCCTTGAGAAGACAAGACTACCAAATATTTCAAGATCAAATTCAAGCATAAAGAACCTAAAATTTCACAAGCCATAGTAATCATTTAAATGATGAGACTTAAAGTGAAAACATACTATAAACTCAAACAAACTGATTTGAACAACAACATAAAATCTCCAACAAGCACGAAATATTTCAAGAAGACCAAAAAACTTTTCAAGATTGCAAGAAGCACTTTCTCAATAACAAATAAAAAACCAAATAGGTCAACTTAAAATAAAGCAAGGAAAATTAATTTAAACGTTGGGTTATAAGTGAATTGAAACCAATTCCCTGTCCAAAGACTCTTAACAACCAAGAACTTCACCTAGAAGCCTTGAACACAAACTCAAAAACCAAAACTTTACCAAAAGTCAAACCCTAGGTTGACTACGTATTTCCACAAAGAGAGATAGGAAACTAAAAATATGCAAGAAGAAAGACTCTCCCAGACAACCAATGACTGTAAAGAAGCAATAAAACAAACAATACCCTTTAATCGAATCATAATTTGATCAATCATTCAAAACCAAACATACGCGACTTTGTAGTGACAGACCTGTGTATCTATGCAACTGTACTCAAGGAAAATCGTGTATATTTGTGTTTATTTGGAAAAAAAAGCATGTGTACATGACTGTGTGAAAGAAAACCCACGTATAAATAAGCCATCAAAGAAAAAATAAAAATTTAGGTCTAATCTAGAAGATCAAACTACTTTCCCAGGTTGCAAAAAAATCAAAGAGACTAGAAAAATCAAGAAATCAAATAAGGAGGCCTAAATCAAGATATAAACAACCCTTACATGGAAATAAAATATTGTATTCTGCAATGGAGTCACCAATTATTTTGCGAGAGAAAAATCCCTAGGGTTAGGCTTGAGTACCCCAACAGATCGAACGAAATCTACCATAAGAAGCAAGCAAACAAGCAATCTTAATGCATAAAATGCTAAAATGGGATGAAGAGAGAGTACCTGTAGGTCCTACATTTGAAGTCATTCCCACAGGGTTCAAACACTCTGCTTCCTCCAAAGCTTCAAAACCTACAACACATTCCAAAGAAGCATATATACTAGCAATATTTCAAAGCATGCTCAAGATATGAATGTTAAATCATATAAGCATATGGATATAAATCATGAAATCATACATAATTAGATCATAACATGAATTAAAGCATAAATATCATAACGTTCAGGAACGAGACAGAGCTTCTTTATTAATATCAGCAAAGAAATGTGGAAGAATACAACCTGATTTGACCATGACGCCAAGCGAAACCTTCCTCCGGATCTATCCATCGCAAGCCTCAACAATTCTCTTTCAAGTGAATACACGTAGATGTCAAATGAAGGAGATGAACATCTCTATAAGGAAATAAGGGTTTCCTGTAACTGGGAATGGAAGAGGCACAGGAATCTTAGACTTGATCAGGGACCAATTGACTATAATATCAATATCCTATCTCTCTCCTCTTTAGGCATTCCCATGAGGTGTATTTATACCAACCCAAAATAGTTGTTTCAGCCAGGATATAGTTAGGCCACGGGCTCCTATAGGTGGGCTTCTGATGTAACCCGTAAAACTCGCCCAAAAAACAGGATTTTTATATTTTTTTATATTTCAAATTATACACACATGTTGGATATAGTTGGACCCACTTGTGTATGCACTTTTTGAAGGGAATAGTTGCGTATGAAATTCTAATAATAGTTTTTTAATAAAGTGATAAAGTCTAAAGGGAAAGGACTTCCCAACGCCATAACTCAAAGCATCAAGTCTGCAGGGGTGTTGAATGTTGTTATAACAGTAACTCGGCCTCTTGGAAAAGTGATTGTGCTACCCTTGGGAATTTTGATCTGCTGCCCACACTAAACAACAAAATTCCTTCCTTTCACTTTTGAGCTCTCCCGCTAATCAACTGCGTTGTCATACCATGTGAAATTTTTATCTATTTCACCAACTAGAAATGATTCTTCTAACTAGAAATTTAATTATGCAGTTTATTTTCTACGACAAACAACGAATAAAACCACAAATGTAATTGTCACCATAAAAATACTACAGAAAATAAAACACTAAAAATTGAGAAATTTAGCACACACAAAAATTTTGACATGGTTATTTTTGGACAATTGTGCCCAAAAAAACCCAATGCAAAAAAACCGGTGCAGCAGATGAGGGTTTTATTATTACTATTCTGCAACAACTCTGAGTACAATAATTTAGATGCCCAACTGGAAATCTAATTTGTGGAAAATACTAGCAAAATTACTGTGATAATTTTCTCTCACCCCATAGCTAATTTCTTCCACCAAAATCACCTCCCTAACCTTTGTTTTGAGCCTCCCACGTCACCCTTCTGCGCAAAGCTTACGCTAGCCCTATAGTAATTTCAACCTTCCTTCGTTTTCCTCTTCTGGGGACTAAAATCCTTCCTCCTGGAATGCTAATGCCATCCTCTTCCACCTGCTACTCACCCTCTGGCTCTATCTTCTCTGTTGAGTTTTTTCTACTGAGAAAATTGAACTGCTTGGGAAACTGAGTATCTGCACTTATATTTTTCTCCATATACCCATCAAATTCTTATAATAATCTTTCGTTGGAGCACCAATATCCAAGACTAAAACATAATCGATGACCCAAATTAATTCCTTGTCGATCTGTGTGAGTTTCTATATGATTCTCACCTAATATCAATTAATAGTAATTAATTAATTGTATTCCCTAAGTTTAGACTTCGGAAATATTTAAAAATTGGTTAATAATCCAATTGAGACACTTCTAGGCGGAATTTCTAGAAATGATTTCTGGGTTTTGGATATCTCATGTATTTTAGCCTCTCCACAAAATTTCATGGCTAGAAAACATTTTATGCTACAAAACCTAACACTCAACATTGTAGATTTATTTCTACTACATAGGGATTTTCAACACATTTGGTACCAAACATGCCTTTACAACCTTGAAGGTATACTTCCTACATCCTGTCAACCTTTACACTAAACCCTCACTTTATGTAGCCTACATACTTATCAAAAATATTTTCCATGATGTTATCACCAATTTTGTGCTTGATTGGCTGCTTATCAAACAACTCAGTGTAACTGTTTCAAACCACTTCTAACTGAAAATTAGCCTCTTCAGTTTGAGAGGGCTCTCTCAAAGGGGGTTTATGATTTTGAATAATGATAGTACTAGATGGCTAACTCTATGGAAATTGTAACTTGTTTTGTATGATTGTAGGTTGAGAAATGCAAGCTTGCTACCATTGGGCTTATGGAGTCAACAACTAGTAGTTTCAGTGACAACAGGTTATTTACATGGAAGCTGAGGCAGATATAGGTTTTTAACAGAGGAAACTCACACACACAACATAGGAAAACACAGTCATTTCACCACTAAAGAAATTCAGAACATAATATTATGATTTCTGAGTAATTAGAGATGAAATCTACTGCAAGTGATAAAACATAAGATAAAGATCAATAAGATATCAAAAACCTCATGAGAATCTTAGGTCTGTAAAGAAGAATGTCAGTTTGTATTATTGATATTGGTCAAAAACATACAACCAATAGTATTTTGAAAATATTCTCCAACCCCTTACTACTTTGATGTTTTGTCTTTAAATAAACATTCTTTACAACAAGGATGATCTGCCTGGTGGCTAGATCCTTGAATTCTCCTATGACACCTTTCATAACTGAAATATATAACTTACAATAGAAAACTGACAGCTACCCTTTAAAGAAAACAACTCCTAATAAGACTCTATGTCCTATTTATTACATTCCTATAACTTATCTTTGAAACAGTTACATGATGGTTACAAAATAAATATCACATTCTGGAAAGACATATTACCAAGATCATCTCTACTTTACACATTTAAAACATCCCTATATTTGTGGAACATAACCCTGCCTTTTAGGAATATATGACCCTTATCTTCAACGTTGTTTTGGCTGATGACTTGTCTTCATGGCACTCCCTTTGAGTCATAAATATATGAGAATAAGCTCCCTTCACATGTTGGAGGTCTCCAGCTAGCAAAAACTACTTTTAATATGCCCAAACCTTCAACAATTTCTCGCTACAAAAACATGATAGTTTCATAGAGATTTTTGGTAGCTTGGGAAAAGTGGCTTTTCCATCCACCCTCTTCAATTCTTTGTTTTTCCATCATGTTAATCATGTCATGACACCTTACCACCATGGATTCCCCTTCTTGAAACATTCAAAAAGTGACTTTAAAAGAAAAAAGACACCTACAGGTTTTTTCGTAGTGTATTTCTAGCTTCAAGCCTGAGGTACGCTACGAAACTATGTAAAACCCTAGAAATTGCCCCTTTCAAAATTGTCTTCAAAAACTAACCTCCATCTTCAAAATTTTGATTCTCTGCATGCTATAAACCTCCTAAGTCATATTCCATCTCAATTTATTAATGTTGTGGTGTTTCTTCATCATTAACAATCAGTTGGCTAATGGGCTCTTCTACTACTGTCATCTTCAAACATTTATTTTCCAGCTCCACATGAATTAGATCCAATTGTTGCTCTAGATCTTTCACTTTGTCCTTTAATTCCCTGTTCTTGGATTGCAGGTGCAAGTTGACCCTTTTTATGTGCTTTACCTCTCCTCTTAGTGGTTGAGTCCACTTTATCATCTTTTCTATATTTTCCAAGGTCTTTGAGACACTTGTGACTTGATCTTCCTAGATTTTCCTCATTTGTTCAAACTGAACATTCTTAGCTCTATGCTTCTTTGCCTATTTATTTAAGACTGATATCTCTTCACCTGCCACTTTCAATTTCTCTTTAAGGGTTTCAATTTCTGATTTTTCAATGATTTTCTTTTTACCCTTCTTTTGTTTGATAACCAACTCCTATTTTTCAGGTGAGGAGAGGTCTATGACGCTTGATGGTGGCTGAGCAGTTTCACTGACCTTCTGAGTCTCTTTGCTGATTTCCATGACCTTTCTTGCATATCTAGTCATTGAATTTCTAGGTTGAAACATAAAACCAGCATCATCACTTGAAAACTCTAAATTTTTAGCTGTCTTTCCTTTCTTTAGCTTTCTTCCTCCATCTTCAAAGTCTTCAGCTTGGAAAATTGGAGTTTCTTCAATGTCAATTGCATGCAAGATGTCCTCTAAGTTTATTTTAGCCACTATTTGGCTCCTAGTAACTCTCTTGCTGCTCTGTTTGCTAATTGTTTGCTTTTGTTTTGAAGGTGTTGTTTTAGGTGTCTTAATCTTCTGCAAAGGGTATATCTCCATGCTCACTGGTTCTAGTGGGAATGATCTATTCCCTTCTTCAACTTGCTCTGCCACTGTTGGTGATGAAATACTTCTAGGTTTGGAAACCCTTTTAGGAGTGACAACATTAACTTCAAAACCACTCATGAACATAAAGGATGTCCAGTCTCTGTCTAATCTCTTCAACTCATCTAACACCAACAACTTAATCAAACCATGGTGAAAGAGGGAGGTTTCATTTCCTTTTGTTTTAACTTGAACATATGGGGTACCCCCTTCTAAGACTTGACAAATAAAGAACAAGTCAAGTGACCTCTGCAAAAATGCGGAAAGAATCGAGGTGGTGAGTATACCATGTGAAATTTTATTACGTGGGTGAAATACTGAATGATCATCAAAATCTTTCACTACACTACATTAAAAACAAATTCCGACACTTGGTTAAGTGGCGCTTTGACCAATGTAATTTCCCAATTTTTTCACATCCCGCCCCAAAAATAGATAGCTGTCGACGTTTATAGAAAGGTGTCGCAATACTGACACTTAGAAAAGTGTCGCCATTGCGACGTTTGGAGGAAGACGTCGCACTGGCGACACTATGGCCCAACGCGTCGCTATTGCGACGACTACAAGTGCGACACAATGTCTAAGTGTCGTAATTGCGACGTTTGGAGGCCTTCGTTGCAATAGCGATGCCTTTTCCTCCGTCGGTATAACGACACTTATATGCACGCTAAAATACAAAAACGAAACTTATATGCACGGTACATAAAAATGATTTTATTGTTTCGTATCCGTCGTAATAGCTATATTAACGTCTGATATCACGCGCGCATCCGCCCTCGGCTCTTGCAGAACAGCATTCGCCCTCAGCTCTTGCAGAACAGAATTTTCCCTCAGCATTCGCCCTCAGCTCTTGCAGAACAGAATTTGCCCTCAGCATTCGCCCTCAGCGTTCGCCCTCAGCTCTTGCGAACAGCATTCACGAAGACTCTTATAAAATGGTAAATTCTTCTTTCCCAGACCTTCCTCTATGATAGATAGAAACTCTAACCCAGGTTTTTGTTTTTAAATTCGATTCATTCGTTGTATTAAGTGTAAGTGTTCTCTCTAGATGTCAAGAATCAAGATTCAATACCCTCTATTATCTTCATCACCCAATACAAGCTTTAAATTTGTCCCAAAGAAACACTTATTAATTTGGCAGCCATTATTTCTCCCTGCTTTAAAAACCCTACATTTAAATGAAAACAAGCATTGCATTTCAACTACAAAAATCAATTAGTGTTCAAATTTACATGTGTGCTACATTAACGTCTGATATCACGCGCGCATTCGCCCTCCGCTCTTGCAGAACAGCATTCGCCCTCAGCATTCGCCCTCAGCATTCGCCCTGAGCTCTTGCAGAACAACATTCACCCTCAACTCTTGCAGAACAGCATTCGCCCTCAGCTCTTGCAGAACAGCATTGGCCCTCAGCTCTTGCAAAATGGTAAGTTCTTACTGCAGGCCCTTCCTCCTATAGAGGGTTGACCCTACAGCCTAACCAAATAGCTCCACTTGAGAAAAATTTTCATAATCTTGGGGCTGGATATACTGCAAAGCAAACAATTGTAGTTATCATTCGTGCTCCAATATATTAATATACTTTTTACAATGAAATGAAGATAGGGAAACAAGCAAATGCTAGCCATCATACAATGCTTTGACATAAGAGTTTTGAGTGACATACTTGAAAAAAGAACTCATCGACTGATATTTATAATCATTTGAGTTATTCAATTTAAACACAATGTCAAGAATCAAGATTCAATACCCTCTATTATCTTCATCACCCAATACAAGATTTAAATTTTTCCCAAAGAAACGCTTATTAAATTGGCAGCCATTATTTCTCCCTGCTTTAAAAAACCTACATTTAAATGAAAACAAGCATTGCATTTCAACTACAAAAATATATTAGTGTTCAAGTGTACATGTGTGCATCACTTGTGTAGGGTATTCCTTTTCCACTTTCACTTTATCCAAGAATGTGTGCAGTATAGTTCATATTTTTTGTGATTTAGATTATCTTGAAAAAGGAAAGGTAAATTATTTCCCATGGAAAAAGAAGGTTTTCCCTTTTTACTACTGGAAATGGTACAACAAAGTTCCATTTCTACCCGAAACTCCTATGAAAGAGGAACCAAATAAAGGCCATGTCCTCAATGGACATCATTTGGCTTTGAAAATGGCCATTGCACCGTGTTGTTTCTTATATTACATCACGATAGTTTCTTAGGTCATTTCTTGTTTCTTGAGATGAAAAACAACCAAAGAAATCGTGAAGATCCTTTCAAGAAATAAATGACCATTTCTCAATCATATCTCAACTATTTTTTATTTTATTCGGTGGTTGCTTACTTTGAGAGAAATTTGACACTTTTATAAGGAATATAACATAAAAACACAAAATGGGAAGGAATTGATGATGTAGATGACCTTTAGTTGTTGTCAATTAAGAATTGATAATACACGATGCATGTTATGTACTACAAACTAGATTCCTTCCTGGAGTTAGGACACAGAGTATTGAATCAAAGTTGTAGTTTCTAACTTCTTGTATTGGTTCATCAATCTTGAAATTGAGACATTGCATGTCTTCATTGCTTCATGTTTGAATAATTTGCATCATATCGTACAATAGGAAATTAGGAATTATGATTATTATTACTTTATGGATCTGTAAGTTACTTTTAAGTTTGCATGGTTTAGTGTGAAATTATTCTAGTCCCCAAACACATATAATCAAGGAATTATAACGTGATTTCAAACATTAAATATCAACAAAATTGTTTAAAGGATATTGAAAGGAAAAAGGTGATGGAAGATAGAAAGTGCCTTACTTAAATGATCTAAGGATTTTTCAATAGTTGCTCCAAAAGCTTCACTTCAAGGCCCTTCAAGATCGTCTCCAACAATGCTATACCATCGGCTTCAACAATGTTGCTCCAAAAATGTCCTCAAGGTCTTCACAACAAGTTTACTAGAAGTTGCTCCAACAATATATTCAATAAGGTCTTCATTGTCAACGCGTCTCTTGTTTGGGTGCCTTAATGTGCAATGACATGTTTCCAGGACTGAATTCAATGCAAGGCATATTTGAAACTCTAACTTTGTCGTCCGATGTCTTATTAGAAATTATTTCAGTTTTCATTTTGTGTTTTTAAGTTAGATATTTTTTTCAAGTTTTTACATTTATAATTTTATTGCAATGTGGCAGACTGATGAGAGCAGTGCAGGAACAACCCAGAGACGGGATGATCGCGGAAAGAGGCCAGCGGAAGAACATGTAAAGTGCCGGCATTGCTCTATCTTCAGGTATTTTAGTTATTTACATAATTGAAATAATATTAATTTTGTTCAAATATGCAGACACCTAGCCATGGTACGCCTGATGATTCCCTCTTTGAGGAAGAGCTTTCTTCATCCCTATCTCCAGTGTTCTTGTTGCGAAAAAGGCATGAAATGCAAGGTCAGAATTTAATACTTTGATAGACGCGCCTCAAACACCTGAAACAGAAGAGAAGATAAAACAACTTATGAGCCAGCTAGAAAGATATCAGGTAATAATAAAAATTCAAAAGGATATTTTTTTTGTTCTGCATGAGATGAATTGTGATAGTTTGATTTTTAATTTTTACATTGACTAAACTAACAAAAAGTTCTTTTGTATGTAGTGTTTTCTGGCACTTGTTGAATCCGGTGTTGGTGGTAGTGGGACACAAGGGCAAGAGATTTCCCAACAACCCTCTTGTACACCTTCTACTCCTTTAGGTGCCAGGCAAGAAACACACCCTGCCCAAGCAGACACCCAGCCAACCACTGAACTTGTTGGCAATGATGAGGCTGATATGGCCAACTACATTATTGCGTTTCCTGGAGCTACACGTGTCAGCTCCACAGGGACCATTAATGGCACGTTGTTGGTGAACGATGAAGGTGTCCCTATAAAGCATGTACAACTCCCAGGTAAATTTTAATATTTTAACTATTTCATGTACTTTATCTAAAACATATTTATCATGATTTTTATTTTTAAATTAGTGATAATATCTTCTTCTTCTTTTTTTTCTGTGTAGGAAACAATGAGTTCTACAGGTATCTGGAGAGCCATGCGTTGGTAATTTTTGGCCCAACCATACGCACAGGGTGGAATTCCCAGAGTTCCAACCTGAAAAAGAACTTCTAGATTATCTAGAAACCCTTTTTGGGGTCGGCATATTTGACAGAACAGCGGTGGCTCGGGTTGCCGGCAAATATTTGAAATATACCAGGGACACCTATAGGACGCAATTGCAATTTAACCCTAGATATGAGCATCCTCTCACAGTTCCAGAGAGTGAGTGGAGAGCACTCATCCATGACGGAAAAAAGAAAAGGGCAAAGAAAGAAGGAAAAATGCCAACTGGACCCGCAAGGTAAATTACAACTTTAATTCAATAGCTTTAATTTTCTCTATGTCTAAAATAAAAGTGTGCTACATCATATCTGACTTCAATCTTTTGATGCTAGGTTTCCTGACACTTCAAAGGAAACCAAAGCTAGGATTGAAAAAAAGGGCCATCACAAGCTAGGCCAGGGCGGCTACTTGAAATTAGCTGCAAGAATTGTAATTAAGTAGCTAAACTTCTTATAATTAATTGTATCGCCTTCCAACGTTTTTGTAATCCTATCAAATATGATTAAAAATACACAATCATATGTAATGTAGGGTGATGACTTCGGAATAGAAACTACAGAGGAAGATAAAAATATCACTTTCCATTTCGGCTATCAAGCCGTAGTTGAACGTCGCAGAAGCTTGGGGCAGGTCCCAAGATCCAGAATGCATGATAAGGTAAAACATTAACCTTTCAATATGTTTGTTTTCGTCCATAAATTTAATGTCTAACAAATTTGTTTAAATCAGGGGAGCAACACTACCGACGAGGCAAATAACCTAGTTTTAGAGCCAGATGTAGATGATCCTCACGTGCAACCTGATCATTGTAGTGGGGACCAGGCCGACAATGCTACTATCAGTGAGGGTCGTGACGGTAATTAATTTCCACTTATAATTTTTCTAATTATACCTTGATGGTTGTCCTTATAACGTTTTTTGTTTAAATGACAGAGAATGTTTCCCTTGAGGATCTTACCACCAGAGAGGAAGACAGGGCAACAGTCCCAACGACGACAATTGGTGCACGAGGTAAATAATCTCATTGCAATTTTTTTTATTAATATTACCGAACTAGTTCAATGATATTTAAAAACTGACAATTAAAATTTAATATTATCTGTTTTTGTAGGCGATGCCCCGTCACTGGATGAGACTAGACATCGTGACTACGCAACTAGGTCTGCGGCGACAACTGGTGCACCAGGTAAATAATCTCATTGCAATTTTTTTTATTAATATTACCGAACTAGTTCAATGATATTTAAAAACTGACAATTAAAATTTAATATTATCTGTTTTTGTAGGCGATGCCTCGTCACTGGATGAGACCAGACATCATGACAATGCAACTAGGTCAGCGGCGACAACTGGTGCACCAGGTAAATAATCTCATTGCAATTTTTTTTATTAATATTACCGAACTAGTTCAATGATATTTAAAAAATGACAATTAGAATTTAATATTATCTGTTTTTGTAGGCGATGCCCCATCACTGGATGAGACCAGACATCGTGACTCCGCAACTAGGTCAGCGCCGACAACTGGTGCACCAGGTAAATAATCTCATTGCATTTTTTTTTATTAATATTACCGAACTAGTTCAATGATATTTAAAAACTGACAATTAAAATTTAATATTATTTGTTTTTGTAGGCGATGCCCCGTCACTGGATGAGACCAGACATCGTGACTACGCAACTAGGTTAGCGACGACAACTGGTGCACCAGGTAAATAATCTCATTGCAATTTTTTTTTATTAATATTACCGAACTAGTTCAATGATATTTAAAAACTGACAATTAAAATTTAATATTATCTGTTTTTGTAGGCGATGCCCCGTCACTGGATGAGACCAGACATCGTGACTACGCAGCTAGGTCAGCGGCGACAACTGGTGCACCAGGTAAATAATCTCATTGCAATTTTTTTTATTAATATTACCGAACTAGTTCAATGATATTTAAAAACTGACAATTAAAATTTAATATTATTTGTTTTTGTATGCGATGCCCCATCACTGGATGAGACCGGACATCGTGACTATGCAACTAGGTCAGGGACGACAACTGGTGCACCAGGTAAATAATCTCATTGCAATTTTTTTTATTAATATTACCGAACTAGTTCAATGATATTTAAAAACTGACAATTAAAATTTAATATTATCTGTTTTTGTAGGCGATGCCCCGTCACTGGATGAGACCAGACATCGTGACTACGCAACTAGGTCAGCGGTGCGGGTCGAAAGGCACGAAACAGGAGCAGAGCATGATGATATTGATGATGTAATTAGGAGCTTTAAAAATAGGAAGAAGAAAAAGAAAATTCGATAATGTAAAATATTGTATTATTATAAGACAAACGTTACCAATGACCATACTTGGAATGTTTTTTGCGTTATATAAAAAACTCATTTATCATACTATTTTTATGTCAAGCATTAATTGCAATGTTTCTTTGCGTATTTTTTGTTGAATTGTTTTTTTATTAGTTATTGAATATTTTTTTTTATGCTCATGAAAGTAAAAAATGAAATATAGATTGGGTATTGGGGAATTGAGAGTGATGTGAGAGGGGGGGGGGGCATAAGAGCTTCCACCTTCACGTGGTTGGCCCTGTTTAGTAGAGAATAATTTATTGGAGCGATTTAATCTTGGAGAAAACCACCCTCGATCCAGTGTAGCAACAAAAAAGTCACTGTTGACTTAGTTGCTACTCTTTCAGATCGTGGGAGGCTTGTTCCAAGTTCATGCGACTCCAATAAATTGTTCTTGAAACGAAGAGGAGCTTATTCGGGTATGTTTTGACATTTTCAACATATGTTCTAACATTATCATAAGAATGCATCTTAGAGTAAAAAATACTACATCAATTACTTGTATTTATTGTATAGATAATGATGGATTTTAATTGACTTGGCAGTGCAAGTACAAATCCTCTTGCATCATGAGCAATACAACTTGTCAACCAGGGTCATGTCCAGGATATTTTTGCTTGTGCGCTTGACCAGGTTCGTAATGTCACATTTAGTAAGTTCCTTTACAGTTCATAATTCAATATTAAGCTTGTTCATGATTATTATCTAGGTTTTTTGTATGTGTTTTTTCATCTATTTGATTGTAAGCAACTCTGCATGTTTCATGTTGTTCACTATGATTTCTCCCATTACCACTCCCGGGATGAATACGACTTTATTGTTACATAGGTTAATTTATTGTTACTATGATTTCTCCATTTACGATTTCATAGGTTGCATCATGTAAAGTTGTCAATCTCAGGTTGGTGATGAGCTTTAGTTCTCCAGATTTGGGGCTTTTCTGATATTTTCTCCCTCATGTCATTCCTGCATCACCTCGTTGTTTGAGCATACCAATTGTCTACCACTTGTACCAATTGGCACATGTCAATCTCTGAGTGGTGCCACATTTCACCTATTTTCAGTGAGAGTTTAGGGTTTCTCTAACATAGCTTCAGAAATCCGATTCGGTGCTTGCTTGAATATTTTCACATAATACTCATGGTTTGGATTGATGAGCATGTTCTGAATGGTTGGTTGATTCATAATAACCACCCATATAGTCATCTTGAGATATTTCAGAAGTTTTCTCGGGTTTCCTTTTTCACCGTTTCTAGTGGGTGGGATGGTGTGGGCTGATCCATCAATACTGGTGCTCTTGTAGTAGGGAATTTGTTTTTGGGGATATAAAGGAGCATTTGATGTAGATATCCCATTGGATGCATTCATAGATTGGCACGAGAGGTCTAGAATTTAAATTAAAAATATGCAACCTCTAGCATGGCAACCTGAAGGCTGCGAGAGACACTGGTTAAAGATTGTTTTGTGGTGGCCTTAATATAGTCGTGATTTATTTCTATTATCTTAATGCAAATATATAGTCCGGTCTCATTAAAATGAGGATTGTGGTTGTATTTCTCTTTGGTTGTTTCTCTCTTAATGCTCCATAAGTTTCCAAAAGTTGCGATAGTTGTTTAGTTTGCCTGTTACAACTTAAAAAGTGGTTTTTAGCAATGGGAGTCATGTTTTTTAAGGTTCATACTAATATGAAGATCTTGTAATTCTATATTCAGCATAAGAGAAGATGGCCTCTGCTTTGGGCAGTATGACAACAATTGCCACATCTACCTCATTGGGTAACAATGGAAAGGGAAAGAAGTTGGGTGCAATGTTTGATAATTATGGCAGACAATTGTCTTCTCTTTCAGTTTTTTCACCCATTTCCTTTAATCGCTCAAGTAGAAGAGGGACTTTGAGATTACGCGACAGAGAGAAGGTAGTTAATACAAGAGCTATGGAAAAGGAGTTGTACTTCAACAAGGATGGCTCAGTGACAAAAAAATTGCAGGTCAGAGAAAAAATTATGTTAAAGGAAGGTCACCTGCACGTGAAACTTCACTGCGGTGGATCTTTCCTTGTCCACTTATATTTGATTTTAATGTGTTATTTTAATTTTTCATGGAGGGTTGTTATTTTAGATGTGTGCTCTGGTTTTATTTTTAACGTTGTATTAGTTCCCCTTCTTAAATGTCTTAGATTTGGTAGGCATAATTTGAAAACTCAAAGGTGAAAGGAAACATATTTGTTACCCAGTGGTCTAAAAGGAAAGGGTTATGGCTGAGTCAAATTTTATTGTTATTGACAGTGTAATGAAATTTATCTCAATGCTATGGTTTTGGCCTTTTTATTGGTTGAATTAGAGGACCCAATTGAAAATATTGAGGCCAAGTAGGCTGGTTTTCCTTTTTGCTGATGGTTTGGTGTATCTAATTGAATTAGTTGCCTAAGGTATTTTTGGTTGCAAACTCCTTTTCATTTTTCATACAGTATTAGCCTTGTGGAATACATTTGATTGTGTGGTCTTGTTAGATCTACAACATTTGTAGTTGTTTAGTCTTATGGCCAAGGTGCACTTTTATTATGGAAATAGTTGATGCAATATTGTCATTTAATCCTTACTGCAGGGTAGCATGTTGAGAAGTTTCTTGTGAAACATTTGGTATTGAAAATGACACTTGATCCTATACAACATCATGCACTTGACTTCAAAATTTATATTCAAAGTGTGCCAGACAATTCTTGCAAAATTTCAAATATTTATGTTGTTTTAAACCATTATCTTTTTCATGTATTGGATGCTGAAAATGTGAAAAAGACTTTGCTATGAAACCAACTGGTGAATAATTTCCAGCAAAACAACCACTTCCAAGACATGATTTAGAAGTAGAACATATGTACTTATGTAGCATAGAAAGATATCCTTGATGCATTGTCAATGTTTGGCTAGGGTTATTTTTTGAGAAAATAACTCCTTATTCCTAGAATAATGATCTTCAATACAAGTAAATGCCAAAGAAGAGAGATCATCGTGTGACACAAAAAAACTCAAATTGGACCCCTAAGGAGAGCTGGTGTGTCTACAATCGCTCTGTCAGCATTTTCCCCTGGTTTACCCCGTTCTTTTCCTCCAGCCTGGGTCTTCATTGACTTCTTCTTTCTTCGGGTTTATTTATCAAATTCGTAGAGTTTGATAAATAAATACCATCCACAATGGTTGGACTTTAATTTATATTCCCGACTTTATATTATCTCCAAGCCTTATAACCAATGTTTAACTTTCGAACACTTTGTATTTATACTCCACGTTTCTTTTTAAATAAATAACTTGTAATGAACTTTCGGCTCTATATTTCACCACCCAGCCTTACAACAATCACGCTCCAGACTTATGCTAATTATCCGCCAATCATTTAATTAAACAATTTCATTATACTCCAGCCCCACCTATATATATATCAATAACCAATCAAACACTCGTATCGTACCTGGCTATCCTCCGCACACCTTAGTTAACCTCCGGGCAAGTTCAACGTGCGACCACCGTCCGATGGCCCTTCTCCAAATCAACGACTCTTGGAAATTTCGCTCGGCTTCCAACGTCGGGCTTTAACGTGCGATGGCGCGGGTTAAACGGTGGTTTTCCGGGGGTCACTTCGCCACGTGTCGCTTTCCCTATGGAATCGCTCGCAAATAGGAAATACCGCCTACTCCGCAAAAGCGGTGCGATATGGGCAACCCGCTTTTGTGATTCCGCTCGTGGTTTTGGTACAGGGCTTGACCACGGGTGCAAGTCTGGTTCCGCTCTCCTTTTGTTTGTTAACTCATGTCCAATCCTCGGGTCAGGTTCCGAAAGCACAACAATCTTGTCTCTTTATTAAGAGGGATTTTTATATTTGAACAGTGTTCACGACCCCGGTTCTCTTGAGTCGAGCCCGCCGAACTTCAAACGGCGATAAACCATAATTCAAACCAAATTCGCGTTCCAAAATAGCCTGCTGACGTCGGCCAATTTTGTGACGCGAAAACCAAATGAATTATGCCCTAATATTTTTCGGGTCCGAAGTTGGCTGGCGTACGGAGGGAGAGTTGTGACGCGAATTTCTTATCAAATTCGCCCTAATCTTTTTCGGGTCATTTTCATTGTTCCCCGCCACCCTTTTGACTTTTTAAATAAAACAAATTGCGTCTGCGTCATTTTCATTATTCCGTGCGCTAGCCAGTCTTCCATGCAACAAAATTCAAAAACCAACTGTTAACGCTTGCTGACCGTTACCTTGCTGAAGAGAATTGAAGCCGAGTATTTCAGGGTTCTTCTGTCATAACCAGCGCCTGTTTAAACACGTTTCATTTCTCGTAAACAGGTATTTATTCCAATTCCCCGCTAAACTCTGTAAAAAATCCTGGTTTTAGTTTTAATTCTGCACTAAGGTCTGAAAAGAAGTTCAGTTTGGTCTTTTTCATTCCCAGAACTGCAATTATATTCCCAAAGCTGGTAATTGTGCCCCTTTTCCACAAAAACCCCGAAATTCCATTTCTGAATCCACAAGAACCAGAAATGGAAGTTCCTGTAGCTCTGAATGTCATGCCCATCAATGCCCCTCACAAGGACTTGGATTATTTGCCTTTAGCTGATATGGATTTTTAGATTAAGGACTTGCGTCTCAGTGAGAATCCTCTTCGAATATTTTGCCGCTACAGAGACAATTATTTGAATGGTTATGACATCTTTGGACTTTGGGAATCAAATCTTCCTATGTACCTTCTCCCCTCAGTCCATATTTTTCCTGAGTTAATCCATTATTGCTACGCAAAGTATGATCCCAACCAACGAGCAGTTTTATCCCCAAGTCAAAATGTCCTTTTCCCAATAACTGCTCAGTCCATAAATGAAATGCTACAATTCCAACCTGGTCAAGCTTTCACTCCCCTGTCCATGGTTGAATTACTTGAGAAATCTACTAAGTTATCCCATGAAGAGTTAAACCGCCTATGCCAAACCTTCATGTTACCAGAGCATCGGCCTAAAAACCCTCCCCCTTATGGTTATGCTTTCTTTACTGATGAGGGTAGAGTTATTTTAGACATGATATCTTCCATAATGGGCTTCAATACTAGTGAGTATGTTGATCACTTAACCCTAGTATTGTTATCCATTTTTACCCCTGGACAACCTCCTGCTGTCAAGTACAATTTTGCATCTTATATTGCTGACAAAATCCATGATCAGTTCATGAGATTTGAGAATGAGAGAGTATTTAAGTATTCTTCTGTCATATATCATCTCATGATTTACTTTCAGTCAGAAAATTTCCCTTTTTATGTTAAGAAACTTGATACCAAAGGGAATCCTAGGTCAGTCATCTTTTGGTCTGCCATTACTCACAATTCCTCTGATTCTCCTTATTCCTATAATGAGTTTGTCGACCTTTTTTTTCATCCTGCAACTACCTTGTTGACAGGAGTCTCTCCTCCTAGAATTAACAATGAAATCAAGAAAATCCTTCAGCTCTCAAAGAATTACAAGATAGGTGACTGGTACTTATATCAAAACTACACAGAGATCAGGATATATGGATGTGAATTATGCCCATTCAAACTTCCCAAGTACGTCCCAATGAGACTCTTTGCATTAGAATATTTCAGGCAGATGAATAATTCAGATATAATTCATTTTTGCAATGCAAAGAAAAAGGCTCAACTCAGGATCAAGAGCCAATTAGGTCCCTTCATTTGTAACTCTAGGGAAGCTGGACAGGAAGCCGAAATGATTTTAGAAGACCATCTCAGACTACAAAAGAGTTTCTGCTGGGTGCCTTATGATCTAAACAAATTTATCTGTGATAGAAGAATGAAAAATAAACAGTCACCATACATCCATCAAAGAATCCCAGAAATAGAACAATATGCTAATATGGATGAATGGACAGAAGGGACATTGGTTGAAAATGATAGTGAGCAGGTCAATGTTGAAAATGTAATGAAAGATCTTGAAAAGATACTTGACCTAGAATCTTTTGGACAGGTGCAGGGATCTTCTTCAGCCAGGACTTTACAACAAAATTTGCGGGAGATTAGTACAGTAGCAGTAGAATCTAAAGGAAAAGAAAAGGAGCCTGATATACAAATAATTGAAAAATTCATAATGACAGAGCAACCAGAGACTTCTAAAGAACAAGGTCAAGGACAAATTCCTCCTACTCATATCAGTGAGCCAGAAATTTCTATTTTACAAACTCCTCTGAATATAGAAAAGGGCAAAAAGAGAGAGGCTGAAACAACTACTCCTATTGGTGGCTCTTCTGAACAGCAAGATGTTAAAAGGCGGAAATTAACTCCCCTTCCAGAAGATGAATCATTTCAGGAAATCTCTGACAGCCAGGGAACAGAAGACAGTCAGCAAACAGATACAGGTAGTGGGACAGGAATACAGAGGCAACAAAGTGCAGAAATATCTTCTTTCAAACCTCCGGTAAAAACTGCCTGGGACATCAAAAGAACATTCACCAATATAAAGGCCAGGAACGATCCACTTAGACTTCAAGTATACAGCCAATATTTGAAGATGGCTCAGAAAAATCAAGAAAGATTGATGTCAGCTTATGACATCCAACAAGGTAAGATGTTAATGAGCCATTTGAAGCCCAAGGTGCGGCAGCCTCAGACAGCTGCAGATTACGTTAGGACTAATTTTGAAGTCTTAGTAAAGGATATCCATCCTTTAGATCAAATTGAGCTACACAAGCAAACAGGTGAGATGATTTATTCTACTCCGACGGATAAATCAATGATGACCCATAATTTGCAGGATTCTTTGGATAATACTAATACACAGTTGCAACTTGAAAAAGCCTTCTCCCAGGCTAAGGATAATAGAATCAAAACTTTAGAGGAAATAATCATTGGTTTGGGTCATAATCCTAAAGATGTGAAAGGTATTGAAGCTTTGATCAAGAGAAAAGATGATGATATTGCAGCTCTGAGAAAACAATTAAAGTTACCGACCTCAAGACATCCACAGACTGCAGAAATCATCAAACAAAATTATGAGGAAGAACTAATGGATTTGCTCTTAAGATTGAATGAGAAACTTACTGCAACTGAAAACGAGCTTGAGAATGAATTAAAAGATAAGCAGGCAAATACTCTAGTATCTACAGCAGGAGTAGTGACAGGTACAGCAACAACAGGTCAGCCAGCAGAATTGTCACAGAGCAACACTGCAAATTTGAACACTGATGAATTAACAAAGTCAATGGAAGATATGAACATTCAGGCCATAGAGCTTCACAAAACAAAGGAACAATTGGCCACTCTATAACATAAATATGATCTTTCAAAAATGAGTGTTGCTGATAAAACAAGAGAAGTGAACAAATTAGAAAAAACAGTCAAAGCATTGGAAAAGGATCTCACATTGGAGAAACCTTTAAAAGAAATAAATGATATTCTTTGGGATAATATCATTCAATCAATAAAGGATGTTTGATCCTCAATTCATATAATGGATGAACAAAATAACTTAGTTAAATTGGCTCTGGATGAGATTGAGAGATCAAGACAAGAGTTGGGAAATATTCCAGAAGAGGCCAATAGACTTATACATTTTTTGAATACTCAGACTAAGAATCAACTTGCAGAAATTGGTATTCAGGACAGGACCGGAACAATTCTGGAAATAAAGAAAGTTTTTACTAAAAGAACTCTGGTACAGAATTTAGAACGAAGGTGCTCAGATATGCAAGAAGAAATCATTGCCTTCAGAGAAAGATTGAATATTTGTTAAATAGAGGATTGCCCAGTCCTATAGTTGCAGAATATAAGCTAATGGACCTTGATAGTTATGTTGAAAAATTGGACAAATATGTTGATAATCAAGCTAGTTCTTCAACCAGTTCATGAACAGCAGCATTGCCTACAGGGAAAAACCTTCATGACAGATTGGAGAATTTATTTTATCTTGAGCATGAAGTAAATCATTTGTTCCCAAATCAGCCTGATTTCTTCAGATATACTGAGGCTGATGAAACACTAAGAAAGTTGCAAAGGACTAGAGTGCCAGAAGTTCAATGGTGGGAAGAAATGATGGAACTTTTGTAAAAAATTATCCTTACATAAATTTTTGCCTATTTACCACAGTATATCAGGATAAAAAGGATAAAAGGATGAACAAAGGTCAAAGAGTATCAGAGCAGTTAAAGAGTATCAGTGAAATGAAATAATCAACATAGAATTACTAAAGAGGACAGCGGCAAGCCAAGATATAGGGCCTGCCTCCAGCACATTCTTAAAAGAAGGAAACAGCACAACATCAGTTATCATTTTTCTTATCTACGAGACAATCTGTCTCTATATTGTTGTAATGACTTCATGTACTATTTTACTTCATATAATATATTAAAAACAACGTTTTTTCTCTTGTGAAAAAAAATGATTAATGTTTATCACTCTGCCTTCAAAACTAGCGATGTTGGTCTATGTTGTTGGTTTATTGATATGGTCTGATGGTCTTCCTCACATGATTAGCGTTTTTCTCTGTTCATGGATTTTGGGTACTTTAATTTGTATTTGGAACAATGGACGTTAGTATTCTATCTGTTGCTTTACTATTCTACATACTGCTATTTCACTTTCTTATAGATGCCTCGGGCATATTTGGATGCTTTCTCGGATTGTCGATAATCTCCATGCGGACCGTTACTGGGTTTTATATCATGTCCCTGTATGTGACATGGGGTATTTTTCTATCATTGTCTGGGGTGGGACTTCCACTTTTCTGGATGGATATTTGGGTTCCAATCTTCAGATGTGAAAATGTAATGACTTCATGGACTGTTTTACTTCATATAGTATATTCAAAACAACATTTTTTCTCTTGTGAAAAAAAAATGATTAATGTTTATCACTCTGCCTTCAAAACTAGCGATGCTGGTCTATGTTGTTGGTTTATTGATATGGTCTCATGGTCTTTTTATATTTGGGACATATCTTACTCCTCACATGATTAGCGTTTTTCTCTGTTCAAGGATTTTGGGTACTTTAATTTGTATTTGGAACAATGGACGTCGGTACTCTATCTGTTGCTTTACTATTCTACATACTGCTATTTCACTTTCTTATAGATGCCTCGGGCATATTTGGATACTTTCTCAGATTGTCGATAATCTCCATGTGGACCGTTACTGGGTTTTATATCATGTCCCTGTATGTGACATGGGGTATTTTTCTATCATTGTCTGGGGTGGGACTTCCACTTTTCTAGATGGATATTTGGGTTCAAATATTCAGATGTGAAAATGTAATGAATTCATGTATTGTTTTACTTCATATAATATATTCAAAAAAACGTTTTTCCTCTTTTAAAATTTCATTTTTTTTTTTTAAATTGAACCTTCCGTCGCAATTCCGACGTCTCGTAAGCGTCGGAATTGTGACAGTTTACAGACGTCGTAATAGCGACGTTCAAAACGTCAGACCACATTTCGTCGGAAGTGCGACAGTTTATTGAGGTCGGAAGTGCGATGGATTAGGAGACGTCGGAAGAGTGACGCTTGTTTGGAAGCGACGGAAAAGTGTCGATACTGCGACACTTTTTAGTTGTGTCGGAACTGCGACGGTATGGTAAACCACGGTTTTCCCGCCCTCTAACTGTCGCTCCTGCGACGACAATGTGTCGGAATAGCGACGATTTGACCGTCAGAATTTCCACCAAATTCTCTAGTGTTTGAATAGTTGTCCTTCATGAAACTCATAGGGATGGCATTTGTAAGATCAATTTCACTATGCTCTGGTTTGATGAACTCTTTTCAATCCTGCACGGTGAACTCGATGCCTTTAAACCATTGTTCCCCTCCTTTAGGGATTCTTGTTGTTGCTAAAATGTTTTCTTGTGTTACTGTGAGGTTTAGCATTCCCACATTGAAGTTGTTCGAGTGAAACTATTAGCAAAATCCTTATAAACCTATAGATGACAACCTTGTAACCTTTGACAGAATTGCTAAAAACCTGTTCTTTTGAATACCTCCATGGCATTTGGGTCTTCATTTAGAAAGTTCATTTCCATGGGCTCATACCTATGGAAGTGACCACCTTTGTTAGTTTTCTTCCTTGCAGCCATGGGTGCTTTATATCATCTCAGCCTCGCTTGCTTGATGACACCTGCAACCTTTGAATATGCCAGCAACCTGCTTGGCTTGATGAAGCAGCTCTCCAGAAATCCAACAACATGGAAATATAAATCAAAGTATGACAAAAATACTCAATTGGGTAATGTTTTATGGTTTCGATGACAACTCATGCCTTAATCATGACACATGCATGCTAAAAATGGTAATGATGACCTCATACATGACTTTGTACCTTGAATTAACCCTGATAGACTTGAATGACCTCCACCCTAACTCCTCCAATCATGAACTAACACTTCACCTCAGGTTTGACAAGACAGACAGGAAAACATTTTTTCGTAGCGTATCTAGTTTATTGTCTGACAATTTCTCTATGAAACTATTAGGCAATTTCGTAGTGAAAACTATTGTTTTGCAGTGAAAAATGCTACGAAAAGTTTAGAACTGACTTAAGCGCATTTTTTGAATTTAAATTCTTGGGAAATGAAAACTGACACCAAATGATGACTGATGGGACATGACATGACCTAAATGGAGGTGGACTTGAACCTTAGGATAGGTTAAAAATGTAAAAAATGAAATTTTCCTATACCAAATCAGAAGACTTAAGGAGACTTTTGATAAATGAACTGTATGACCATGTCAAGTAATGTTTCAAAAAATTATGAGTGATAACACATGATAACCTAGTTCTTACTGCACCTTTATCCATAACAGGGCTTAGCCCTATCATGACCTTAACGTCACAACTACTTCAGCTAACAACTCCCTTAACATTGACTTATCCAACCAGACTTGACCTCCAAATATCCTTGCATCATTTCTCCAACAAAGCTCGACCACCTACAATATCATACTAGAACTTGGTTTATAACAAGACTACATCTTTGGCCACAAACTAGATGGAATTTGGCCTTCAAAACACCAAAAATTATCCCTTCAAATAGAGCTAAAACTCACCTCAATAGGAGTGAAGTTTGGCTTTCAAGAGGGAAAACAATCACCTTCAAAAAGGTTGAAACTCAACCTATAGAACTGTTATTTTTTGTAGCGTCAGATGTTTTCTAGCCACGGAATTTGGTGGACAGGCTAAATACATGAGATCTCTAAAATATATAAATCATTTCTGGAAATTCCACATAGAAGTCTATCAATTAGATTTATAACCGTTTTTTTTTAATGTTTCCTAAGTCTAAACTTAGAGAATATGGTTAAATTAATGAGTATCAATTGAGATAAGGTAAGAATAGTCTAGAAACTCACACGGGTCGATACAGATGATCCTAGCCATTGATTAAGTTTTAATGTTGGTCGTTGGTGCTCCAGTAGTGGATTATAAGAGAATACCAATGTGGTAATGGAGAGGACACTTAAGCAGTTCGAAAGAGAGAGCTAGAAAGCCAGAGATAGAAACAGTGAGTGAGGGGTAGGGAAAGTGATACGGAGGAAATTTTCCAGATTGGGAGTGGAAGCAACAAGAGAACTGAGTTATTCTCAATGAGGTAGTGCAAAGGACTGTGGATTTGCTTCAGAGAGGGAAATTCGAGTTGATGGAGATAAATTCGTTGTTAGTTCCAGAGGTTGGGCAAAGGTTATAGAGGTCCAAAGAGATGATTTCCTCAACAACAAAAGGCATAAAGACTTCATCAAAGATTGGTTGGAGGCTTGACATCATAGATACTACGCAGTTTGATGTAGAGAATGATGTAGAGGCTTTAGGAGGCCGAGTTTTCTATAAGTAGGTTGTGTCGGGATTGTTTGAGGAGGAAGGGTAATTTTGTTAAAATATTTTTTCCCATATTTTCTTGTTGATTGGATTGGCAGTTGGGCTTCCATAGATTTTACTCATATTTCACTATTGCATAGTAATAAAAACCCTCATTATTGCAACGGTTTTCCCAAGTTAGGTTTTTCCGGTCACATTTGTCCAAAAATAATAGTTTCATATTTTATGTGTGTATGCTAATAATTTCTCAGTTTCTAGCACTATTTATTTTTCTGCATAATTTTATTTGTGAAGGTTGAAATGTGTTTATTTTGATATATGTCGTATCAGATAAATTATTAAAATAATTAACAATTAGGAGAAATAATATTAGTTTCTTCAATAGGATTTCAGTAGTGAAATTTTCACATGGTGTCGGAGCATGATTGATCAATCGAGGAGCTCAAAAGTGATAGAAGGAATTTCGTTGTTTAGTAAGAGAAACATGTCCAAATTCCCATGGGAAGCACATACCATTGTTAGGTATGCCAAGTTGCTTGGGGGAACTTCAATTTTTCGATGCAGTGAGGTAGAAAAAATTGATTTTCTAGTTTGAGTGATTCCAGAAGGCAAAGTGAGCAGCTCATATTTTCATTGGTCAAATTTCTGGCTAGATGCAAAGGTTTTTACAACATTTTGCTAGAGAAAATAAAGTGTTGGGTGGACGAGAAAAATCACACAGCAGAGGGAAATTTTTCCTCAGTGAACTTTAAGTCTCAAAATTTTGAATTTCTAGGAAAATTGGTAGTACTAGCTAGCAGATCTACGCATTCGAGAAGGGATTACAAGTAGCACAGTCGCATCCAAGCAGAGGGAAAGAGGGAGTTTTTGAAAAAATTTGAGATGAAAATTACAGGGCTTCAAGATCCGGATAGGTTGGATGGAGCTTCCAACTATGTCATATGTAAGGCTAGGATTTCCTTCCTTCTAGATGAATATGGCTTGAAATCCTATATTGATAATATAGTGATAGTTCCTCAAGATGCAGATCAGCTGAAGGAATAATTCAAGGAGATGGCGTGGGTGAAGTGGTTGATCCTAGATGGAGTCTAGGACCATATTATCTCACATATAGCATCCAAGGGAATGGCCAAAGATATGTGGGATGATATCTAATCGTTATACTAGGGAGCTTCCAAGAAGGGAAGATGTTCCTAAAGGAGAAGTTGAGATGCATCCGGATAAAAAATGGGTTAGGTGTAGATCCCTTCCTTACCATACTTCAGTAGGTTCAAGACCAGCTGTCAATTGTTGGGAAAACACATCAACCCATTAAAATTTGAAATTTCTATGCCAAAAATTTGAAATTTCTAAGCAGGAAACTGAATGTACTTATAGAAATTGAATGTACTTTGCAGAAAATTGAATGGAACTGAATTTAATTTGCATAAAATTGAATGTACTTTGCACAAAACTAAATTTACTTTGCAGAAAAATGAATGTAATTTGCAGAAAACTGAATGTACTTTGAAGAAATTAGAATGCACTTTGAAGAAAATTGAATGTACTATGCTATTACAATTACTTAGAATGCAAGTTTCTTCTTCACAACTTTTCAGATCAACAATTATAGATATAACATAAACTTAAGGATCATATGAAGACATCCAAGCACAAATATGAGGCATTGAGAATTAGGTCCAATGACCAGGAAAAAACCCATAAGGGGAAAACCCAAATTATTCTTCTTCTATTAGATTTCTTCAATTATTCAGTAGAGTACAAAGAGAGAGAGAGAGAATGAGAATCAATAAAGTCACCAATGTTTGATCAACATGCAGCTGGAGTGCTCTTGCTCTTTGCTTAAATATCTTCTCCTTCTCTTGATTAGATCTTGTCCTACACACTTGCTCCAATTCTTCCCTTGCTCTTACTCTTCACTTGCTCTCACACTCCTCTTTCACACACTCAACTCTAGCTCTTCTTCTTCACAATGAACATGTTGCTTTCAAATCTCACTTTCTCTTTTAGGTCCCTATAATACTAGTGTATCCCCTTACTGTTGTACCCATGTAACCCCCATATTGTTATTATTGTGCCCTTACATTATTATTTTTAGGTCGAATAGGATTATATTGTGACCCCATGGACTCTTATATATAGAAAGGAGGTTTTGTCATTTGTATCATGCAAGAATTGTTCATTTATGTAATGTAAAGGAGGTTTCCCCCTCAAAGTGGCTTATTTCTAAGGCATAGACATCTCTTTTCTTCTATTTTTGGAGCTGGTTTCATAATATTTGGAATCAGAGCTTTGGATTCTAGGGTTTTCCTGCTCCAAACAAGTCATCGTGGAATTTTCGCTATAACTTTTTTTCTATGAAGGTTCAGAAGCTGAAAGTTTTACCGCGATAAGCCTAAATCCTGAGAAACATCCTGTAAAAATTTCAGATCTTGGTTCACGATATTTTCAGAGATATGATCTATGGAAGTTATTGTTTTTGCAGACTTTTGAATTTCATCTAAAACAGGCGACCATGGGAAAATCATCATAACTCTCTCTCTGAGAATCGGATTGGAATTCTATAATAAGTGGCCAAAAGTACACAAAATGTAGTTTCCTTCTTATTAATTTCATAGCCGAAGGAGGAAACAATGACACGTGCACATCGTACAAGTTCGCACTACTGAACCAGTCCATAATTATGCCATTGTGGGAGATTGGGCATAACTTTGCCTTGAAGAATCCAAATCAGGTCAGACCTGTGGAATTAAAAAGAATATTCAGAGGGCTACCAAATTTCAAATATTGAAGATGTGAAATCACATATATTATTCAATTTTAATATTTACCTCCTAAAAATCAAGAGAAAGGTGTGTATTTGTTTGTTAAAATTGCACAACATTTGTTTGAAAAAGCAGTTTGAAGTGATTCCAGGGGCATATTGAAGCATTTTTATCTGTATTTGGTTTTATAATGCCTCCCAAAAATAATTCCACACCGATTAAGCCCTCATAAATCTCTACTTTGACACATGAAGAGGAAGAATTCCAGTATGAGATATCAAAATTACGGTACCAAGTGCAACAAATTTCAATCTTACAATGAGAAATCAAAGATGACATAGATGGTTTAAAAGAAAAAATGGAGGCTAAGTTGGATGGTTTGAAGGATCAAATGAAATCTAATATGGATGATAAGGTAATGGAAGATCACATCGAGCATCAAAAACAAGTTCTCCAACTCTCAAAAGTTAACCTAACTTTGGTGCAGAAACAAATGAAACAACAAGAAGATCAACATCACAGCGAAAGAAGTTCTGAAGCAGTCACAGAAACAAGAAATTGAAAACTACCAAATCAATCAATTTTAGAGTATCTGAGCAAGTGGAAAAACTTACCTGTTGAATATTTCACATGGGAGGATGAGAATTTTATATAGAAGCATCCAGAAATAATCAAGTGTTGAGGGCAACACTTGTTTGAAGGAGAGGGGCATGTTAGGTCCCTATAATACTAGTTTATCCCCTTATTCTTGTTAGTGTAGCCCCCTTATTGTTATTGTTGTACCCGTGTAGCACCCATATTGTGATTATTGTGCCCTTACATTACTATTGTTAGGTCGGCTAGGATTATATTGTGACCTCGTGGGCTCCTACATATAGAAAGGAGGTTTTTTCATTTGTATTATCCAAGAATTTTTCATTTATGTAATGTAAAGGAGGTTTCCCCCTCGAAGAAGATTATTTCTAAGGCGTTGGTCTCTCTTTTCTTCTATTTTTGGAGCTGGTTTCATAACATTATCTTGCTTAAATATATGATAAATGAGAGGAGCAACAAAATGAATTCATTCCTTGAGCCAATAATAGGAGAATTGAATTCCATGAGGGAAGAGTTACTTGAGGAGAAGTGTAACTCATCCCAGGAATAGAGAGAGAGGTACACTTGTCTTCAAGAGTTACAATTTGAATTAGGGAGAGAGAGAGTTACACTTAGACATGAGAGAATATTTGGTGAGGGTTACAAATCGAATTAAATGAGGGAGTTACAAGTGTATTTAATGAGTTACAATTTTTTCATACATTGAATTAGTGAGGGAGAGTTACATTCTCTTAAGTGTGGAGTTACTATTTTATTCAGAGGGAGAGGTTCATTTTCCAAGTAATAAATTTTCAATTTAATTGACTTATTTCATAAGAGAATTTGTTTTTTTTAAGTCATTATAGGCGAATGACTTTAGACTATTTTATAAATAATACTATAATAATAATAACAATAATACTAGTAAGGATAAAAATATTAATTATTGACTTGTATAATCATGATTGGTTTGATTTTAAAGTGGATTACATATACCGATATCATCCTTGATCATTTAGACATGACTTTCTATTTTTGGAAAGTCACTACCAAATTAAGATTTGACTTACTATTTTTGGAAAGTCATTAGAACTGTTAGAAATGAAATTTTATTATAGGTGGTTCAAACAAAATAGAAATATATGATTTCTTCTAAGATAAATTCATCATTGAGCTGTCAAATTTTAACACTCCTCAAATAGGGAGGAATTTATGTAATATTCCCAAATGGGGAAAGCAGCAATACAAGACATAAAGATGGAAAGTAGCAGTGAAGATTAATGCATAAACATGAGAGACCAATATGGATCCATTTCATTAATCATATCAGCAGCAAAATAGTACAAAATAATGGGGCACAAATCATTTAACATGAACCAACAAGCCTCCAATGAATAAACCCCCTCAAGAATGGGGTGTTGTGTCGGAGAACTGCTACAACGCAGTCCTAATGAGAATAACTGCTACTATAATCATAAAATGACATATAATAACTGATATATGGATTAAAATATGCTATACCTAAATAACAAGGCCCTAGATCACTTTTCCCAAACAACCCAAGAGGGTTTCCAGAAATACATCAAAATACAATAGTGAACTGCAACCTTAGGGCTGAAGATTCACTGCAGCAAAATAGCTGGGAGATATACAAAATATGTGGCTCTCCTGCAATAAACTTGTTGAACTCTTAGTTAAACTGAGAGGGGGGGGTGAATCAGTTTAACACAATCATAGAGTTTTTTAAACCTTTTATTAAAACTAACATACATCTTCATTTCATGTCCAGCTTAATATGTAAGTAATCTTAGAATATGAGCAGCAAGTATTAATATAATAGAACAACAGACTTAATATGAGAGCAGCAGGTATTCAACAAATGATATAAATCAGATCAACACATAAACATCATGCACAGAGACACCAGATATAAGTGGAAACCCATGAAGGGAGAAAACCACATCTTATTATTGTTGTGATGCAAAGGCAAGCTCCAACTTCCTCTCACCACTGTTTTTCTGCAGGCACCAACCTACAGGAGGCTTCAACCCCAGTCAGCTACAAATGACAGCTATCAAGCTGTAACTTGATAGGGAAGCTCCAACTTCCTCAATTTAACAAACTGAATGTTTGTTGATTTACCTCAGATATCAGCTCTGTTATGTAGCTTCTCTTTCTTCTCTTAATCTTCTCTGCTTTAATCTTCTATATTCTTCATTCTCTATATTTTCTCTCTCTCTTTTTACTGAGCTTATCAAATTGATATTATATAGAAATTCTCACATGATTGTTTGTGTTCCTCTAGAAATTCAAAATGAATGGTCATACCCCTTGGTCTTCTGCCTCCTCATTACTTTGTCCAACTCAATTTAAAATCATAATAAATTTCATACTACAGTGGGATTTTATTCTCTCTTGGAGACTTGCCAATGCATCACAAACAATAAAAAATTCAATTACAATGTTTACATTCACATATAATGAAAACTCCAGCTCACTCATTCTGTCTCTTGGCTTGCTGCGCATTTTTCTTTTATCTGACTGCGTCTTTGTCCCTTTCTCTTCTCTGTATGCCTTTCTGTTTATGGCTGTTGCGTAACTTTTGTATTTGTGTAACTGCATTTTTCATTTTTATATCAGCGCTTTATATATAAATGAATCTGCTGATTGTAATTCTGGGCCATATTCCAACGCTTTTCATGCCACAAGTGTCTTGTTGATGTGGAACATTCCGCAAGCGGAACATACATACATCACAATTGTATTAAACAAAGAATCGCCCTCCACCTTGAGCCGAGGCCCGTGGGTCCACAGACCACGTGGCATATTTTAATACCATTGCAACCATCGTTTTATATTTATGACAAATCTTTTATATATATATATAACCCAAATTTCATTACACTGACTGCCTTTTAATATGTCTTTAAATCAATTCTTGGCGTATATAATAAAACCTGTTTAAACATATAAAAACTCCTTTCAGGCCCACCTGAATGCGATCAATCGCAATCGCAAATTTCTAATTGCGATAGTTGCTGTGCAGTTTCAACCAACTGCGATATTGCGATATTGCGATGGTTGCGAAATTGCGATGTTGCGATAGTTGCGATATTGTGATGTTGCGATAGTTGCGATATTGCGATGGTTTTGATATTGCGATATTGCGATGTTGCGATATTGCGATGATTGTGATATTGCGATGTTGCGATAGTTGTGATATTGCAATGGTTGTGATATTGCGATATTGCGATGTTGCGATAGTTGCGATATTGCGATGGTTGCGATATTGCGATATTGCGATGTTGCGATAGTTGTGATATTGCGATGTTTGAGGGTCCCGCCTTATGGTACTTTGATTCTTTGAATCTCGCGCTACATATGGCTATATATGCTTTAGTCCTTTGTATATAAAGCGCAATATATACTTTGCCGCTTATTTAACTTAAAACCTTAATTGAACAACACACATATACATAACAGATAAATATGTATGCATTGCCAATGGGTCATGCGATTCCCGGAATAATATTTGTTTTATATTATATGTATAACGCCGGTTAGAGTGTGCGATTCCTGGAATTTTATAACGGCTCTCTGCCTCTGTCTCTGCCTCTGCTGCTTCTGTTACTTAGCCTCTGCCTCTGCCTCTGCTGCTTTTGTCACTCTGCCTCTGTCTCTACCTTCCGATAACGGTTCTTCACTGTGCTTCTATGACTGTTACATTTTGACATTCTTCTTGCTGCCTCTATTTCTTTCGCTATGCCTCCATTGCCTTCACTGTGCTTCCTTTTCCTTCCTCTGCTTCAGCGCTGCCTTATTTTCCTGTTTCTGCTTCAGCGCTGCCTCCTTTGCCATCAATGACAATATTTCCAACAGTCTCCCCCTTTGGCATTGATGGCAATCCACTTTCTCTGTTTGCTTTCTCTTTTTCCTGTTGCTTGCTCTTCCTGTTTGTCTGTTCTTCCTCCTGCTTGTTCTTCCTCCCCCTTTGACATCAATGGCAAAGGGTTGCTTTTTGTATTTCGTTTTTCTGAGTTAAGATTAGGCCCTCTTCTGCTGAATTTTTACCATGTTGTTCCAGAGTGATGTATAAGACTTGTTGAGAGAACACTTTGAGGGTTATCGAACTTGAATATACATTTTGTCTTTGTCTGATATAGTGAGCCTGTATATGTTTTATAGCTGTGTTTCATCTGGAGTGCCTGTAATCTGTGCTAGATTGCAAACAGGGATGATTCATTTGACACTTCGAAAGGTCCTTGTTGCTTTTTCATGTTGAATGCTGATAATACTGAGAATATTTTCTTATAGCTCTTTGATCCTGTGGACCTATTTTTATGCTTTCCTTGTTGGCTGTTCTCCTCCTGGAATGATATTTTCGTTTTGTTCTCCCCCTGAAATTGTGCTTTCTCTTTATATTAGAGAGTAGCATCTGCAGATACTACCCCTAGTTTATCTCTCAAGTATTGAAATGGTTCTCTAGCAAGAGGTTTGGTAAATATATCAGCTGTCTGTTCTTTCGTTGGTACATATTCCAGTTTTACTATCTTCTGAGCCACTTGTTCTCAGAGGAAATGATACTTGATTGGAATATGTTTAGTTTTTGAGTGAAGTACAGGATTTTTAGATATACTTATAGCACTTGTATTATCACATTTGATTGAAATAGGTTCATCAGTTCTTACCTTCATGTCTTGAAGAGTTTTCTTCATCCACATGACTTGTGTACAACATGCTGCTGCTGCTATATACTCTGCTTCAACTGTAGACAGAGAGATGGATGTTTGTTTCTTGCTTAGCCATGCCACCAGAATTTCTCCTAGATAGAATGCACCTCCACTTGTACTCTTCCTGTCATCCACACAGCTGGCCCAATCTGCATCTGTGTATGTTGATAAAGTGAATTTTTTGCTTTTAGGATACCAAATTCCATACTATGTTGTTCCTTGTAGATATCTTAATATTCTTTTGACTGCCAGAAGATGGTTTTGTTTAGGTGTTGCTTGATATCTAGCCACTAGTCCTACTGCTAGCATGACGTCTGGTCTTGATGCAGTCAGATACAATAGACTTCCAATCATGGATCTGTAGAGTTTTTGATCTATATCAGCAGACCCATCATCAGCACACAGCTTGCAACTTGTGGTGATAGGAGTTGACACAGGTTTGCAATCCTCCATTTTGAATTTTTTCAGCATTTCTTTTAGGTATTTTTCTTGAGAGATGAAGGTGCCTGTGTTCTTTTGTTGAATTTGCAGTCCCAAGTAGAAACTGAGCTCTCCAATCATAGACATTTCAAACTCTGTTTTCATCTCATCAGCAAACCCTTTTGCTATTTCATCTTTGTTGCTTCCAAACATAATGTCATCAACATACACTACAACAATCAGGAGTTCATTCTCGTGGGATTTTATGTATAGATTGTTGTCTACTCCACCTCTCTTAAAACCCTGTTTTTGCAAATGTTTATCCAGTCTTGAGTACCAAGCACGAGGAGCCTGTTTCAGTCCATATAGGGCCTTCTTCAGTCTGCATACATAGTCTTCTTTGTCTGTCAATGAGAAGCCTTCTGGTTGTTCCATGTATACTTCTTCTTCTAGATTTCCATTAAGAAAAGCAGACTTTACATCCATTTGATATACCTTGAAGTCTTGGTAGCATGAAAATGCCAGGAACATTCTGATAGCTTCCATTATGGCTACTGGGGCAAATTTTTCTTCATAATCAAGTCCTTCAATTTGTGAGTATCCTTTGCAGAATAGCCTGGCTTTATTCCTGATTACTTGTCCTTGCTCATTCATTTTGTTTTTGAATACCCATTTTGAACCAATGATATTCTTCAATTGGTCTAGGAACTAGTTCCCAGGTATTGTTCTTCTTAATTTGGTCCAATTCTTCATTCATAGCTTTTACCCAATACTTGTCCTTGTTGGCTTCTTCAAACTTCTTTGGCTCTATTTGTGATAACATTGCTATGTATACTTCTTCTGTCTATTCAGCTAGCTGCCTTCTTGTTTGTACTCCTACACTCTTGTCTCCTATGATTTGATCTTCTGGATGGTTCTTTTGAGTGTATCTTGAGGGGGTTTTTGAGTTCAGTTCAGCATTTTCTGATGTTTTGCTTATTTATTCATCATCTTGGTCCTCTTCTTCATGATTTTCAGGATGGTTGCTACAGTCTGTATCTCTTATCTTGTTTGAGAGTTCTTCATCAAATCTTACATCAATACTTTCTACAATTTTTCGAATAGTCTTGTTGTAGCATCTGTATCCTTTACTCTTGGATGCATATCCTAAGAGTATTCCCTCATCTGCTCTTGCATCAAATTTCCCCATATTTTCATCATTGTTCTTTATGTAGCACTTGCTGCCAAAGACTCTAAAGTGCTTGATTGATGTAGGTTTACCATGCCATAGCTCATAAGGTGTCTTGTCACTATTAGGTCTTAAATGAGCTTTGTTTAGAATATGTACTGCTGTGTGTACAGCTTCTGCCAAAAAGGTTTGAGGAATGTTATTTTCTTGCATCATAGCTCTGGCCATTTGTTGTACAGATATGTTTTGTCTCTCTGCTACTCCATTCTGCTGAGGTGTCCCTGCAATGGTAAATTGTTGCTTTATTCCATGCTCATTACATAGGTCTGCAAAGTCATAATCTGTGAATTCTCATCTAATCTGATACATTTTAGCTTGTATCCAGTTTGATTTTCTGCTAATGCTTTGAATATCTTAAACTTTTCCAGTGCTTCTGATTTGTTCTTGAGAAAAGAAACCCATGTCATTCTGGAGAAATCATCTATTATCAGCATGAAGTAGGATTCTCCACTTGGTGTCTTGGTTATAGAAGGTCCACACAGATCCATGTGCACAAGCTGGAGTGGTCTTCTTGTTGATAGCTCATCTTTATATTTAAAGGATGTGCGAGTCTGTTTTCCCAATTGACAAGATTTGCATATGGTATTTGAAGGCCTTTTTATTTCTGGCATATCTTTGACAGCTTTCTTCTTGCTCAGTCTGATGATATGATCGAAGCTGAGATGTCCTAATCTCCTATGCCATAACCATGACTCCTCAAGTTTGCTAAGATGGCAGGCTTCATCTTCCTCTTTCACTATGTAAACATTACTCTCTGTTTGGACACCTTTGAGCAGAGTCTTTCCTGTTGTGCTTGATCTGACTTCACAATATTGTGCTCTGAAGAGAACTTCACAGCCTTTGTCACACATCTGATTGACACTCAATAAATTTTCTTTCAACCCATCTACAAATAGTACATCTTGGGCCTTTCCTCTTCCATTATCTATGTTGACTGAGCCTTTTCCCTTGATCTTACCTGATTTATCATTTCCAAAAGTGACATTTCCCGATTTCTTTTCATCAAAAGTTATAAACTTACTTTTGTCTCCTGTCATGTGTTTAGAGCAGCCACTGTCCAAGTACCATTGAATTTTCAGATCTTGAGCAGTTAGAGCCAGGTCACATTTATTCACCTTCTTTATCCACTGGAGGCCTCCTTTTGTTTGTTATCTTTTGTGAGGTGATGAATTATATCTTCTTAGAGAACACTTGGAAGGCATATGTCCAACTTGATTGCATATACAACATTTTATCATAATTTTTGCAGAATTGTGAGCATGAACAAAATTGCTTTGACTCATAAACCTCCTTGAGGTATTGAACATCAGTCTTTGTCCATACTTTCTACATTCAATAATTCTATGGCCAAATCCTTACAATAAAAACAATAACCATAGAAATTACTTGCATACCTGATGTAAGGTTGTCTCTTCCATGCTTGCATATTTTGTTGGTTTGAATCATTCCTCCTTGCATGACAATATGCAGCAATGTGTCCCGGCTTATGGCAGACATAACAGGTGGCATTCTTCATAGGAGGCAAGAATCTCCTTTGATGGATTCCAAATTTGATATAATCAGGAATATATGATCCTTTCTCTGTTGTCTTAGTATTTGTTACAATATTTGTTATTAGAGGTTTCTTCTGGTCTCTGTCTTTCTCATTACATGTTTCTTCCTTTGTAGGAATTATTTGAGCTGCTTCATCAGCCTTCTTTGCTTTCACAAAAATTATATTTTTGTTTTCCTTTTCTTTGCCTTTACTTGATTCTCGTTCATAGCCTATCCCAGTTTTTATTAGAGGAGATCTTTGAGCATCCAAGATTTCATTCAACTTACCAGAACTTGTCATTTGAGAAGGGTATATAGAAACTTTCTGTTGAGCACTTTCTAATTTCCTTCTCAGACACATAATTTCTTCTTCCAGCTTCTCTTGTTCTCGAGTTTTATCTTTTATTTGCTGAAGTAACATATCTTCTATCGTCTTGGCTTCTTCAAGCTTTACCTTCAGCTGCATGAGGACTTCTGAATTTTGTTCTTATTTCACACATTTGAGGAGAATCTCTTTTTGTTTTCTGCATTTTAGTTTGAGTCTGTCAATCTCCTCCAGAGCACTTCTTAGCTCCCCCTCAAGATCGACTTCCCCTTCTTCTTCTTCTTCTAGCAAGAGTCCTTCAAGATCTTCTATGGCCATTAGTGAAAATTCAGAGGTTCCCTCTTCTCCTGAGGGTTCATCTGAGTCTTCAGATGCACTGCTGTCTTGCTGAGCGTAGAAGGATTTTCTGCTAAATTTCTTTCCTTTCTGCCAATTCTTTGATGTGTCTTTCTCTGATTCTTGAGCTTGATTTCTTACTTTCTTGTGAGGACATTTAGCAGCATAATGTCCAACTCTTCCACAGTTAAAGCATTTGAAGGGGAGTTTAACTTTGCATTTACCTGAGCCTCTATCTAGTTTCTTGACAAACTTTGTCTCTTCTTCATCTGAGCAAGAGCATATGTCTCCCTCTTCTTCTTTCTTCTTTTCTGTTTTAAAGGTTGCTTCCCTTGTACTTGGATTTTTCTGTGGGAGCCTCATTTCATAGGCTGTTATATTTCCAAGCAGCTGGTTCATGGTCAAGGTCTCCCAATCAGTTGTTTCTTCTATTGCAGACACCTTTGGATTAAATCTGGATGGAAGAGATCTTAGAATCTTTTGTACAATTATACCTTCTAGTATTGTTTCTCCAAGAGCTTTCATACTGTTAACCATTTCTAAAAATTTTAAGAAGAAGCTGCCAACATCTTCATCATCATTCATTTTTAAATTTTCAAACTGGGCTCTATATACTTGAAGTTTGGCAGTCTTAACGTGCATTATTTTGATAAACGCAGCTTCACATGGTCCATTTAAGATTGCATTCATTGCTTTTGCATTAGATTCAAAGCTTTGTTTAGCTTCTTTCTCTGTATCAGTTGACTTTGTGACATGTCCAATTTCCACAGCATCCCAAACTTCTAATCCTAAAGACATTATATAAGCTTTCATTCTGATTTTCCAGAAAGCATAATTTTCACCAGTGAAGAAAGGGGCTTTATTGGTTGAGCATCCTTCTTTACTAGCCATCTTGGGAACCTAGGATCTCCTTTTAGTTGTTAGACTTGTACAAAGGAACCTTCTCTAATACCAATTGTTGAACTCTTAGTTAAACTGAGAGGGGGGGGTGAATCAGTTTAACACAATCATAGAGTTTTTTAAACCTTTTATTCAAACTAACATACATCTTCATTTCATGTCCAGCTTAATATGTAAGTAATCTTAGAATATGAGTAGCATGTATTAATATAATAGAACAACATACTTAATATGAGAGCAGCAGGTATTAAGCAGATGATATAAATTAGATCAACACATAAAAATCATGCACAGAGACACCAGATATAAGTGGAAACCCATGAAGGGAGAAAACCACATCTTATTATTGTTGTGATGCAAAGGCAAGCTCCAACTCCCTCTCACCACTATTTTTCTGCAGGCACCGACCTACAGGAGGCTCCTACCTCAATTCTGCAAGCTACAACTTGCAAGGAAGCACCAACTCCCTTCAATTTTCTACAGGCACCAACCTCTAGGAGGCTTCAACCCCAGTGAGCTACAACTGACAGCTATCAAGCTGCAACTTGATAGGGAAGCTCCAACTTCCTCAATTTAACAAACTGAATGTTTGTTGATTTGCCTCAGATATCAACTCTGTTCTGTAGCTTCTCTTTCTTCTCTTAATCTTCTCTGCTTTAATCTTCTATATTCTTCATTATCTATATTTGCTCTCTCTCACTCTACTGAGCTTATCAAATTGATATTATATAGAAATTCTCATATGACTATTTGTGTTCCTCTAGGAATTCGAAATGAATGGTCATACCCCTTGGTCTTCTGCCTCATCATTACTTTGTCCAACTCAATTTAAAATCATAATAAATTTCATACTACAGTGGGATTTTATTCTCTCTTGGAGACTTGCCAATGCATCACAAACAATAAAAAATTCAATTACAATGTTTACATTCACATATAATGAAAACTCCAGCTCACTCATTTTGTTTCTTGGCTTGCTGCGCATTTGTCTTTTCTCTGACTATGTCTTTGTCCCTTTCTCTTCTTTGTATGCCTTTCTGTTTATGGCTGTTGCGTAACTTCTGTATTTGTGTAACTGCATTTTTCATTTTTATATCAACGCTTTATATAAGAATGAATCTGCTGACTATAATTCTGGGCCATATTCCAATTCTTTTCATGCCACGAGTGTCTTGTTGATGTGGAACATTCCGCAAGCGGAACATACATACATCACAATTGTATTAAACAAAGAATCGCCCTCCACCTTGAGCCGAGGCCCGTGTGTCCACAGACCACATGGCATATTTTAATACCATTGCAACCATAATTTTATATTTATGACAACTCTTATATATATATATATATATATATAACCCAACTTTCATTACATTGACTGCCTTTTAATATGTCATTAAATCAATTCTTGGCGTATATAATAAAACCTGTTTAAACATATACAAACTCCTTTCGGGCCCACCTGAATGCGATCAATCGCAATCACAAATTTCTAATTGCGATAGTTGCTGTGCAATTTCAACCAACTGCGATATTGCGATATTGCGATGGTTGCGATATTGCGATGTTGCGATAGTTGTGATATTGCGATGGTTGTGATATTGCGATATTGCGATGTTGCGATAGTTGCGATATTGCGATGGTTGCGATATTGTGATATTGCGATGTTGCGATAGTTGTGATATTGCGATGGTTGTGATATTGTGATATTGTGATAGTTGCGATGGTTGCGATATTGCGATGTTGCGATAGTTGTGATATTGTGATGGTTGTGATATTTGAGGGTCCCGCCTTATGGTACTTTGATTCTTTGAATCTCGCGCTACATATGGCTATATATGCTTTAGTCCTTTGTATATAAAGTGCAATATATACTTTGTCGCTTATTTAACTTAAAACCTTAATTGAACAACACACATATACATAACAGATAAATATGTATACATTGCCAATGGTTCATGCGATTCCCGGAATAATATTTGTTTTATATTATATGTATAACGCCGGTTGGATTGTGTGATTCCTGGAATTTTATAACGTCTCTCTGCCTCTATCTCTGCCTCTGCTGCTTCTGTTACTTAGCCTCTCCCTCTGCCTCTGCTACTTCTGTCGCTCTACCTCTGTCTCTACCTTTCGATAACGGTTCTTCACTATGCTTCTATGACTGTTACATTTTGACATTCTTCTTGTTGCCTCTATTGCTTTCCCTGTGCCTCCATTGCCTTCATTGTGCTTCCTTTTCCTTCCTCTGCTTCAGCGCTGCCTTCTTTGCCTGTTTCTGCTTCAGCGCTGCCTCCTTTGCCATCAATGACAATATTTCCAACAAAAATCTCCAGGTTAAAGGTTGATCCCTTCAATGAAGAACCAACTTCCCAAATCATGCGCAGAAACTACCCCTACTACTGATCTCTGAAATTACGCAGTCATGGACTGAAACTACGTTGTAGATGGTGGTGGTAGCTTGGCCTGGTGCCAAATGGTGATAAAATACTCCAGGACCTTCCTTGTTGATCCTCCAATGGAAAGGCTACCTCTCCACTGAAACACAAGCTCAAAAAATGGCCCTACAAACCCTCCACAACTTTTGCCCTTCAACACAACACAAATCTGGAAGAAACTGCGTTGTACAGTAAGAATGAAGCTTTGGCCTGAGGCCAGAATGTGGAAATGCAACTTAATCACCTCTCCTGAGTGGGCACTCAAAGTCCCCCCAGGATGAGGGTGGGATTCCTGCTCAGGAACACCCTTGTGCTAAACAGTACTGCAGTCTCTGCTTAACAGCTGAAGATAGCAACTAGTCATACAAACCATATCAAAATAATAATATAAAACATACCCACAATGGCTACCATTCCCTTCCTCATATGCTTGGTGAGCTTCTTCACCTTGGGCCCCACTCATTAAATCCACTACTTCCATGCATGGAGTCTCCCTCCAAAACTACATTGTCCCATAATGAATGCCACTCCTTCCATACCAGTCTGTTGATTTGGTCAAGATTGACGCAGTCTACCTGCTCCAACCCCTTTTCACAAACAAGGGTGCTTTATCAAGCCTCTAAAATGATCTCCATTCACATTAGCAATGAATTTATTCCTACTAAGGATATTTATGGGTCTCCATACCCTCTTGTTCATCAAACTAAGAAACAAAACAAAAATTAATATTCCAACTAGCTTATAGCTAATTGGGAATATTGCAGTCCTCCCCTCCCAAATGTTGCTTGTCCTCAAGAAACTGTAAAGGTGAGTGCTGAAACTCTTCTCCTCCTTCATTGGTGACACCTCCATGTGATAATATCTCCTAATAATTCAAGTGTCTCCCAATCCATCCCTCCATGAAATGCTCCTCCCAAGTACTCATGAGATGCCAATAATTCACCTCACAAGGAATCAAAAGATCCAATTTAGCAATCATGGATTGCCTAATGTTCTCCCTAAAACATGAAGAATAAGAAACATGGAGAATCTCTCTCCCAATGGGCATATTCAACCCTTGCATCCTCCCTCCAACCATTCCCATAATAAGAATAAGGACACCATCAATGTCTAGGATCAAAACCAAGTATACATAAGATGTCATAAGTGATAATGGAGGTGGATTATAGTCCCACATGTGGAACTAGCACAGTATATCTCTTAACTACCTCAGATCATTATATAATAAGTGTTTTCCCCACCAATTACTTTCTTCCATAGTTTTCTCACATGTTTTGAGAAAGTGGGTGATGTTTGGTGCCTTTGGAGTACACCCTAAATGATATATCATCTCCCTATATCCTCATAGGGAGTGGCCATGCTCAACACTATTTATGGTCCCAAGTTGACCATGAAGTTTATAAGGAAGAATGCCCCCACTTGGAGCAATGGCATGCACATGTATGGTAAAGGAATGCAAATATTCATCAAGTAAATAATTATGCATAAAAACATAATCGTTACCATAGACTTTGTTCACATTAATGGAGTGGCTCATAGATAGATCCCCTCTCATTCCCAAAGAGGAAAGAGGTGGTTGTGATAAATCCATCAAAGATTTATGTCTCTCCTCCATCTCCACATGATCCATGCATCTCCTCAAATTCTGATATATCTCCTCTTCAAAGCCTCCCCGAGTATATCCCTCCATGATGGTATGGTATTCTCTCATGGAATAAGTGTGGCTGAAGAGAAAATCTTCATGTGCTGCATGTAGTAGCTTCTCCTTGAGCTTGGATGCTCTAGATAAGAATATACTACTCTGATAGTATATGACCCCATCTCTTACTGGATACCCCTCCTCTAATAGCCGGTCATCAAGTATCATGCATGTAAAAAGATCCTTGGAGTAATCCACCAACAACTGGGATTTCCAATAAGGATCTATCCTCCATAGTGACAACGTTGATGATCTGCCATGTAGAACATCTGTCATATGGCTTCACTCCTCTTTGACATATCCCATGCCAAAGTCACATACCGGGATGCTGCTATCCTCCCTCTGCTGCTCCTCCTGTAGATTCTCATGAGAGTGCACCATGATAGTGCCATCCTCTATCCCTGTAGCATCCTCTCTCAGCGCAAGATGTGAGGTGAGAGTGGGTAATCATGATATGGGGAGAATGTATCCCCCCTCCTTGATTCTACCCAAGACTCTCTGCATTGTACTATGACCTCCCATTGTTCCCACTCCTCCTGGATCTATGAGTGGTGCAACATGTTGTGAGATATTTCACACCAACTCCTGATTAGGTGGCCTCCCGGGTGATTTTCCACTAAATAGATTTCCATGGTGACAGATAAATATGGAACATAATGCATGCACTAGTTGGGAATCAATAAAGTTATGGGTAGCCCCACTGTCAATCAAAATTGAAACCCTTTGATCCTAAATGGAACCTCTAACCCTCAAGGTCAAGTACTTGGGTACTCCTCCCAATGATGCAAGGGCTCCTCCAATTGGAGCAAATGCTCCATTCCCACCTCCTGGTGGTGGTGGATCCTCTCCTACTATCCCAGCGCGGTGACCTCCTTCTGGTTCTTCTTCTTCCTCCTCCTCATCATTTGAAAATACCTCTATATAATGTGCCTTTCCTACTGCACATCTATGTCTGGGTGCCCATGATTCTTGACATGTGAAGAAATATTCCTTCTCCTCAAGTCTCTTTGGATATCATCACTAAGAGGAACTTTTTTTTGGCTCTCCTTTCAAAGAGGAGCTTTCTCATATTTTCCCTTTGATGGAAAATTGGGCTTTTGCTTAAACGTTGCCTTTGATTTTGGCAAGGCATATTGTAGATCTATAGCCCTTTCAATGGCATTTTGAAGGGTAGTGGGTTTGGTAGATTTAACCAACCCATGTAGAGGTTCTGTTAGCCCATCAATAAACATATAGACCCTCCTTGCTGTAGATAAATCAGGAACCATAAAAAAAAATTTAGAAATTCAGAAATATAAGTTTTGGGATTATTTGATTGTTTAAGCTTAGCTAGCCCAATGAAAGTTGCCTCCGGGTCTCTTAGGTCAAACCTCTCCACCAACCTCCTTGTGAGCTCTGAATATGTAGTCACATTGGCATGGCCCAATGTTTAAATTCCATGAAACCACCAATCATGTGCTTCACGCTCAAGGTGCAGCGTTGTTATTTTTATGGCCTCCATCTCTAGTACTTTGTTCAGCTAGAAGTATATGTCTAGCTTCTCTACCCATGATTTGGAAGTGCATTGTGATTTGGAAGTGCTTCTCCACCTCTATTGTGATGTTTGGGTCTCCTATTGTCTTTGATTTGACAGAACTCTTGAAATCTCAAATGGTCTTTGAATCTCTGAGATTGAGACTCATACTCAAGAAAATAATCTTCAATATTTTTTGTTCTTGAAACCCTCCATTTCCCACTGCTAAAAATGTAGGCATTGTAGAGCGTTGGGAAACCTGCTACTTCATTGGTTGATCATTCTAGTGATGAGAAATGTCAGATCCTTATCCATGTAGAAACCCTTTATGGGATTATTTGTGGCTAGCCATCCTCATCTCCTTTATTTCTCTTGCAATGTCTTTCATAATTCGAAGAAGATGCTTAGGAAACTCCTTCTCCTCATCTTCTCTTGATAAAGGGTTTTAACCCTTGTCTTCTTTATCATCTATATAATCATATTTCTGGTTTCTTCTAAGATACCTCTTCTCTCTATCTGTGAGAGGATCTCCTTCTTCTGATGACATATTGGCTTAAGATGCACAGGCTGAGCCAAGATAATGCTCTGATACCACTGTAATATTTCCAAATGGGGAAAGCAACAATACAAGACATAAAGATGGAAAGTAGCAGTGAATATCAATGCATAAACATGAGAGACCAATATGAAGCCATTTCATTAATCATATCAACAGCAAAATAGTACAAAATAATGGGGCACAAACCATTCAAGATGAACCAACAAGCCTCCAATGAATAAACCCCCTCAAGAATGAGGTGTTTCTACTATACAGAATGTCAAAGAACTGTTGAAGTGCAGTCCTAATGAGAATAACTACTACTCTAATCATAAAATTACATATAATAACTGATATATGGCTTAAAATGTGCTATACCTAAAGAAAAAGGCCCTATATCACTTTTCCTAGACAACCCAAGAGGGTTTCCATAAATACATCCAAATACAATAGTGAACTGCAACCCTAGCTGTTACGCAAGTAAATCCTCTCTATGGAAAGAGACGATCCCTCTAGCCCTAGGATGGGTCTAGTAACAAGGAATCATGCTAAGGTGTAGGTTCCTGTACATTCGAATGAAAAAAGGACGCGATAAGATAGCCTACCTGTGGTCCAATGCTGTTGTTGGCAATCGTAGTGGTGATGAGAACTGCTCGCTCCTGATTCGGCAAGTCACAATCCCTTCGCTTATCGCACTTGGACACCTGCACGAAGATCAGAAAATGACAACCAAATCCCACATACTAATTTCATCCAAAATCTACTAGTCAGTCAGAGAAGACTAGCATATTCCATTCGATAAAGATAAAACACAAGACAGGAACCAGACAATAGTCACTTATATTAAAAGGTAGAAAGAAGAGATACAACCATGCACTGACGTTGCGATCTCCTCCAGCAGGGCTCGAGTGAAGCACGTCTCAAAGCTCGTCAGGGAATTCGGACGATATAAGGGACCTCTCAATGGATTTCTCCTTGTTCTACCTTCTCATAACTAGTTTATTCAACTATAGCTTAGGCTCTCAAGTTCAGCACTTCATCTGTATAATTCTCTTTGTTCTGCTTCAACTATAGCTAGTTCAGCTAGTTTTCATAAAGCAAGAAGGCTTGTTTATATAGAGGCAAAGGAGGAGGTTTGGATCCCTACAAATGTGGAAGGGAGGCCTATCCTTTAGGAGTGTTCCAAGGGAGGTGGAAACTACTATCTAAAGAAGGAGGCCCGTGGTTGTTTCAGTTCAACCACTCCCAATGACTCATCCTCAAGGTGGTTGGAATGGAACCTCTGCATCTATTTTTAAAAAAAAATTCATAAATAGGTTGGTGTGGGCATTACTCTGAGACAGAGAACTAAATGGCACGGGCTTAGTGTAAAATTCCCAGGTCAGCACGAGGATATAAAGGGCTACTTGCGTTAAGGAAAAAATAAAGATTTCCACAGCTTTGCTCAGGGAAATGTCAACAAGGAGAATGTTTCCCTCATCAAAAGGGATGCAAGGATGTAATTTTCAAAGCATGAAACTATGCATTGGTCACATAAATGACCCTCCAATTTGTGAGTTGGGGATTGCAGGGACAGTGAAAAAATGTTGTGTAACAGATGCCCCCTAAAGCATGAGGTCTAAGGGAGAGGGAGGGGCGAAATTCTTTATGAGAACGCGTTCGAACCAAACACCGCTGTCAGAAAACCTGAAATTACAAATACAACTGATATCTATGATACATGAACATGTGGCATGGGTGAAACCATCCATAATAGAGTATAAAAACTGGGATCTAGGTATGGACGCAGCCATCCAGTAGTAAATATCAACAAATAGACTCAGGTATGGTCACAACCATCCAATCAACGAGTCATGCAATAAGTCATGATAATCCACAATGAACCCGCAACCTGGATTTTATCAAACAAAATCCAGGGTCTTGCGCTCCATCTTGACCCAAACAAGTGCAATTTCTAGCATGCGAATGTGTGAGTTGAAGTCAAACATGCAAGAAAATCGTCTAATTACCAACCAATGATGAAAGCTATTAAGAGACGCGAGAGAAACCACAAATAATGACAATGGCTCTTAAGGTACACAAGGTAAAATCCATGGAATGTGAATATCGATCTGGCGTCGAACACCTGTGAGTCATTCGATCGAAGGCCAATGATGTGGACCTTGCGTCGAATGCGAAGAACCTGCCATTAAGGCATGCAGGCTCCAAGGTACCGAAAGGGAGTCTCTAGATCAGATTCCTGGATAATGAGTTGAAGTCGACAGGAAGTGCCCTGGTCAAAGGAGGGCCATAATTTTTCCCACACCATCGACACAAGATAGAGGAATATGATGTTTGTGAATCAGGACCAACAGAGAATTAGAAGGAGGTTGAAAAACTACAGAGGCGAACTTCTCTTGAACATATTAGCAGCACGACACTGGATTTGGCAGTATTTGTCATCAAAGTATCTGAGGTCATGATGACGTGGAAAAGAGAAATGAGAGGTCAAAAGAGATTACCCAAACCCATGGAGGCAAAAATGACGAAATGAGATGTCCCCAACCTGACATGAATGCAGACAAGTGCCATGTTCAAGAGCAACATACTGTCAACACAACTAAAATATGGTTCCATTTTCCCCCACCATTTCCGGCGAGTACCTCTTTATTTTTACACAAGCTTGAAGAGGATAACATATGCTTGTGTTACACATTATTCTATCACCATCCCTGCAATCCCTTGTCCCGCACATTAGAGGACTATTCCCATGACCTGTGAGCAGCAACATGTCCTGAAAACACCATCATAACATCCTCTTGCCTAAGGATAAACATTCTCTTGAAGAACATTTCCTCTAGAAAACCCTAAAAATAGGTGTTTTAGCCTTGGCACGACTAGTCATTTCATCCCTCACGCCAATGGGGGAAATCCACACTAGAGGGCGCGCCAATTGGAACACTGTCCCTGTGTCCCACTCGCACCAAGCCCATTAAGGAATGTTTTTTAAAAATAAATGGCGAAAATTTGGTTCTAACAAACTCTAGAATGAATCATCAGAGGAAGTTGAGTGGTTTGGCTCCGGATCTCCATGTATAGGAAGTGGTTTTCCACCTCTCATGGAACCTTCCTATGAGATAGGGCCTATCCCATGATTATAGGGATCCCAACTTCCCTTCCTCCATCTATAAAATCTTTCACTCTCCATTAGCAAGCTAGTTGAACTTGTAGGAGAAAAACTATAGCCGGGCAACCATTCCAAGCAGAGTCGAGAAGAACCCCGTGAGAGAGAGATTTGTCGAAATTCCCAACAGGCTTCATTGAGACATGCTCCATTGCAAGCCCCACCGAAGGAAGATCATAGCGTCAGAGCATTTGGTTGTAATCTCCCTTTTTCTCATCATTAATATAAGTGACTTTGATTTTGGTTCCATTAATGTGTTTACTCTTTAATGAAATACAATGAATTATATCCTCTCTGACTGATATATAGCTACGTGCTTTAATTATTACGTTGTATGTTTTCATTTCTCTGCATGCGTACAGGTTTCCGGACAAAGCAAACAGAAGGACTGTGATCTGTCAAGCAAGGGATGAAGAGCACCGCTTCTTCTTCGACAACAACAGCGTGGGATTTGAGGTAGGTCACTTAACACGATCTTTGTCTTTCTTGTAACTAGGAACCAACGTCATTGCATGATTTGATTGTTGCTAGACCCGATCTGGGCTAGTGGGATCGCCTCTATCCACAGAGGGGATTTACCTCCTCAAAAATTTGGCGACTCCACTGGGATTGTGCAGGGAGTGAGATCTATTCCCTTATGGATGGATTTTTGGGTTATAATCAAATTAATATTTTACCATCCGATCAACATAAGACCGCCTTCATCTGTCCGTGGGGCACATTCGCCTATAAGAAGCTCCTGTTCGGCTTGAAGAACGTTGGAGCCACCTTCCAGCGTGCCATGTCCTACACCTTTCACGACATATGAAATATTGTTCAACCGTATCTGGATGACCTGTCGACTCATTAAGCTCTGCGCGAAGACCATCCCAAACATCTCCGCCAGATTTTTCTCCATTGTAAACATTACAACATCTGGCTTAATCCTCACAAGTGCATCTTCTACGTTGACTCTGGTCATATTTTGGGTTTCATTGTCTCCAAAGACGGAATTTTCCTTGACCCTCTCAAGGTCGAGGCTATTGTTAACCTCCCCTCCCCCTCCTCATTGCATCAACTTCAGAGTCTTCAGGGGAAAGCGAATTTCTTACGTCACTTTATCCTAAACTATGCAGAGGTGGCCAAAGGGTTTACATGACTCCTAAATTAGGATGTTCCCTTCCATTGGGATGAGATTGCTCAGCAATCTTTCGACAACCTTAAGAAGTTGCTCGTCAATGCTCCATTAATACGTCCTCCCAACTATCATCGCGACTTTACCCTCTATTTGGTTGCCGCCTTCACCACAATTGCCATGGTTCTGGTACATGATGACGATGCCGGTAACAAACATGTGTTTTATTACCTGTCTTGGAATCTCCTCGACACTGAAATGCATTATGCCCATGTCGAGAATTTGGCATTGCCTGCAGTCTAGGTCGTTCAATGGTTTCACCATTACATCCTATTATGCACGGTAACCATGATTTCTGACTGTAACCCCATGACTTACATTTTTTTCTCGACAATTTCTAGGGTAAAAGTACTTGAAATGGATTGTGATCCTTCAAGAGTTTGATTTGGAGTTCACCACTGCCAAATCGACGAAGTCACTGGTTTTTTCTTATCTCATTTTCTCTCTCCCTACTAACTCTGTTCCGTCTCAACCCGAGGATCATATCCCGGATGAAACTCTCTTTCTAATCATCACTCTCGATCCATGGTACAGTGATATCATCGTGTACCTTCATACATCTACCTTCTGGTCCGAGTTGACGAAGGATGCTTGACGTCGCATTCGACATCAATCGCAACCATATCGCATTGTCGGAGATACCTTATATCGTGTTGGAGTCGATTTTGTGCTCCGCTGATGTTTGACCTTAGAGGAGGCTGAAAAAGTCCTGAATGACTATCACAGTGGTGCTTGTGGCAGTCACATGTCCGGTTATGCTATCGCCCAGAAGATTCTGCGTGCAGGCTATTTCTAGCCATCTATATTTAAGGATTGTATTGTTACAGTACAGAAGTGTCATGCGTGCCAAATCTTTCAACGCAAGATACGTGTGCCACCCCTCCCGTTACATCCTGTCATTACCATAGGCCCTTTTTCCAAATGGGGCATTGATTTTATGACATGTAACCCTCACTCGGCTAGGGGGCATGCTTATATCATCGTTCCCATAGACTACTTCACCAAGTGGGCCGAAGCGATGCCTACATTAGTTGTCGACAGTAAGACAGCTGCTCAATTCATTTTCAACCATGTGATCACAAATTTCGGCATTTCTCAAGCCATCGTCACCGATCATGGCACTCATTTTCGGGACTATATGATGGCAGAGCTGACATTGAAGTTGGGCTTGCGTCATGACAGCTCAATGCCATATTACCCTTAGGCAAATAGCTAGGTTGAAGCCGTGAAAAAGGTGCTTGTCACGATGCTTTAATGAACGATTGGTATACAAAAATCCAACTAGCATCTCCAATTGTTCTCAGCTCTCTGGGCCTACCGAACATCAGTGAAGAGCGCGACCGGATTCTCACCCTTCCAGTTGGTGTATGGTCTGGAAGTTACTCTTCCGGTTGATAATGAGATCCATTCACTGAAGTTGGCTATGGAATTATTGCTCGACACTTCCCTAGAGGAAGAACGTCTTTTATATCTCGAAATATTGGACGAAACTCGTTGCTTGGCTGCTTTGGTTATCGAGGCACAGAAAAAGTGGGTTAAAGCTCATTTCAATCAAACGGTTTCTCTGCGCTTTTTTATCGAAGGAGACCTCGTCCTCTTGTATGATCAAGCACATGATAAGCTTGGGGCAGGAAAATTCCAGCCTATGTGGCATGGGCCCTATATCATCAAATGTGTATTGAAAAACGGGGCCTATGAGCTGATCGATTATAAAGGTCTTACTTTGGCGCGGCCCAAAAATGGGTTGTACCTGAAGAAGTATTACAATTGAATCATTCTTGTGTTGTGTGTGTACATAGGTGATTTCTTCATTTTTGTGCACATGTGGTGTGGTGTGCTTTGTAAGCATTTTTCTACTGATTGGGTCTTCCTGATTGTGCAAATGTCTATTACTCCTTATGTTGGTTTCGCGGATGGTGCCTCCTGTATTACCAGGAACCTGTCTTCGGCAGCCTGGGTAATTTACAACCCTGTTGGTGAGTTGATCAATTTACAACGTGTTTTTCTAGGGCTTACTACGAATAATGTCGTGGAGTGTAGTGTTGTTTTGGAATTATTAAACGAGGTTGTTAACCTTGGTATTCATGCATTACTTGTACATCTAGATTCACAACTTGTGGTTTTACAGCTCAATGGTCATTATTCAGTTAGAAACCCATGCATTCTAAGACTGTATCTATGTATTCATTTACTTGAGAGAAATTTTGATTACATCACATATCAGCATATACCAAGATGAATGAATACACTTACAGATTCAGTAGCCAACATGGTATTAGATAGACATTTATGCAACTTGTAAAAACATCATCATATGTGAAAAAGATCCATGTAGAAATATATATATATATATATATATATATATATATATGTCGAATGTTTGCAGCGTGTGCATCATATAAAATCCAAAAAAGTATACATGTTTGTTTTAATTTCATCCGGAGACAACATGTCTCTCAAAAATATGCATATGAAAAGCCTAGGTGACTAATCAGCATGGTGCTCATGGTAGCATATTACTGCCCGCACCAATTGCCTCAGTAAGCGATGATGGCGACTAGGCACCCCTACAGTATGCCTCTGATAAGCCATAAGGACATCAGCTAGGCGAGCATAATCAGGAATCCCACGGGAAATTCCCTCTAAGTTCTGAACCAGCTCGTTCCCCTCGCCCCCCTCACCTTGAGGGTCATAGGTGAGAGGGGTCCTCCGTGCGATCGGCGACATCCCAGCGGACCTCTCTGGGCCAACATTTGCATACATATAGGATTAGCTGTTATAACATGCATGTATGACAAAAATCATAAAATTCATAAAATAAAAAAGAGTCTTACCTAGATCCTCATCCCATTCCTCTCCTTCCAGGAGTGGAAGGTCTAGGTCTCTTGTGAAATCAGTACCAGCATAGGGCCAGTCCACTACGACGATCAACTGTCACTGGAGCCATTCGAAGAACTCAGGTCACCACGACATCTATTGGCTACCCCTTCCCTAGGCATTAGTGCTGCCCATCGAGCCATCTGTGGCTCTCTCAAAGGTGGATCTGGGACTATCGCCCCCTGGCCCTGGAATATAGGCAGTCGTTCTAGGATGAACGCTACCAAGATTGACCCATACCCAAACTGCTTCAATTTGGCCTCTTTACATTTAGTCAACTGTCGTTTGATATTCGTGGTTACAGTTGTGGCCTAATCAAATACTGTTGAGTTCATACATTCTGATGCCAGGAGAAGCTGTGTTTTGGTAGCCTCGTGCGGTGCCTGCGACCCCGCGGCCCGCATAATAGTATGTAGCACCACTCTGAGTGCTAGATCAGGAATATTTTGAATGTCAACTTTGCCACAACCTAATCTTGTTTGTGCCCCTGGGCACACTCTTTCGATAACCATCGACACATTCTCACCAGAAGGCCTAGTACCTGTCATAATCAGAACTGGACCTCTACGAGACAATCCAGTGATGAAGTAGACATTGGATACTTCGAGTTCAAACATTTGGTCTCAAAGCTTAAACTTATCTTCATTCTCATCCCAGATACTTATCAAGTATTGCAACAATTCGAGCTGATCCCTGAGACATGGTGTTAATAAGAATTTCTTTAATCCGCAATTCCAAAGAGCATTCATGCATTGCTCGTCCTCCATTTCCAATTCGTCTTCTTCACTGTGTTCCCTTTATTTCCATTCAATCACCATTGTGGCTTTATACCTGCATCAAATTGGTCATAAGCACATCATAAGATCCCTTGGGCATTCAAAAATTCAATTGATTGGTTCAATTTTTATGAAATATGAGCAGAATCTGAGGTTGCGTAGTTGGTGTGACTGTTTTGGTGACAGTCGCGCCAGCTGGTGCGACCCCTTTGCAAAAAGAACTCGATTGGCACGGGTCCATGCCTCGTACCCGCGCCAACCACAGAAGCCCTAAATTTGCAAATCCTCCCCTCAAGGATGTCAAATCACAATGGAAAGCTATCAAATATTGTTTAAAACATAGCTAATGGAAGCGGCTCTTACCTGGAAAAGACAAGATTTGGAATGATGCACTGGATCGTCCACAATCGTCACCGTAAGATCACAGGGAAATAACTCACTATCGCTCTACACAAGAGTTAAAAAGTAAAAAGTAAATATGTTTTTACTATTTGGTCATATTTATAACTTTTCGAAATCAAAATTATGTTTTGAGACTTGTTTTTCCAATATTTCACCATGTTTTGTAGAAAATTTGGTTTTACACTTGCTTTTTGTGCAGTGACAGGTTTTCGTGTGACTAGGACGACGACACGAGTTGTATTTTATACTTTTTCAGACTCAGTAAAAACACGAAAAAGTCACTACTGGAGTCACCTTTTAGCTCTTTTCTGAATCTCTAAACATGGAAATATTGCCTAGTTGCTTGTCGTTTTGAGCTCATTGAATTGGCTGCGAAATGATATCTACCCAGTATATGTTTACCCCTTTTTTAGGCTGGGATAGATTATTTACGAAAAAGGAATACCATAGCCTATCGCGACTAGGAGGTTCTCTCAGATATATTTTTCTACCTTTTCGGATCTGTGGGACTATCTACAAAAAGGCACTGTTGGAGTTTTCTTTTCCACTGTCTTTTCAAACTCTCTAAACATGAAAAGATGTCGAGTTCTTCCTTTTTCAGACTCGTTAAATCCTGATGACATCGGATTCCATCGTAATAACGTTACTCGAGTCCCTCCTTCCTAGGGCTCGTTAAATTTACTAGGATGGATTTTTCCGAAGGAAAAACTTATATTGCAAGCATATGCTATCCCCTTCAAGCTTGTTTTCAAAAATAATTGGGGTAATCGCTAGAAATGGTGGGGGAAAATGGAACCAGTATTATAGTCGTGTCGGCAGTATGTCGCTCTGGAACATAGCACTTGTCTACATTCGTGTCGGGTTGGGGACATCTCATCTCGTTATCTGCTCGCCTCCATGGGTTTGGGTAATCTCTTTTGACCACTCATCTCTTTTTTGCCACGTCACCATGACCTCAGATCCCTTCATGTCAAATACTTCAAAATCCAATGTCGTGCCACCGATATGTTCAAGAGAATTTGGCCTATGCAGTTTTCAACCTCCCTCTAATTCTTTATCGATCTTGATTCACAAACATTATGTCCCTTTGTCTCGTTTCGATGATGTGGGAAACATTATGGCCCACCTTCGATCAAGTTCAATTCCTGTCGACTTCAGCTCATTATCCAGGAAGTTGGTCTAGAGACTCCCTTTAGGTACCTTGGAGCCTGCATGCCTCAATGGTAGGTTCTTCGCATTCGATGCAAGGTTTTCATTATTTACCTTCGATCAGACGATTCTGCGGGTGTTCGACGCCAGCTCACTGTTCGCATTCCGTGGATTGTACCTCATGTACCTTGAGGTCCATCGTCATTATTGGTGGTTTCTCTCATGTCTGTTAACGGCTTTCATTATTGGCTGGTAATCAAACGATTTTCTTGCATGTTCAACTTCAGCTCACATATTCGCATGCTTGAACTTGTACTCTGTTCAGGTCGAGATGGAGCACAAGACCCTAGATTTTTTCTGATATACATCCAGGTTGTGGGTCATTTTTGGATTATTATCATGTATTACATGACTCATTAAATTGGATGGCAGAGACCATACATGAGTCTACTTATTGATCCTTATTAACTAGATGGCTGTGTCCATACCTTGGATCCAGGTTTTTGTACACTCTATTATGGATGGCTATGCCCATACCACATATCATGTATCAAAGATATCAATTGTATTTTTCGCAGGTTTTCCGACGGCAGTGTTTTTAGTTGGGCGCATTCTCATAAAGCATTTCATCCCTCCCTCTCTCTTGGACCTCATGCTTTAGGGGGCATCTGTTACACAGTATTCTGTCACTGTCCCTACAATCCCTCATCCCGCACATTGGAGGACTATTCCCATGACCTTGGAGTAGCAACATGTCCTGAAAACACCTTCATAACATCCTCTTTCCTAAGGATAAACATTCTCCTAAAGAACATTTCCTTTGGAAAACCCTAAAAATAGGTGTTTTAGCCTTGGTTCGACTAGTCAGTTCATCCCTCGCGCCAATGGGGGAAATCCACACTAGAGGGCATGCCAATTGGTGCACTGTCCCTATGTCCCACTGGCGCCAAGCCCATTAAGGAATTTTTTTTAAAAATAAATGGCGGAATTTTGGTTCTAACAAACTCTGTAATGAATCATCAGAGGAAGTTGAGTGGTTTGGGTCCGGATCTCCATGTATAGGAAGTGGTTTTCCACCTCTCATGGAATCTTCCTATGAGATAGGGCCTATCCCATGATTATAGGGATCCCAACTTCCCAGCTTCCTCCATCTATAAAAGCTTGCACTCTCCATTAGCAAGCTAGCTGAACTTGTAGGAGGAAAAATATAGCCGGGAAACCATTCCAAGCAGAGCCAAGAAGAACCCCGTGAGAGGGATCTTTGTCCAAATTCTTGACAGGCTTCATTGAGACGCACTCCGCTACAAGCCCCGTCGAAGGAAGATCATAGCGTCAGATAATTTGGTTGTAATATCCCTTTTTGTCATCATTAATATAAGCGACTCTAATTTTGGTTACATTCATGTGTGTACTCTTTTATAAAATACAATGAATTATATCCTCTCTGACTGATATATAGTTATGTGCTTTAAGTATTACGCTGTATTTTGTCGTTTCTCTGCATGTGTACAAGTGTCCGAACGAAGAAAACAAAATAACTGTGATCTGTCGGGCAAGGGATGAAGAGCACCATTTCTTCTTCAACAAAAACAGCGTGGGATTTGAGGTAGGTCACTTATCGCGATATTTGTCTTTCTTGTAACTAAGAACCAATTTCATTGCATGATTTGATTGTTGCTAGACCTGATCTAGGCTAGTGGGATCACCTCTGTCTGCAGAGGGGATTTACCTCCTCAACAGCTTCTCATATAATTTTTTACTTCGGACAAATCCAACCTAGTACATTTTACGAGCCCTAGGAAGGAGGAACTCAAATAATGTCATGGTGATGAAGTCTGATGTCATCAGGGTTTAATGAGTCTGACAAAGGAAGAACTCGACATCTTTTCATTTTTAGAGAGTTTGAAAAGAAGGCAGAAAAGAAAACTCCAGCAGTCCCTTTTTGTAGGTAGTCTCACAGATCCGAAAAGGTATAAAATCCGTGTCTGAGATAACCTCTTAGTCGCGATAGGCTAAGGTATTCCTTTTTCGTAAATAATCCATCCCAGCCCGAAGAATGGGTAAATGTATGCTGGGTAGATATCATTTTGTAGCCATTTAAAGAGTTCAAAATGACAAGAGTCTTGGCAACCTTTTCAATTTTCGAGAGTCAGAAAAGAGCTGAAAGATGACTCCTCCTGGAGGAATGAGTGGTATTAATGGTAGCTATTGGTTCCGGTAATGGTGGAACTACTCATAACAAGTAAAGGTTAAGAGGTTGGCTAACAAGACCACTCATTGCAGAGGTTTCTCAAGAATGAGTAAAATAACCAAGTGAGGGCATATGATCAGCCAAGCAGATAGTGATTTTTGAGATTGCAACAAGATGATGAGCTTAGTGGAAAGAAGTTGCCTTCACTAAGTGGGCCCGCAGGCTATTTTTGGCGCAAAGTCTATTTTTAGACTATGTCTATTTTTAGACATATGGATCATATTCTATGAGTTGCGTGATGTTATTTTGTGGATGGTTGTCTGCTGGAAAAAATAGATGGACTTATTTATACATATTAGCTAATCTATTTTTAGATCGTCACCTAAAATAGATATGTTTAATATTATTAGCTCTTAATAATATTTGGACTCTAAACATTATCTTATTCTCTTGGAGCACTTCAGTTAAGTGTACAGATGTGGCACAATAGCTGACAGAAGGAATTACGCTATTCCTAAGGGTTAAGTGGAGCTATTGCATGGATACTTCAGTTGGAACTCATGTGAGAGAGTTTGGTGGAGTTGATTGAGGAAGTTAATGGAGTTGTGTTCAGTTTAACTAATCTAAACATAGTTGAGCTAGTTGTATCTAGTATAACTGATTGATACACTAATGAAGAGTGGTGTGAATTACATCACACTAATTCACTAATTATAAAATCATTAATCAACTAAAGAATACATTTGAAGCTAACTTGTATGGACAAGCCATGGAGACCAAGTAGATAAAGAAAGAACAAAGTTAACCATCAGTTGTGACTATACTGTTGCATGATTTGCAACAACCAGTGATTGGAGAAGCCAATGAGGATTGCGCAGTACAAGCCAGGTGGTTCAAATTTATTTATGAGCCATTCTACAACATTGATTACGCAATAGAGGCAGGCTATCAGGTGGCAGAGATTGGAGCATGTGTTTTGCTAGATCTAGCTTGATTAGTGGGTAGAAATTGGAGATTTTACTGAGGATCTTTGTATAATGATTGTTACATGATATCTATGGCATATAATATACAGATAGTTGGTGGTTTTCAGCTTTAAGCTTTCCCATGAAATACTGTGTTCATATGTGTGAATGTTTATGGTTTTAATATGATGCAATTGATTTTATTTCCGCATGTAATGATCAATGGTAGAAGAGATTATGCATTGTGCATGAAGATAAAATAGTGTGTGTGATTAGGAGAATCTCAAAGAATATTATTTAAAGTATTTAAACTTCTACATGGTATCAGAGCGATATTGATCATTGGAGCAATTGCAAAACATTGAAGCAGTTGAGTTTTGTGCTGGTGGAATTCGAATTTGCAGCAGTGTTTTCTTGGTGTCGAAGTTGAGATGTCTTTCAACTGATTGCGATTGGAGTATGCCCTTGAGGGAAACTTGAATTATATTGCATGGAAGGGCAAGATGGAGGTGGTGCTGGATGAAAATGGGTTGAAGGAGTTCATAGATGCAAAAATTCCAAAACCTGCTTCTAGCAATGCTGCCGCACTTGATGCATGGCGAAAGAAGACAACAAAGTGTTGAATAATTCTATTGGAAGGTGTAAAGGATCACATAATGTCCAGAATTCATGGTAAGGCTTCATTATCGATGTGGTGTCACAGATTATTCAGCAAGACAAACGTATAGCTGGCGCTCAAGGACAAAACTGCAATGATAAAATGGAGAAAGGCTAATAGTGATGCCTGGTGGATCACAAAGTTCTATCCAATGCAAAGGATGAGGTCAAATTGTGGGGGTTACTGTAGATGAAGAGGACTTGGTGAGCTTGGCTCTCCTTGGGCTTCCGAAGAGTTGGAATTCCTATGAGGACTCTGTCAATGGTCGGGAGAAACTGCCGGGATGGGAGCGACTTTGGTCGGATCTTGTGCAGGAGGAGATAAGGCAGAGTACCAGGGATGGATCTTCATCGAAGAATGAAGATGAAGAAAATTACGCTTTGGATGCCAAAGCAAGGAAAGGGAAGGGAAAGAAAAATCCTTCTCAATCTTGTGCAAAAGGCAAGAAGCGGGACTTGTCCAAGGTGAAGTTCTTTCACTGTCACCAACACGAGGCTACACCACCAGTTGTCCAAAAAGAAGAAAATAAGCAAAGCCGCCGGATCCGCAATGGGAGAGGTTTTATCCTCAGCTTGAGCTTCCATGGATTTTTCGCTGATCGGATGCTTGGTCTCAAGTGTGATGGGTTCAGTGTGGTTTCTGGACAGTGGTGCGTCTTTTCACATGACAGGAGATCGAGATTTGTTTACTGATCTGGATGAGAAAGATCTTGGAGTGCACATCGAGATGGGCGATGATGGTAGATATAGTGCGACCGGTATCGGTACCATTTCCTTTGAGAGGGAGTCTGGTAAACCCTTCGTATTAAAGGAAGTGATGCATGTTCCAGGATTGAAGAATAATCTGATCTCTGTGGCGATGTTATAAGACAAGGGATATGATGTTGTCTTTAGCGAGGGAAATGCTTTCCTGCGCATTAAGGAAACTGGTGAGACCCGAAGGATAGGGGTTCGAGTTAAGAACCTTTATCAATTGTAGGTAGATGGCTACGTAGCAATGGCAGGCAAGGTAAAAGGAGTGGTGAGCCGGGATGATGGCGAGTTGTGGCACCAGAGATTGGGCCACCTTCACCATGGAGCTTAGAAGATACTGCAGAAGATTTCTACTAGGCTTCCTAAGGGTACTCTTGCGCAGCCAGATCAGTGCAAGGGATGTACCTTGGTAAAATTTGTGAAAGCCACCTTTCATGAGAAGGATAGTTGCGCCACGACGATCCTTGAGAGAATTCACACAGACGTGTGTGGACCTTTCTCAGTAGCTTCGACAGCAAAGCACAGATACTATGTGATATTTGTTGATGATTTTTATCATAAGTGTTGGATCTTCTTCATGCAGAAGAATAGCAAGACATACTCAAAGTTCTGTGATTTCAAGGCACTGGTTGAGAAATAATCGAGGAAGCAAGTGAAGGCTCTTGGGAGCGAAAATTGTGGTGAATTCATCTCTGGAAAATTCAAGGAATTTTGCAGCGCAGAAGGAATTCGAAGAGAGCTCATAGCACCTCATAACCCACAGTAGAATGGGGTTGCTAAGCGGAAGAATAGAACGATCGTGGGTGTTGCATGGGCGATGTTGCATGATCAGGGCCTTCCCATACACTTGTGGGCTGAGGCATGCAATACTGCAGTATATGTGTAGAACCGTTGTCCTTATAGGATACTTGGCATGAGTACACCCGAGGAGGCATTTTCTGGTAAGAGGCCTGATATTTCCCATTTGAGGATTTTTGGTTCACCTGTTTACATTCATGTGACGAAGGATGCCAGGAAGAAGCTAGAGCTAACTGTAGAGGTTGGGATATTTTTGGGGTACACTGATACAACCCACAACTATCGTGTGTATTTTCCAGACAGTCGCAAGACTGTTGTGCGACGTGATATCAAATTTCATGAGGAGAAAGCCATGAAGTGTTCGCTTGAGAGGGAGCCACACTTGCATGCAGATGAGAAGCTATTAGTTCCTAAGGATGAGCTTCAGGATGTGGATCAGCCACAAGAGGAAGTTCATGGAGTGGAAGAGACCACTCATGCAGTGCCAACCATCAGAGGGCGCAAGCGCACTACAGAAGCTGAGCGACTAGCTCAAGATGAAAAGAGGATTGGTGAGCACCTACATCACAAACAAGCAGAGCAGGAGATAGTCACCTCGACCAAGATATCGATACATGGCTCTTATGAGCAAGTGTATCGTGACTGAGCCATCCCCTTCTTTCGAGGAAGCTATGGAGGATCCCACACAGTAGATGCCATGTTGAAGAGTATGATTGAAGATTCGATTGTCGAAACAAATCAATGGGAGATTGTCCCAAGGCGTAAGGAAACTGTGCTGGTGGGTCCGGAGATGGATCTACAAGGTGAAGGCAAGCACTGGAGCTGGAGGTGGGGAGGAAGTAGAAGGCTAGATTTGTTGCCCGAGGCTTTTCACGTATTGAGGGGACTGGACAGAGGAGACCTTGCACTGTCGTACAGTATTCTTCCATACTACTGCATTCTTGCTCTCTCAAAGATAAACGGGGTGGCACATTCATCAGATGGATGTGAAGACTGCATTCCTCAACGGAGTCATTGAGGAGGAGGTGTACATAGAGCAGCCTAAAGGTTTCGAGATCTTCAGCAGCAATTCGCATGTGTGCAGGCTCAAGAGAGCGGTGTATGGGTTGAAACAAGCACCTCGTGCTTGGTACACACGGATAGACAGTTATTTCACCGGACTTGGATTCTCCAAGAGTGAGGCGGATCCTAACCTATACCAGATTGTGGTGGAGGGTAAGTTGTTGATAATTGTACTTTATGTAGATGATTTGATTTTGACAGGTGATGAACTGTTGATACACTCATGCAAGGCTGATCTTGCAAAGGAGTTTGAGATGAAGGACTTGGGCCTCCTTCATTATTTCCTGGGATTGGAAATTTGGCAGCACAGTGATGGAATGTTTGTTTCTCAAGGCAAGCATGCCTGGGAGATATTGGAGAAGTTCAACATGCATGGCTGCAAGCCTGTTGATACTCCTCTTCCCGGTGGATGGAGGAAGGAGGATGCTACTTCAGCGGAGGTAGTGGATGCCACTGTTTATCGACAGTTGGTGGGGTCGCTTATGTATCTGGTCAATACATGACCCGACATATGCTATGCTGTGAACCAGCTTTCACAAGCTATGGTTAAGCCTACCAAGCTCTACTGGAAGGCATGCAAGCATGTATTGAGATATCTCAGAGGCACATCGGGATATGGATCATGGTACAGACAGGAGGATGAGTTGAGGTGGCATGGCTTCACAGATCGGTATCATCATATCAGATATTGTGTGCAGCGGAAGATCATGTTACTTTCATACATTCCCACGGAGGATCGGGATGTCGATATCTTGACGAAGGCACTCACCAGGAGAAAATTCGAATACCACAGAGGCAGGATAGGGGTGGCATATAATCCTTATCTTGTTGAGGGGGAGTATTGAGATTGCAAGAAGATGATGAGCTTAGTGGAAAGAAGTCGCCTTCACTAAGTGGGCCCGCAGACTATTTTTGGCGCAAAGTCTATTTTTAGACTATGTCTATTTTTAGACATATGGATCATGTTCTATGAGTTGCAGGATGCTATTTGTGGATGGTTGTTCAAGTTGGAAAAAATAGATGGACTTCTATTTTTAGACATATTGGGCGGAATCTATTTTTAGATTTCCAGTCTAAAAATAGATATGTCGAATATTATTAGCTCTTAATAATATTTGGACTATAAACATTATCTTATTATCTTGGAGCACTTTAGTTAAGTGCACAGATGTGGCACAGGAGCTGACAGAAGGAATTACGCTATTCCTGAGGGTTAAGTGGAGCTATTGCATGGATACTTCAGTTAGAACTCATGTGACACAGTTTGGTGGAGTTGATTGAGGAAGTTAGTGGAGTTGTATTCAGTTTAACTAATCTAAACATAGTTGAGCTATTTGTATTCAGTTTAACTAATTGATACAATTAGTGAGAGTGGTGTGAATTAATTATTAATTAATTCACTAATTATAAACTCATTAATCAACTAAATAATACATCAGTTAACTTCATTGCATGGACAGTTTCAGTGGAGACCAGTGCAGAGATAGGTGAAATATCAGGTTAACTATCAGTTGTGACTATACTGTTGCATGTTTGCAACAACCAGTGATTGGAGAAGCCAATGAGGATTTCGCAGTACAAGCCAGGTGGTTCAAGTTATTTATGAGCCATTCTACAGCATTGATTATGCAATAGAGTTTGGCTATCAGGTGGCAGAGATTGGAGCATGTGTTTTGCTAGATCTTGCTTGATTAGTGTGTAGCAATCGGAGTTTGTGCTGAGAGCTTGTGAGGAGATTTGTACAATGATTGTTACATGATCTCTATGACATATAACATACAGATATTTGGGGTTTTCAGCTTTAAGCTTTCCCATGAAATACTGTGTTCATATGTGTGAGTGTTTATGGTTTTAATGTGTGCATGCAATTGATTTTATTTCCGCATGTAATGATCAATGGTAGAAGAGATTATGTATTGTGCATGAAGCTAAAAGAGTGTGTGATCAGGAGAATATCGGTGAATAATATATCAGTTATTCAAATTTCTACAATGATGATGGAATGAAAAAACCAAGGCTCATATGGGAAAACAGGCTGATAAGATGGAAATCACGAGAGGTAAAATAGGAATGGTTTCATTTTTACACAAGCTTGAAATCAGAAAAATTTGCTTGAAACCAGTTTCATTTTTACACAAACTTGAAATGGAAACAAACTTTGCTTGAAAAAATAAGCATGCCCCTAGCATGGTGACTCAATTCGAGGTGCATGCCCCCCAAGCTTCAATCCATATGAAAGGCAGATGGAGTGAAGGTTCAAATTTCAAGATCAAGAGAAAGACTCGACTGGGATTTTACGAGATCTTATCAAAGACTCGAATTGAACGGGAACGTGTTTCATTGTTTTAACGAGGTTGACACATTAATAGAACTATCCTCATGAGCTAATTCATTTTTTAACGAGGTTGACATAGAAGACGAACCATCCTTATGACACCTTGTTTCATTTTTTAAGGAGCTTGACATAATAAAAATGAACTCTGCTCTGAGGACCTTGTTTCATTTTTTGAAGAGCTTGACACAAGAAAAATGAACTTTTCTCCGACGACAACTTATCGTGTCAAATAAGAATTCATGGCATCCAAGAGTTCCACACAGGATGGGAGAACAACATCTTGGAAATCAGGACCCAATGCCCCCAGCACACGATGCATAATGGCACTATCACTGAATGAGGGCACAGGACAGGTAGCCACATAATTAACCTACGGCGGGGATGATATAACTGATGGATAAAGACCTGAAAGGGACGATGGTGGACCAGATGTCACATCAGGACCAAAGAATGAAAGCTGATCAATGGTCATGATCCAACCTTCATGTGGAAAACAAAACACACAAAAGAGGGAAGAGACAAGCGGCCCCATGACATAAGTATAGTCGCCCTAGGAGTAAATTAAAATCCAAGGGGCCTGGAACAACCATCACGTCTATATAGGCAGTTTTCTCTCCCAAAGTAACAAGCAACTTCAGAAGGATCCCTAACGGTTGATTGGTTCTTCTGTTAAAAGCTAATAGATTTTGTGTAACAGGCACAAGTGGTGGAGAACCAAAAGCTTGCCAAGTAGTGGAAGATAGAATACTAACAAACGTTCCTTCATATATAATGGTGCTGGGTACAACCACATAAAAGGTCTGTACCGTGATCTCGAAAGACACATAAGAAGGAAGGTGATATCCTACAAATCGACTCCAATCAAAGGAAGCTACCAAACTACTTGGAGGATGTACCATCGAACTGAGATGGTTTTTCCTTGGTGTTATTGGAGCAAGAGGAGCATCCTCTAGGACCTCCATCATGGGAGTAGGAGGAGAAACTTCTTGAACTACAGGGACAAGAGAATCTTTCTCCAAGTCTGAGGAATCTAAAGAAACAAGAGGAACATGAGGGGGATGAGATCCACTCTCGATGGAAAAGACCTGATGAACCATAGGTGGGATCAAGTCAACTGATTCCACGTCCAATGGTTGGTTGGGAATGGATTCCTGAATTTGAATTTCCAAGGGAGTGGGATCAACCAAGGATGACTCTTAACCGATCGTGGAATCAACTAGTGGAGGAATCAAAGAAAGTTTTTGGTAACCAACTGGAAGGCAGGGTGCAGAAACAATAGATTTTTCCAACACTCTCTTGGCTTCATCCATGTATGGAAAAAGGTGAATGGGATGATGCCCTTCACACAACTTACAGGGCTTCATAATATTACCCTATTTCTTACGAGTCTTATAAGTACTAGTCGAATATGTGTCACCAATATGACTTCCAGAAGCCAAAGGCAACGACGGACGACCATTGGACCATCCTTCAAGTACCTTGGTAATTCAAGGGCAGTCTCAAAGAAGATGGTCACCTTTTCACAACATGCAAGGGAATTTGACTTTTCGTGGAAGCTTGGATGGTGTATCAATGGAAGGTGTCTTAGGAGCAATAGCTGCAGCATTAGCCTCTCGCTTATCTAACTTCTTCTTCTTTGTATTATTCTTCTTCTTCTTAACCACCTGGTTACTGGAATCTAGACTTTCACCAGGCGAAGTAGAAGAGGAGGATGAAGAAATAAGCGAAGAAGGGGAGAGGTCCACCTTAGAATCAACATGATGTTCTTCAGGTAGAGGCGATGGTTGTACAAAGGGTGGAACACTCGAGACCACAGAGGTCAAGAATAACCAAACAGGCAACCCAACAATTAACCCAGGCAGGGATAACATTGCCATATACAGAGCACCAACATTCCCAAAAGAAGGAAAAGGACCAGGATTCCCCTCGAAGGGGATTCCTTGGTAGGTAAACTCATGAAACGTTGCCATTAGAAACAACCCTAAAACAAAATGCTAAAGAATATGACATTAACCATGAATATTTCGTGGGCAAGTAATATTTTAAGACACTAAAACAAAACTCTGTCGTTTCATATTTTAAGAGTCGAGAAATAAGAAAAATGTGACTCTATCACTCTCAGGTTGAAACGAGCATGAAAGGACAAGAGCTCGATGATATTTTCACTTTTTTATAGAGTCACGAAAAGATCAAAATGACTACTCAGGTACTTTGAGCAAGAGGGTGTACCAAGTTCCTGTGAACTGCCATATACACCTTGGTGATCAAATCAAAGAGAAATGACCAAGGACTTAACATACGTGCAGGTAGTCTCCCCGAATGTTGTGTTCGATGTATCACAGTTACAAGGCGGCAAACTTGGATTCCTATGGATAAAAGGATTGCAACCTAGAGGGTTCTCGCTTTATATACTCGACGATACAGGGAGCACAAGTCCGTACTAGCACTGTCTAAAGCTGAATGACAGCTACTAGGTTTTAAGACGCCGAAACACGTCTCTAACTTAGACCACTAGAATATTTCTTTAGGTTTCAATGTTTCCTTAGGTTAATTGAAATAAATTTTAACATTGATCTTGGATTAAGTTTCAATTTCCAGGCCTTAACGTATGTCGGATTTGAATTCTTCCTAAATGCAAAACTATATGCAGAAGGATACCATTTTCGTTCAATGAAAGCTATCTACGAGAAGGAAAGAAAACTTTCAAGCAATAGCAAATAATGAAATCATGTGAAAACATCCACTAATTCATCTAATGAAATCTTATAGAAAACAAAACTCTTTCCTAGCCGATGCAATGCTAGTTATGCGAAAGAACGTTTCATTTTCAAAGCAAAAGAAATGCATTTTTTTGTTTTTTCAATGCAATGGAGCAAACAATGCACTTAATGACATAAAAAACAAAACTAAACACTAGTTTGAGAGAGAGAATGGGAAAGTTGAAACGGAATGACTCCTCCAACATAAAACAAACACAACAAGACCCAAACCAATGCTACAAACTTTTCAAATCAAAGAGAAATTTCGAAAATGACCCATACAAGCAATGTAATCGGTGCTTGAAGTAAGAGGAAGAAAAATCAAACAAGCAAGGCAATGATCATTCAACCAATGAGCATACTCAATAGGATCAAAGAGACCAAGAGCAATTAAACATGGAACGAATTCAACAACTATCAAGAAACTCGATCTCCAAATAGAAGGCTTAGTGCATCAAGGCACTCAGAAACCCTAAGACCTCAAATCACATTGATAATAAATGGACAAACAACTGAAGAAAATGAGCTTCCAACAATCAAAGATAGTCCAAAACATTTCAATTACTCTCAAGAATAACCCAGAAACAAGTACAATCAACCAACAACTCATGAAAATCTCACACCCAAAAACTCTCAGGGGTCGGCACAACTGTGAGGCAGTATTCAGCGCCAAATAGGTGATGGCGTGAGTGCTACAAAAGCAACGTGCTCCAATCGACGCGACTATTCAAGGGAAAACTGCGCCAAGCTAGTTAACCAATGAAAAGGGAAAAAAACTCAACAGAGAAGAGGTCAATCTTGACACTCTGGGGCTGAACAAGTGTTTGAAGCATAGTTAAACAACCAGAAAGGTAAACAACAAGACCAAAAACCCAAAATGACCCAACAAGCTCAAAGAAAAACTCACATTGATCCCCAGTGGAGTCGCCAACTCGTTATGTAGGTAAATCCTCTCTACGGACAGAGACGATCCCTCTAGCCCTAGGATGGGTCTAGTACCAAGGAATCATGCTAAGGTGTAGGTTCCTAGACATTCGAATGAAAAAAGGATGCGATAAGATAGCCTACCTGTGGTCCAATGTTGTTTTCAGCAATCATAGTGGTGATGAGAAATGCTCACTCCCGATTCAGCAAGTCACAATCCCTTCGCTTATCGCACTTGGACACCTGCACGAAGATCAGAAAATGAAAACCAAATCCCACATACTAATTTCATCCAAAATCTACTAATCAGTCAGAGAAGACTAGCATATTGCATTTGATAAAGATAAAACACAAGACGGGAACCAGAAAATAGTCACTTATATTAAAAGGTAGAAAGAAGAGATACAACCATGCTCTGACATTACGGTCTCCTCGAGCGGGGCTCAGGTGAAGCACATCTCAAATCTCGTCGGGGAATTTGGACAGGATAAGGGACATCTCAATGGATTTCTCCTTATTCTACCTTCTCATAACTCGATTGTTCAACTATAGCTTAGTCTCTCAAGTTTAGCACTTCAGTTGTATAATTCTCTTTGTTCTGCTTCAGCTACGACTAGTTCAGCTATTTTTCATAAAGAGATAAGGCTTGTTTATATAGAGGCAAAGGAGGAGGTTTGGATCCCTACAAATGTGGAAGGGAGGCCTATCCTTTATGAGTGTTCCAAGGGAGGTGGAAACTACTAGCTAAAGGAGGAGGCCCGTGGTTGTTTCAATTCAACCACTCCTAATAACTCATCCCTGAGGTGGTTGGAATGGAACCTCCACCTCTATTTTTAAAAAACATTTCATAAATAGGTTGGTGCGGGCATTACTCTAAGACAGAGTTCCAAGTGGCGTGGGCTTAGTGTAAAATTCCCAGGTCGGCACGAGGAGATAAAGGGCTACTCGCGCCAAGGAAAAAATAGGGATTTCCACAACTCTGCTCACGGAAATGTCAACAAGAAGAATGTTTCCTTCATTAAAAGGGATTCAAGGATGTAATTTTCAAAGCATGACACAGTGCATTGGTCACAGAAAATACCCTCCAATGTACGAGTTGGGGATTGCAGGGACAGTGAAAAAATGTTGTGTAACATTGGCGCTAAAGATTCACTGCAGAAAAATAGCTGGTAGCTATGGCTGAAGCTGATATACAAAATATTTGCCTCTCCTCCAATAAACTCTCCAAGTGAAAGGTTGATCCCTTCACTGAATAACCAACTCCCCAAATCATGCACAGAAACTACCCCTGCTACTAATCTCTGAAATTACGCAGTCATGGACTAAAAAAGCGTTGTAGATGATAGTGGTAGCTTTTCCTTGTGCCAAATGGTGATAAAATACTCCAAGACCTTCCTTGTTGATCCTCTAATGGAAAGGCTACCTCTCCACTGAAACACAAGCTCAGAAAATGGCCCTACAAACCCTCCACAACTTTTTCCCTTCAACACAACACAAATCTGGAAGAAACTGTGTTGTACAGTAAGACTGAAGCTTTGGCCTGATGTCAGAATGTGTAAATTCAGCTCAATCACCTATACTGAGTGGGCACTCGAAGTCCCCCGAGAATGAGGGCGGTATTCCTACTCGGGAACACCCTTGTGCTAAATAGCACTGCAGTCTCCACTAAACAGCTGAAGGTATCAACTAGTCATACAAACCATATCAAAATATTAGTCTAAAACATACCCACAATGGCTACCATCCCCGTCCTTATATGCTTGGTGAGCTTCCTCACCTTGGGCCCCACTCATTAAAGCCACTACTTCCATGCATGGATTCTCCCTCCAAAACTGCGTTGTCCCACAATGATGCCACTCCTTCCATTTTAGTGTTGTTGATTTGGTCAAGGTTGACCCAGTATACATGCTCCAACCCATTTTCACACACAAGGGTGCTTTATCAAGCCACTAAAATTATCTCCATTCACATTAGAAGTGATTTTATTCCAACTAAGGAGATTTATGGGTCTCCATACCCTCTTATTCATCAAACTAAGAAGCAATTTAACAAAAATTAATATTCCAACTAGCTTATAGTTAATTGGGAATATTACAATTTATTTCCGTATCAAAGATCTTTGCTTCCTCTAATCTATTTCATTCATCTCATTTCAACACTGCTATGTAAAAACTATAATATTGAAGTCACAATCTAAATAAGAATCATCCACTTGCTACAAATTTGGAAAGGAAAGAACCATCACTTGTCACATAGACAAGGATTATACTCAACCAATTTTCATCTCAAAAGGGATAGAACACAGGCATCACATATACATGACTCAAACAAGCCACACAGGAAAGAATCAAACACAACCAAGTATCAAGTGGTGGAACACCTACATCCTATACAATTCACACAGACAAGTCTCACTACACATAATGGCCAGATAGGTGCCTCTTCCCACTTCCCAGACTGTGGATCGGATGCATATTGAGGCCTACTCTTGTGGCGCGCACTACACAAGAGGTCCCTCATCCCCGAGATATTTTTAGCATCATTCCCTAATCCTGTGAGCTCTGAAAAGAGGCAAAGGCATCTCAGTGCTCTCAATAAGCTATGACCACCTCCCGGATGGGTCACATCGATAAGTCCAATCTTCTCTCTAAAAACCAAGAAATTCCCTTTCGGTAAAGGATTGGTAAGAATGTCAGTTATTTGATCATCACTGGAGATGTGATGGAGCCTCACTGCTCCTCTCTACACCATATCATGGATATAGTGATACTTTATCTCAATATTCTTAGACTTGTCATGAAAAACTAGATTTTCTGCAAGATGAATCATGTTCTTATTGTCACAATATATGATTGTTGTGTCTAGAACTTGCTCAAATAGTTCCCCAAAAATATTTCTCACCCAAACTACCTCACAAATATCCATGCTAGAAGTTACAATGTACTCATCTCCAGTTGTACTTAGTGCAACATAAATTTTCTTTCTACTCATCCAAGAGATCAAGGAATATCCCAAGCTAAAGCAGCACCCAAAATTTCTCTTTCTATCAGCAGAGTTACATGTCTAATTAGCATCAGTATATCCATGAAGTCTTACATTTTTAGCACTATATTTCAATCCTAGATTTATAGTTTCATGCAAGTATCTAGGTACATGTTTTGCAACAATACAGTGGGCATGAAAGGGATCAATCATATGTTGACTTAAATCTTTTATAGGAAATAATATATTAGGCCTAGTGTTTACCAAAAACATCAAATCACCAATGAGTTGTCTATACTCTGTGGGATTTTCCAGACTAGGTCCTGTAGCTTTGCCACATAATTTATTAAATTTCATTTCCATAATATTATGCACGGACTTACATTACACCATAGCAAATATTTCAACAAGCTTAACAACTTATTTTCCTTGATAAAGATAAATTTCAATAGGTCTTTTACAGACCTCTAAACCCATAAATTAATGCATCAAACCAAGGTCTTTCATTTCAAATTCAGAAGCTAACTCCCTCTTACACTAGAGGATAATAGGTTCTCCTCCTGTCAAGAATAAATCATCAACATACATACCAAAATCAAAGGTATACCTTGGATTGTCTTGAAGAAGAGGTTTGGGTCTACACTACTTCTTGTGAAACCAAGCTTTATCAAGTAGCTATCAATGCAAGCATTCCAAGCTCTTAGATATCGGTTCAACCCATATAAGGATTTCTTCAGTCTACATACATGATTTTCGCTATCATGCTCTTCAAATCCTTAGGGTTGTTCCACAAATACATTTTCCTTGAGGAAGACATGCAAGAAAGCAGTTTTCACATCCATTTGGTGAAGATTCCATCCCTGGCCAGCAGTTAAGGCAACAATAGATCAAATAGTAGTATATCAAGCTACAAGTGCAAAAATATCATCATAATATATTCCATATTTATGAGAAAATCCTCTAGCCACAAATCTAGCCTTATATTTTTCAATACTACCATTTGCACCATGTTTAATCTTAAACAACCATTTGGAAGTGACAACAAATTTACCTTTAGGTATAGGAACCACTTCCCAGACATCATTTTAGATGATGGACTCGTATTATTCAATCATGGAATCTTTCTAGACTTGTTCTTTTGCAGCTTCTTCAAACGTGCATGGTTATGCCTAAATGATGTTGCTCATGGCAGCAATGTACCCTTCAAACTGACTTGGCATCTTACTTTGTTTGAGCATTCCTCTTAGGGAAGCATGTTTTTCAACATCTTACAAGGTATCTCATAGAAATAGTGGTATATTTCTAGTAGGAGGATCATGTGGTGGAGGATATAGAGTATCCATGGAACTCATTGGATTATCATCAAGCTCATTCTCAGGTTCCAATTCAGACTCAAATGTATGCTCTTTTTCATTAAAATCTTGTCTTTCAGCAATGGAAGGAGGAGGAGAGTCTCTTGATTTTCTAAGAGTTGCATCTTCATCAAATGTTACGTCTCTTCTAAACTCATTCTTTGACCAGGTACATAAATTATATAATCTTTTGAATTATAACAATAACCAACAAACGTACCTTTCTTACCTGAAGCTTTTGATTTTTTCCTTTTCTCTTTCGGCACATGGAAGTACGCAGGACAACCAAATATTCTCAAGTGAGTCACCTCGGCCCTTTTACTAGTGAAGACTTATTAAGGAGTCTTATTGTGTAAGGTATGATGAGGAGTTATTTTTTGCACATAAACAACGGTATTTGCAGCCTCTCCCCACATAAACTTATGTAGCTTTTGATTATGAAGCATGGCTTTAAATGCTTCCATAATGGTTCTATTCTTCCTCTTAGTGGCACCATTTTTTTGTGGATTTTATGGCACAATGGTTTCTTTCTTTATTCCAGCATCTTTGCAAAGATCATTAAATTCATTTGAGGTGAACTCTCCCCATTATCAGATCGGAAAGCTTTGATCAACTTTCCTGTTTGATTTTCAAATAAATCCTTGAAATATGTGAACATTTCAAATTCTTCCCCTTTATTTTTCAAAAATAATATCCATGACTTATAAGAAAAATCATCAACAAAAATCATGAAGTACATGTAGCCACCAACAGAAGTAATAGGCATAGGTCCACATAAATCAGTGTGTATGAGCTAAAGTACCTGAATATTTTTTGTTCTACTTGAAAGGAATGGTTTCCTTATATGCTTCCCACTTGCACATCTTGGGAAAACTCATCCATGATCCATTTTGATCTTAGGAATTCCAAAAACCATATTCCTTACATGAGGTAAGGATTTGTAGTGTAGGTGAGCAAATATTTTGTGTCATAGCTCACACTAAAAATCAGTATCATGGACCAATGCATGAATGGGTTTACCATTGACTTTGTAAATCCCCTCACATCTTGATCCAAGAGTGAAGGATTCTCTCATACTTGATTTAAAAGGCTAAGTTAGAAATTTTCCATTAATAAAATCAACTTTAATTCATTTATCTTCTAGACAAGATATGGATACAAGATTCTTTTTCAAACCAGGTACATACAAAACTTCTTGCAAAAAAATAGAGTTGACATCATCTAACTGAAATGAATTTGAACCATAACCTTTAACTTGGTGAGTAAAATCATCTCCAAGGATAACATTTAAATTAGTATCCCTCTCAACTAGATTAGAGAGAGCCTCTTTGTAACCAATAAAATGTTTGGAAGCACCACTATCAACTAACCAACTATCAAATGAATCTGCATAAGAAGAACTGGAAAGAGCATCAATAAGAAAGTATTTTGATTGATTTTTCGTTGCATTATTTCTATGTCTTGGATTTATTCTTTTCTCAGGATTCCCTTTTCTTTGATTTTCAAAAGAGTCTAATCTATAATCATTTTTTTTTTGCATCTAGGAGCTCTTATTCTTTCTTTACAGTCATGAGAAAAATGACCATGTTTTTTTACAGATAAAGAATTTAAATTTAAACATGTCTAAATTCCATTTATTTCATTCGAAATAATATTTATTTTTATTAACATTATTTATCTTCATATTCTAAAATTGCAGTAGGTTCCCCTTATTCATGATTTGAAATTCTCCCTCTAGAGATCATTCTCGCCTTTGTTGGATGTGGAGCCTGATTATATTCCTTATTTAGATGTATCACCGTGTTAGACCCATATTCTTAATAGGGTGGCAACGCCGCCTATTTTTTGATCATCTTCAGGGGGGTCCAAGGGGGGCGGCAGAAACCTTTTGGAGCCCCCCCTTGGCAGGGGGTTTCGGGGGCAGTGTCCCCAAAGCTAAAAACAGATGTAAAATTTCCTTGTGAAATATTTTAATTTCGTAGTCAATCTAGGTCATTCATTAGGCAGATGATCTGACAGTAGAATTTATGTTTAATTTAGGGTTTTTTTCCCTAAAAGGTAACCCCCTCTATTGTTTGAGGGTATTGTATTGTGATTGTGTATTTTGTGTATAGTATGAGCGAGAAATAGAAAGGGGGACTTTGTGAGTAATAAGAGGATATTACAGCAGATTTGTTGTAGTTTGTGTCTCTTCATTTTGTTGGATAATATAAATGAATGACTAGTTGTTTCCTTGGACGTAGCCCAAGTTGGATGAACCACATATATCTGTGTCTCTCTTGTTTTATATGTTATTTCCGTGTTTGTTTTTCTGCATATTTTATGTGTTCCATTGCTCTATAATATATAATTTTCTAACAACCTCCTCTTGGATACACTTTCATAAGATCTCATCAAATGTGGGAATAATGTTGATGTTGTTGATGGTGGTGATAAAAGTATCCCAAACATGAAAAAGGCTTCCAAGCACAATCAACACCATTTCTTTATCAGGTACAACTTCACCATGTTGACAATTGATTCTTGATTTTAGTCATTCTCAGGAAGTATGCTTGAACCATCTCTCCTTTATTCATCTTGATGTCCTTCAACTAATTCTTCAAGGCAATAATATGGTTCAAGTTACTAATTGCAAAAATTCTAATTAGTTTTTCATACATTTCTTTAGCTTTCTTCAAACCAGAAACATAAGTAATAGGATGATCACTAAGAGAATCAAGGATAATTTTTCTATCTTTGATTTCACCCTTTTTATATTTGTATTTGATAACAACACTTGCATTCTTTGGTGGATCAACTATTGTGTCTTCAACATACTCTAGAACTTCGTGTTCTGCAAGAGTGATATCTACCATTTCTTTCCATGGACCAAATTTTGAAGCATCATTCATTTTCACCTCTATCTTGAAGTAGGATGAAGTCATCTTCATCAGAAAAATTTGGTAGAAATTGGGGTATCTTTAGGTGATCTCTGATCTCCTTGGACTTTTCTTCACCGAGGCTCCAATACCATGTTAAAATATGAAAGTTCTATGCAAAAATTTAAAAATTATTTGCATAAAATTGAAAGTTCTATGCAGAAAACTGAGTTTACTTGAAGAAATTGCATGTACTTTGCAGAAAAATGAATGGAACTAAATGTAAATTGCATATAGTTGAATGTAATTTTCATAAAACTGAATGTAATTTGTAGAATGTTGAATATACTTTGCAGAAAATTGAATGTACTTGGCAAAAAACCGAATGTACTATGTTGTTACAATTACTTAAAATGTAGATTTCTTCTTCACAACTTTTCATATCATAAATTTTAGATACAACATAAACTTAAGGATCATATGAAGACATCCAAGAACCAATATGAGACACTAAGATCTAGGTCCAATGACCAGGTCAAAACCCACAAGGGGAAAACCCAAATGATTCTTTCTCTATTAGATTTCTTCAATTGTTCAGCAGTGTACAAAGAGAGATAGAATGAGAATGAAAAAAGTCACCAATGTTTGATCAAATTTCAGTTGGAATTATCTTGATCTTTGCTTGAATATCTCCTACTTCTCTTGATTAGATCTTGTCCTAGACACTTTCTCCATCTCTTCCCTTTCTCTTAATCTTCACTTGCTCTCACAATTCTCTTGCACACACTCAAGTTTATCTCTCATTCTTCACAATGAACATGTTGCTCTCAAATTTCACTTGCTCTTTTTGAAATGGATAAGAAAGGAGAGGAGTTACAAAATGAATTCATTCCTTGAGCCAATAGTAGGAGAATTTAATTCATGAGGGAGGAGTTACCTGAGGAGAAGTTTAACTCATCCCAAAAATAGAGAGAGAGGTACACTTGTCTTGAGTTACAATTTTAAATAGGGAGAGAGAGAGTTATACTTTAACATGAGAGAATATTTGGTGAGAGTTACAAATCGAATTGAATGAGGGAGTTACAAATGCATTTAATGAAGAGGAGTTAAACTTTTGTCATACATTGAGTTAGTGAGGGAGAGTTACATTCTCTTGAGTGTGGAGTTACTATTTTATTCCAAGAGAGAGGTTAAATTTTCCAAGTAAGAGATTCTCAATTTAATTTAATTATTTCATGAGAGAATTCATTTTTATTAATCCACTAAAGGTGAATGACTTTAGACTATTTTATAAATAATAGTATCATAATAATAATAATAATAATAATAATAATAGTAAATATACATATATTAATTCTTGACTTGTATAATCATGATTTATTTGATTTTAAAGTGGATTCCATATATCGAGATCATCCTTGATCATTTAGACATGACTTTCTATTTTTGGAGAGTCACTTCCAAATTAAGATGTGACTTACTATTTTTGGAAATTCATACTAGAATTGTTAGAAATGAAATTTTATCATAGGTGGTTCAAACAAAACTAAAAGATATGATGTCGTCTAGTATAAATTCATCCTTGAGTTGTCAAATTTTAACACAACCATCAGAGTTAGTGTGATTGACACTCAACAACGTCTTAGAGGATTGGAAGGTCTTTTTACAAAGCATATTGGCAGAGATAGGCAACGAGAGTGGGACAGGATGTAGGGTGATTTACAGTAGGAGGAGTTGATACAAGCTCTATTAAATAGCTCCATCAGTGGGAGTAGCTGTAGTGAAAAAAATATGGTGAAGGAAGAGGAGAATGTGGTCCTCGCATCAAAGGGTCCTAGTTAGGGGCAGGGGGAGTAGAGAAAGAAGAAGAATGGCATGTCAAAGGTAAAGTGATTCAGGTGTGGTGAGTTCAATCACTACAATACCCAATTTTCTCTTAGGAAGAAGGACAAGGAGGAGAAGAAGGATCAGCAGGAAGCTTCAACAGAGATCGACAAACTATCCTCTAGATTTGAGGAATACTTCGCTATGATTGCCCATATACCTCCAGGGGTGAGGTAGGGTGATTTGGAGTTGTAACCCCAAAGAGCTACATTTGGGAAGGACCCTTGAGGATTCCACCTCATGGATCATTACCTGGTTGCGGTGGGCCCACATTTTTCAATAGCAAGATGGATCAATTTTAGTAGATGCAGTCAGATTCCAGAGTGATATTGTAGAGACAAGTAGTAGTCAAATGTTGTGGACTGCAGTACAAATTTGGTAGCAGTGCAGGTGACACAGTGCAGAGTCTTCAAAGACAGTGCAAAGGCTAGTAGCATTCAGAGACTCGAGAGACAGATGCATCATACAAAACATAGTTAATTCAATATTTTGGGTGTTTTTCAGTTGAAAATGTTGCAGTAGTAGCAATAATAGAGTTGCAGTGAAAATGCAATGTTGGCAGCAACACAACAGGGTCTACAACAACACAAATGCAATGAATTTCAAAGTTGGGTAGCAGTTGGTGGGAAGAAACAGTCAGACATCAGTAGCATGACATGAGATGATACAGAGACAAGTTATTGTGATAAGGTGTGCAACACTAGAACATATTCCTCGCTAAGAGGGAGTGTTAGTTTTTGTAGCATCGGATGTGTTCTAGCCACAAAATTTGGTGGAGAGGATAGAATACATGAGATCTCCAAAACCCAAAATTCCTTTCTGGAAATTCTGCCTAGAAGTGTCTCAATTATATTATTAACCATTTTTTTAATATTTCCTAAGTCTAAACTTAGGCCATATGGTTAATTAATCAGTGTTAATTGAGATAAGGTGAGAAAAGTCTAGAAACTCACACTGATCGATCCAGAGATGATCATAGCCATTGATTAAGTTTTAATCTTGGCCATTGGTACTCCAATAATTGATTATAAGAGGAGATCGATGTGATGATGGAGAAGACACTTGAGAAGTTTGATTTCCTTGGAAGATTGATTTCCAAAGGGTAGAAACATTCAGTTTCCAGAGGGAGATGAAGATAAAAGAAGTGAGTGAGAAGCAGGGACAGTGATCCAGAGGAAATTTTCCAAATATGGAGAGGCAGCAACAAGTGGACCGAGTTATTCCCAGTGAGGAATAGCAGAGGAATGCATAGTTGCTTCAGATAAGGTTGTTTGATTTGCTGGAGAGAAATTTGTTCTCAATTCTAGAGGTCGGGCAGAGGTTCCATAGGGCTAGAGAGACTATTTCCTCTGTAGCAGAAGGAAGAACGACTTATTCAAGGACTGGTTGGAGGCTTGATGTCATAGAGACTGCGTAGTGTGACGCATAGGTCGATGTGTAAGCTTCAGGAGGTCGAGTTTTCTATAGGAAAGTTGTCCCGAGATTGTTTGTGGAGGAATGGTAATTCACTTAAAATATTTTTTCCCATATTTTCTTGTTGTTTGGATTTCTAGCTGGGCTTCCATATATTTTACTCATATTTCACTACTGCAAAATAATAAAATCCCTCACTTTTGTACCAATTTTCCCAAGTTGGGTTTTTCCAGGGACATTTGTCCAAAAATAATAGTGTCATAATTTATTTATGTGTGTTGGTAATTTCTCATTTTCCATCACTTATAGTGTGTTTATTTCGATATTTTTTGTAGCAGATAAATTGTTAAAATAATTCACAATTAGGAGAAATAATACCAGTTACTGCAATACGATTTCAGTAGTGAAATTTTCACAATAACAACTCTACAACTTGTCTTCTAACCAAGACAAAAAAAAAAAAAATCCAAATAGTGCCAAAAACCCTTCCCAAAGAGAACCTCTCCAACTCAACTTCATTTCAGTTGGTTCATGAGGTACGTGTTGAGAAACATAACTTGCTTTGGTCTTCATAATTGTTGTACTAATTTCAATATGTATCCTTGCAAAAAAAAAAAAAATTTATTATTGTTAAAGCATGGGTTTCATTCTCAGTATTGATGCTCTTCAAGGTAAAAGCATGTTCTTTGTGCTTCTATGGTTTTTTAGGTCTTAGTGTTTATTTTTATGAGTCAAAGGAGTCAAGATCATGTTTATAAGACCCTTTCAAGAAAAATGTAACTGGAAAAAGAATTATTTTTTAGTCTAAAAATTCCTAAATCTCCAATAGTAGAATTCGTCCCTAGAAACATGAAGTCGCCCTAAAGGATGGAATTGGACCCCTTGAGAAGGCTATATAAAGGAGCAGTTTGACCTCATTTGGCACTCACTCACTCCACAAGTTTCATCTATCAAGAAAGAGTTTTATATATAGTTGGGAAGATATAAGAAGGAGAGCGAAGCTCTAATAGAAGAAAGAAGGACTGAAATATCTTTTTTTGGGCTCTATCTCTCTCACACATTCGAAATTCTAGGGTTTTTGGGCTGCAGGTAGAGGTCGAGATTGCAATACCAAGTTGTAGTAGGACAAAGTGAAATATCTTGTAGTTGGAGGGATGGATACTCTATCTAGACCTGGTTGACCTTAGGATGAGTTGTCTTGATCCTGGAAGGTCTCAAGAGGAGGTTGATACAGGGTTTCCTTGGAAGCTCCCAGACCGAAATTTCAAGGTTGAAGTTGCAAGTTGAGTAGCAGTATTGAAGCTGGTAGGTCAAAGTTGCAGTGTTTAGCAGTTTGGTGCAAAATCAAGGAAGGACTTAAAGAAGGGCTGACCTACTACTAGGAGAAGGACTTGTTTTAGGGTTTGGGTCTTTGTATCTAATTTGAAGAAAATTCTATGAAGAGAAGAGTTTCCAGGTTTACCCCTTGGAGGGGTTTTTTCCTAGATGAGAGCCTAATATATATGTCTTCTATTGTTGTTACTATTCTTGATATTGTTTGATGGAAATACCTAACTAAATAACATAAAGAAGATAAATAATATTCACAAGAAAATATCAAGGTTAAGGAAAATAATATTAATAGCTTCTAATTTCCATTTTCCAACATGGTATCAAAGCTAAGGAGAACAAGGAAGGAAACTGAAGGGACACTAGTTACTTGTTAAGGGGAATTAAAAAAAAAGCTCTTCAAGAGGAAGTTGATTGTCAAGAGGAATCATTTGATAAAGGAATCAAGGATGGTTTCTACATTACAGGAGATAAGTTCTACATCAATATTGCATCAAAGGAATATCTGAGGTAAATACTTCAAGAAGAGTCTTGATCTATCTCTAGAAGCATATCTATTTGGAAGACATATTTGAAGGAAGTAGCAAAGGTCTTCTGAATTTTTTATTAAGGACACTACAAATATATTGAAGGCATCATTAAGATTGAAGACATCATCAAGGAGAATCTTGGTCTCAAGTAAGCATCATATTATTACATCATGTCTGAATTCACAAGTCATATGGATTCTTTCTGCAAGGAGAGAAATAATCTCGTTGCGGCATCAAACTATCTAGCATGGAAGATAATAATTGACTTGATTCTCATAGAACAAGAAGTAATGGAATATGTTACTGGGGAAAACACTAAACCAAGAAAATACAAGACAAAAGAACTATAAAAGTACAAGAAAGGGGAACTAAGGTCTCAGAGGATCATGGTTGAATCAACTAAGGATTCTCTTGTTCCATTTTTTGTAAACTTGAAGAATTCCAAGGTTTTCTTTGAGAAAGAATGTATTTTCTGTCTAAGCATCATATGCTAAAATATAGAAGGCAGGTGCAAAGAAGGGAGTAAACAACTAACCAAGCATTAATAGTTGTATAGTGTCCTTTCAAGCTTTTCCATGCTTATTCATAACTAACACCACTTTCATCTATGCCTTATTGTGAAAGAAAAACGCAAGGTGAAAACAAAATAACAACAAAGAAAAAGAAACAAATTATAATAACCTAAACCTACTCCTAATGAAAAATAGTGCAAGATCATATGAAATGAAAATTTCAATGCAATCAACAAAGTAATTCCCAACTTGTTCCGACAAGAGAATAAGAAATGCGAAATATCATCAAATAAAACATGAGGAAAGAAAGATAAATCACGACATGATCTGAAAATCAAAGGCATAAAACACTAGTAGAAAAATATGATAAGAAGGCATGCACTAAACATTTTGTTGCTATTTTATGATACACATCGCGACAGGATTTCATATCAAAAAATCCATTCCAACTTTCAATATTGGCAATAATCAAGGAAGATAAAAGATTATTCCTAGCCATAGGGAATTCCAAGATTCCTCCAACCATTCAACAATGGGAACGTGATAACTTGTTGAAATATTGTGAAGTTGAAAGATAGATCCATTTTCAATATGTGGAGTCAATTCATGAATATTTTCCCATGAAAGAGTATTAGTTTGATCATGATTAGAACACTTGTCAAGATTGCGTTATCATGACATAACCATTATTGCGGGCTTAAGTGCCTAAACTTCTTAAGACGGTTCTAAAATATCTAAAGGTACATCATAAAAAATTGGTGGGTTGGAGAAATCGATAGTATACACAGTCATCAGCAAATGATTCAATGAATACATTAAGAAGTCATGATCAGAATTTGGTTTCTCATTTAAACAAAGGAAATCCTCATGTTTTGATGAATCTGAAAGAGGGGTTGATTGAAAACATGAATTTGCATCCTCTGCTTCTTCATATTCACAAGATGAGGAACGAGTAAGATCATGAAGATTATATTCATCCTTATCTTCTTTCATTCTAGAATCATCCATAAATATGACAGGTCTGATAGAGTCATTGGATATGTCAGTACAGTGTGTGAAAGAAGAGAAAATGGAAAATTCAAGTGAGAAATCATCTTCAATAGCAGATTCTTGTTCATAATCATAATCCCAAACATAATAATTATGAATAATATCTTGAAAAGTCTTAGTATGACAAGCTATTGAATTTGTACTTTGTAAGTACAACAAGAAAAAAGTTGTCTTTGTGAAATAAGTTATATAGAATGAAGAAATCAAAGGATGAGGATGTGGAATCCTTTCTCATGAGATTTTATCAACTAAGAGTCCATCTCCAAGGACTTGGGGAACCTATTACTATTACTGATTCAAAAGTAACCATCTATGTACTAAATGCATTTCCACCATAATGGAGCAGATTTTCTACAAGTATCTACTCCATGAAATATTCAACTCCCTTTGATGAGTTGTGGGCTCAATTCATATTGGAAGAATCAAGGATAAAATTGAAGGATGATATTGGATCATATGAGCAATCTAAAGCCTTTATAGCCTGAGTCAAGAGTTAAAGAAGGGAAATTTTGGTAAGTACAAGAAGAAAGACATGTCCAAGGTTCAATGCTTCAAGTACAATGATTTTTGACACTTTAAGATGGATTGTCCAAACCAACAAAATAACAAGAGAAAATAAAGAACTGAACCTCGTGTAGCTGAAGTAGTGGGAGAACCTGAAAGAAGGAAAAGAAGGAAGAAGTGAAGGATATTTACTATTAAATAAGTTTCACTCACTGTCAGGTTCCTAATGAAGAGTAATATTTCTCTTAGGGTGATATGTTTTGCATAAGCATCATAGGAAATAAGAATATGATAGTATCATATTTGGAATTCACATAATTTATTTTCTTTGTAGAATTCATATAAGATAGAATGTTAGAAATTTTTTTCATATTATACATCTATATATTATCTAACATTATGTTAGAGGTAGTCATCTTACTTAAGAGGATCATCATCATTCTGGAAACACCATCATTTTAAAGGTCCATGGTAAAACATCGTGACAAGGTTAGTATAAATTCCATGTAATGTGGAATCAATATTGGTAATGAGCCAGGTTGTAAGGGTCACTTTAGGGCATATATCTAGATGATTGGATGGAAGCATAAGAATGCATGTTGAAACTAAACTTTGGATAATATTAATATGTATTGAATCTTGTATAAGGTTGGTCATGAAAGTATGCTTAAGTATATGGATATATGATGCTGAAAGGAATATGATTTGTCTTACTTTAAGATGAATAAAAGATTATGACTTTCTCTAGAATACGTAAATAATGATTAACATCCAGCATAATCTCTGAAATAAAATTTGTAACTTGGTAATCAAGTTCTATCCTTGGGCACTTTTACGCATGGAGGAAGTTTCAAGTAGAGATGGTCATTGAGGATGTTGATGAAAAGGTCATCATAGTGAGGTAAGTCTAATTTTTTTATGATTTGGTTATATGGTTAACATATTACTTTGTTTCATGGAAAGGATGTTGCAGAAATACATGATGACGGTTGAGGAAAGTTCAAATGTATGGATGTGAGGGAAGCTCAATATCTTGTGCCTGGAAACTATGAATTCAATATGTGTTCATCTTGGAAGGTAGAAGTGCAAGAAGATATCATAAATTTCAAAGGAGATCATTTTCATGAATAAGGTATGATCATCTTGAAGTTTGGGAAGGCTCAATATACTAACTTCATAATTATGAAGAAAAAGTAATGAGAAAAAGAGATGACATGAATCCTATCACAATACTGAAGAGTGGAGATGCATCAATGATACCTTGGAAAGAAGAAAGCTAAATGAAATAGATGTGAAGGAATAGGGAGCCAGGAAATGTTTGAGAACTGGTAGATGATACTCTGAAGAAGAAAAACCATGAAGCCTTAGGTGTTTAATTCCCAAATAGAAAGGAATTCCAAAATATCCTATGGATTTAAGAGGGAGAAAAAGAGCATCCTTGAATAAGAGCAAGGTTCTATTCTCAATATTAAAGGAGAATAGGGATGTCCTCTCAGTTTGATGGAGAGTGATGTTGGGCATCAGATGTGCATTCTCTTCTTCAGGTGATGGTGGAGAATTGGATAGGAATTTTTGGTTTCCTTGAGGATATAACATCCAATAAAGGAAAAATATTGACACTCTTTGAGAATGGTATAGGCATTCAAGAGAAGAGTGGTTGAAGAGGATCAATATTATTTGAGGACTCAGGTATGGAGATCCAAGATAAGAATAGTCCTAAAAGGACATACCTTGTGGACATATGTATGGGGTATGTACCTTGTAGAGGTAATGCAGTATCACACATAAATCCTCCCAACATAATGCCCTTGAATGAAGAAGAGATTGTCTAGTTAGGCCTCAAAGACAGTGTTGATAATAATGATGATGCTTACAATATGGCTTATCAATCTGAATCTTCTTGTGAGAACTCTTTAGTTTGAGATATGATGTTGTACTGGTTGAACAATTATGAATACCTCCTTAGTTAAAAGGAAGTATTTAGAAATGTAACTAGTTTATATTAGTTTTTGTAGCATCGGATGATGTTCTAGTCTCGAGACTTTTTGGAGAGGCTAAAACACAAGAGTTCTCCAAACCCATAAATAATTTCTGCAAAATTCCACCTAGAGATGGCCCAATTAAATTAATTGACCATAATTAAAAATTTCCTAATTATAAATTAGGAAAAGTGGTTAATTAAATAGTAATTAATTGGTAAAGGTGAGAATTCTCTAGAAACTCACATGAATTGACTTCGAGTTGATCTCAATCATCAATTAAGTTTTAATCGTGGCCGTTGGAATCCCAACTTGAGATTAGAAGAAGAGGTCAATGGGTAGATGGAGAACACACTAGTGAAGATACTCAATTTCCCAGGTTGTTCGAATTCCTAATTGCAGGAGTAATTCAACAGTGGAGATTGAACCCAGAGGTGAGTAACAGGTGGAAGAAGAGGTCAACAGTGATCCCGAGGAATTTTCTAGTTCTAGAGAGTCGAGGAGGCTTAAATTATTCTTCAAGAAGCAGCGCAGGGGATGGGAAGTTTCTTCAACAGAGTAGTTCGATTTGGCTTAAGGGAAGGTCATTTTTAGTTCAATAGGTCGAGAATATTTTCCAGAGTGCCACAGAGACATTTTCCCAATTAGCAGCAAGAATTTTGTCTTGATTAGAAATATTTTTGGGTTGAGCATGAGAGGGTCTGTGCAAAGGGTTTTGACATTCATATTTTCAGAGGCAATAGGTGTTTGGATTTCTTAGAGAGAGGGTAAAATCCCTTAGTATATTTTTTCCATTTCTCTTGGGTAGAATCGCCAGTTTGGAAACATTTTATATATCATAATTTATGTTGCATATTAATAGCATAAACCCTCAACTGCTCCAATAGGTTTTCTCACATTGGGTTTTCCCGGGGACTCTTGTCCAAAAATAATGGTGTCACAATTTTTTTGTGTGTGCTAGCATTTGTCAGTTTCCAACTCTTTTACTTTCCACAATATTTTATTTGTGAATATTGCAGTGTGATTAATTCATTGTTGTTGTAGCAATAAATTTCATAATTAATTTTACAATTAGAAAATTAATTCCAGTTGCTACAATATAATTTTTTTATAAATTTTCACATGCTATCGGAGCATATTTGACAGGCGGGAAGCTCAGAAGCAAAAGAATAAAATTTCACTATTCAGAGGGAGAAACAGGCCAAAAATTTTATAGGTTTTGCAGTGCCTAGCTAAGAAATGTGAATTGTTGGGAAAGGGTTCGATTTTATAGTTGTAGTTGCAAGAAAGTTTGGTTTTTCCAAAATTTTGATTCCATCGAGAAGAGAGAGGAGAAACAATTCATTATATTCGTTGAGCATATTTCTTGTCTAGGCACAGAGGGTTTTGCAGCAGATTTATATAGCAAAACCAATGTCGTGTGGAAGATAAATAGCACATAGATTTTTACTCAAGATGTCTCTAGTAAATTCTCTAGAATTCTCCAGTATGGCCATGGAAAAAATTGATATTCAGAGGGATTCATAATTATCTTTTAGATTGGAGGATTAAATTTATTTTCTAAATAGCTCATCTTCACTGGGTGTCTGGCACATAGAAAGTGGAGCATCATCTCACATGACAAGGATTAGAGAATATTTCTCTAACTACAATGAAGAGCATATGGACTTCCAGATTATGATGGGAAACATGACAAAGTGAACTCTAGTAGGGAGAGATGCCATCAATTTGGAGTTAGGAGAAACTACCAATGCTACAGACGCACTGCATGTGTCAAGCTTAGGCATGAACCTAATTTCGGTATCCCAACTACAGTATAAGGGATATGTTGTTCACTTCGTAGGGAAGAATGTTTTTATCAAACACCTAAGATGGAAGAGGGTGAAGAAAATTGGAGTTTGAAGCGATATATTGTATAGGTTGCAGCTTGATTCTCCAATGGAACTAGTAAGCAATGACAACAGTAGTGGGAAATAATTAAATGAGCTATGGAATAGGAGAATGGAACATTTACATCATTCAACACTTATAATTCTTAGGGATAATGTGACAAGTGTTCCAGAACTTGGCATGGAACATGATGATGTGTGCAAAGGGTGTGTGCTTGGGAAATATGCTAAGGCAACATTTCCAAGAAGTGAAAATAGAGTTGATGGTGTGTCGGGACTCATGCACTCAGATATTTGTGGCCCTATGTCCTCTACATCTCTCAGTGGGGTCAAGTATTTCATCTCCTTTATTGATGACCATTCCAGGAAAATTTGGACCTACTTCTTTAAGACCAAGGATGAGGTCTTCGATCGCTTCAAAGAGTTTAAGGCTCTGTTAGAGAATGTGACAAGGAATAAGATCAAGGTGATTTGCTCAGAATGGAGGAAATTACACAAATAAATACTTCACATGTTTTTTTTGAATAAATTCATTAGAAGGGAGTGGAAAACTCCATACAATCCAAAAAAGAATGGGGTGACAGAGCGGAAGAAAAAATTTATAGTTGTGGCTGCAAAAGAGATGTTATATGACCAAGACTTTCCCAGGTTTTTATGGGAAGAGGAATGTAACACAAAAATGTATATCCAGAACATGATTCCTCATAAGGCAATGGGGAAGATAATGCTAGAAGAGGTATTCTTAGGATAGAATCATGAGGTAAGTCACTTTAGGATCTTTGGAAGCATAGCTTATTTTCATGTTCCAGATGAGAAGCATACCAAATTGGATCATACTGCAAAGAAGAGGTTTCTTGCTGGGTATAGTGAAACCTGAAAGGCATACATGATCTATGTTCCTATCAACAAGAAGATCGTTGTGATAAAATACATAAATTTCATGGAGGACAAAGCCTTCAAGAGGTCTCGTGAGATTCCAATAGGAGATTAGAGTGAGACAAGAGAAGCTCCATTAGTCCAACAGCAAGTCCAACCACAAGGGAATCTATTGGGACCACCAGTAGGAAAGTAAAAGGGATCCAATATAGTGACCAGTACTAGAATTTCCTCATGTGCAGAGGATCCAGTGAGTTCTGTAATATTCCCAAATGGGGAATGCAGCAATACAATGTAGAATGATATATAAATAACGCAGATCATCTTATATAAAGCAGGAGGCCAATATGGAGACCTTTCATGTGTTATTACAGTAGCAAATGTATGTAAAAAGTGGCCCATAAGATGTATAATAAGAAAAGGAAGCCTCCAATGAAAGAAAACCCTCAAAATGAGGTGATGCAACCATATACTAAGACAGGAAAAGCCTTATAACGTTATTTTATTGGATCTACAATAGCTTTAGATTACACATCAAATCTAAAGAAAATATGTGCATAAAAATTTATATCTATAGTAGATCCATGCACTATACAATCTCCTCTAATGAACCCCCTTGGGGTTTTTAGCAAAACACCATGTAGAAGTTTTAGATCTGAGATCTAAGATTGCAGATTACTGAAAAATTTAGATCTGGTGTTGGCAATATGTTGCAATATGTTTTCCTTGATGGCAACCTACTTGATGAAGTTGTTATTGATGGAAATATACTTGATGAGTTTCCTTTTGATAAGCAACCTAGGTGTTAAAGATGTGAAAATCATGTTTCTATAGGTCAATTCAGATATGACAGAGAAAGGAATTCTAGTAAGTGCAAGAGAAATGAAACAGGAAATATTTCTCAATGTATACGTAGTTTTGATGAAGGCAACCCACGTATGGAGGCAATGTATATGCTACTTTTATGAAGGCAACTCATGTATAAATTCAGAATTAGTATATACGCATTTTGTATGAAGGGAAGTTGTGTGTACATGCGGATACGAACGATACAAGTCGCGTATGCCTTTTGTGCTCTAAAATTATGATACCAAGAGGAATTACCATGGTATTAGCCCACAGTATTGAGTGTTGTATTATCCATTTGATTCCATCCAAGAATACCATCAGTAGTTGTGTGGTTTTGACTCATGGTATTGGTAAAGGCTAAATCTATATAAGGAGAAGATGATCATAGTGCAAAGGTGTGCATGAGTTAGGGTTATTACTGAATAAATTTCTCTAAGGTATATCTGCATGGGATGAAATTTGTTTTAATTCATAGATTTGAATCTATGATGCACCCATGGATACAATGATGGTTTACGATCTCTAGATCTGAAATGACTATGCTCTTGTGTGATCCATTGAAGAGATGATTAGATCTATGACTTGGCGCAAGTTTGTTGAAGTCAACTAAATAGATCTAGGTAAGTTCTATGGATCTGCTTCATTCTGCAAAGTTTATATTTACATATATATACACTAGTTCATCTTAGTAAAAGTGCGTATATACGCGGGTTTGCTTAAAAAAAGGCGTGTATTGCAGTTAGGGTTTTCTGAAGCTTATTGCAGAGGTTTTTCTGTTATTTCTGTTATTTTCAGTTGTCTGTCATTGAAGTATTCTTCTAGATCTGGGTTGTCTAAATATTGTATATATTACTAATTTGATTATGTATAAATATAATCAATAAGAGAATAAACATGGTTGATGGTGACTAACTGATGAAGGGTTCTGCATTTCTAAATATATCTAACTGAAATCCTCAGATCTGGATCTGTGACTGATTACATTATGAAAAACAGTATTCACAGAGATATACACAAGTTGGTGTGAAGGAAAGCGCGTATACACGCAGGTTCAGTGAAGCGAAGTAGTGTATGCATTTTAAGTTGATGAATGTTCAGGGTTGAGTTTGTATCTGCATATTGATTCTGAAGTCTAGGTTATTTATGAAGTTTTGGTTACAGTGGTCTCACTGTTCTAATTTAAGTATTAGGTAAAGTTTATGATTTTTGATGTTTATGAATATTTTTTTTGATGTTGTTTGATCTAGTATGAAAATTGATGAAACATGGTCTGTAGTGGTTTTGAGGATTGAAGCCTTCAGTATGGAAGTAGAAGCTTCATTCTAGTAGAAGCTGGTGTTCTGATCAGGGGGTTGAAGCTCCCTTCCAGTACTGGCTGGTAAACGAGATTAGAGGGTTGTAGCTCCCTTCCAGTAGCAGCTGGAAACTAGAAAAGGTTGTAGCCTTCTGCAGGTAGATGCCTGTGTACTGATATGAGTCTGCATCAGTACAATATTGTAAACAGTTTTTCATTGAAGACAGAGAGGACAGTAGCGGTGGTTTTCTCCTAAATTGGGTTTCCACCTTAAATATTAGTTTTCATGTGTGTTTCTCTTGTGTGATGATTTATACTACTGTTACTGCACATAATTACTGATTATCTAACAGATGCATGGTTGGTAAACTGACTTAAAGATTTTTCTTGAAAATTTTTTCTAATTTGAAAAATTATATCAGTATACGCTATGTTATTTTATTATATGTGAATGTATACGCGAGTCAGGTTCATCAAAGCCGCGAATCGAATTTTGTAAAGAAAAATTTAAAATATTTTCAGTAAGCTATAAATACTGGTTCACACCCCCCCCCCCACCCCCTCTCAGTATTTTTCCAAATAATTGGTATCAGAGCAGGTCCTTCTGAAGAAGATTAATCGCTAGAAGGAAGATCAGCTAAGATGAGTAATCAAGATGTGACAGCATCTATCAGGCCTTCTCTCTTCAACGGAAACAATTTAATCTTCTAGAAGACAAGGACAAGATCCTACCTTCAGTCTCTTGGAGCATACGTATGGGCTATAGTTGAAGTAGGTTATCAATATCCAACATCAGTTCCAATAGATGCAGCAGAAAGAAAGAAATATGAAACCAATGCAAAGGCGGTCAATTCATTATTGGGAAGTCTGACTTAATCAAAATTTTACAAAGTCATGCAGTTGAATACATCAAAGGAGATATGGGACAAAATCAGTCTAAGCTATGAAGGTGATACCAAGGTAAAAAGTGCTAAACTCCAAACTCTCAAAATTCAATACGAAAATCTTAGGATGCATAATGAGGAAAGAATTGCCAGTTTCTTTTTACTTCTAGATGATATTGTAAATCGTATGAGAAATATGGGTAAAACAATAACTGACACTACTCTGGTAGAAAAGGTGTTAAGATCTCTAACTCCCAAATTCGAGTCAAAAGTGTTTGTTATTAAAGAGAAGCAGGATCTACAAACTCTTATTATTGTTCAACTTCATGGTATTTTTACTGCTTCTGAAATGAGAAAAGGAGGTCCATCTGAAGTCAAAGAAGTTGTCTTTAGAGTTGTTGCAAAAGGAAAAGAAGTAGAAGAAAAAGAAGGATCAAGGTATGCTTCAGAAGAAGAAGAGATAGATTTTGTAAAGAAGCTACAACTTGGCACTGGAAGGTTCAGAGGTAAGTTTCATTTTAAATGCTTTGTTTGTGGAAGAGTTGGTCATTATGTTGCTAATTGTCCCCATAAATAAAAACATGAAAAAGGAAAGGAAGTGGAAAAAGGAAACAAGAATCGATCTATCAATAGAAAAATTTATTATACTCATGAAGATAGTGATGGGCTATCAAATAGTGAAGAAGGAGAATCTGATCAAGATGTTAGACTGCCCATGGCTTTTGAAAAAGACTCTAGTGAGGCTAAAGATACCTTTATGGATGCTCTAGAAGAAAATGAGTTTCTTGAAGAAATTAATCAGCTCAAAATATGTTTGGAAGAAAACAAAATTTCCATAGATACTCTAAAGAATCAGCTTACAGAAAAGGAGAAGCACAATGAGAAATTAGAATGTGAAATAGTAAGTCTAAGAAAGGAAATTGAGAAAGAGAAAACTTTAAATCTTAGATTTTCTAAAGGAACTAAAATCTTAGATGAAATTATCACGGTTCAATGCTCTCCTTTTGTAAATACAGGTCTTGGATATATCGGAGAATCCTCTCAGTCTTCAGCACCAAGCTATCTAAATGTAGCTAAATCCAGCCTACAACATTTTGTCACTCAGCAAGAGAACAAATAAACTTCACAGGTAAAGCATGACCACTTCGGTACAAAGAACAATAGCATAAATATCAATTAGAGAATTACCAGTCATTAGGTAAACACAAATAGAAGGTTTCATGATCCCAGAAATTTCTTCTTTAATGGGAAATGTTTCTCATGTCATAATTTTGGTCATAAAGTTGTTCAATGTGTTGCATACAAAACCATCATGACAAGAGAATCGATAAAGCAAAGAAATGAGACTGGAATAAAGAAGAATACTTATAAGAAATTTTATCCTCTTCAAAATGAAATTGAATGTGCTTATTGCAATAACTTTGGTCATGGAGAATTTGAATGCAGGAGAAAACTTCAACCAAAAGAGCATGTACCTTAAAATTCCAAGGTATGGAGAAAGAAGGACTTACAGGTTGAGAATTTTGGCATAGCCTTATTTGCAGAAGGGGAAGAAAATTAGTGGTACATTGATAGTGGATTTTCAAAACACATGACATGTGATAAAAGTAAACTCCTTTCATACAATGCTCTAGAAAAGGAAAAGAATGTCACCTTTGGAAATGATACTCCTGCTGTCATTAAAGGAAAAGGTTATGTTTTTCTAAAAGAAAAGGTAAAAGCTAACAATGCTATGTATGTGGATGGATTAAAACATAACCTGTTGAGTGTAAGTCAAATGTGTGATCAAGGAAATGAAGTTGTCTTTAGATCCAAATAATGTGTGGTTCGTGAACTTGACACAGGAAAAACAATAATAAAAGGAACTAGAACACCAAGCAATATGTATGTATTGAAAGGTTGCAAAGAACAATGATACTCTGGTAAATATTCAGAAAATTGGTTATGTCACAGAAGATTGGGGCACTTGAGCTTCTCTCAAATCATCAAATCTAGTAGACTCAAAGCTGTTCGTGATCTTCCCAGCATCACTCTGCCTGAAAATATCATATACAAATCTTGCCAATTCGGTATGCAAACCAGAGTGCAATTCAATTTCAAAGAAGGATCAGTAAGTAAGCCTCTTGAACTCATACATACTAACTTACGTGGACCTATGAGGAAAAATTCACCCCGTGGAGAACAATACTATATTCTATTTATTGATGATTTCTCTAGAATGTGTTGGATTGGGTTACTAAAACACAAAGATGAAGCATTTGAAAATTTTCAGATCTTCAAAGCTCTGGTTGAAAATGAATTAGATCTAAAAATCAAATGTCGTAGATCTTACCGAGGAGGGGAATATATATCATATGAATTCTTTGATTTCTATGAACAACATGGCATAAAAAGATAGTTTTCTGTAGTTAAAACCCCACAAGAAAAAGGCGTGGCAGAAAGAATGAATACAACAGTGCAAAAAATGGCCTGTGCTATGCTTGATGATTCTGGACACTTGATACCTTTTGGGGAGAAGTAGCATATACTGCAATAAATATTCTTAACAAGGCTCATGTTCATGTGAACAGTGATAAAACTCCTTATGAGCTCTGGTATGGTAATCTTCCAACTATAAAAAACTTTTTAGTTTTTGGAAGAAAATGTTTTATCAAGAATGATGATGAAAAACTTGGTAAGTTTGAAACTAGAGCAGATGAAGGAATATTTCTTGGCTATTCTTCTAGAAGTAAAGCATATAAATGTTACAATAAAAGACTTCGAAATATTTTTGAATGCATTGATGTTGTAATTGATGAGTCTCTCTCATCTCCTAAAAGGGAAATACCAACAACAAATGAAGTGATAGTGATGTATATCCTCCTACATCAAATAGCAACAACATGGAAGGGAAACCCTATGAAGTAACAGAAGATGATCTATCTAAAAAAGCTCCATCTAGGTATGTTCAAAATAATCATCTGGAATCTCAAATTTTGGGAGAAAAGGGATCAGGTGTCCAAACAAGAAGAACTCTTGTAGGAACTCCTAGCTATCTGGCATTTCTATCCACTATTGAACCACAAAATGTCAATCAAGCTAGCAAATATGAATGTTGGATTCAAGCCATGAATGAAGAACTTGATCAGATTGAAAATAATCACACTTGGGAATTAGTTCCAAGACCTCATGATAAAAATATTATTGGAACAAAATGGATATTCAAAAATAAGTTAAATGAAAATGGATATGTTACTAGACTTGTTTTCAAAGGGTATGCTCAACAATAAGGTATATACTTCGAAGAAACATTTGATCATGTAGCTAGAATTGAAGCCATAAGAATGTTTCTTTCCTTTTCAAGTTTTCAACAATTCAAATTTTATCAAATGGATGTTAAATCTGCTTTCCTCAATGGTGATCTAGAAGAAGAAGTTTATATAGAACAACCAGAAGGATTTATTTTTGGAAATGATGAAAAACTTGTTTGTAAACTTAAAAAGGCTTTATATGGTCTCAAACAAGCTCCAAGGGGATGGTACTATCGTCTTGACAAATATCTTCATCAACAAGGTTTTTCAAAGGGATCTGTTGATAGCAACTTATACACAAAAACTGAAAATGATAAACTATTGACTGTAGTTGTATATGTTGATGACATCATTTTTGGGAGTAATGAAGAGTCCATGAGTCAGAAAATTGCCTTTGCTATGCAGAAATAATTTGAAATGTCTTTACTTGGGGAACTAACCTTTTTTCTTGGCTTACAAGTGCAACAAGCAACATATGGAATATTTTTATCACAAGCAAAATATCTTAAGAAAATTCTGAAGAAGTATGGGATGGAACACTGCAAACCTGTCAATACACCAATGGTAACTGGGTGTAACCTTAGTTCTCATGATGATTCTCCCATGGTGAATCAACCAGAATACAGATCCATGATTGGAAGTCTACTTTATCTAACCGGGACAAGACTTGACATTATGCATGCAGTTGGGCTTTTTGGACGATTCCAAGCTAATCCAAAAGAGTCTCACCTTCAATATGTAAAAAGAATATTCAAATATTTACAAGGGACTCAAGATTTTGGCTATGGTATCCAAAGAACGCTGATCTCACTCTTCATGCTTACACAGATGCGGATTGGGCTGGAAATGTTGATGATCGAAAAAGCACTAGTGGTGGTGCATTCTATATGGGGCCCCGATTAGTACCTTGGTTCAGCAAGAAAAAAAGTTATATTGCCTTATCTACAGTAGAAGCAAAATATGTGGTTGCTGCATCATGTTGCACACAACTACTTTGGATGATGCAGACTTTACAACACATTCAAATCGAATGTTCACCTCCCATCTCCATTTTGTGTGATAATACAAGTGACATTAGTATCTCAAAGAATCTTGTTATGCATTCCAAGACCAAGCACATTCCTATCAAGTATCACTTCTTACGTGAACAAGTGCTTGAACAAAAGGTTAAATTGGAGTATGTTCCCTCCAAAGAAAAAAATTGTTGATATATTTACTAAACATCTTCCCAGGGAAGAATTCAAATATCTCAAATAGAAGCTGGGAGTTGTCTCTACCTCTCAGATCAGATCTGCTTAATTTTAGAAGATTAAATTCGATACACGGGTTTCATAAAGGATCATTGCGTATATATGTGAGTTTCTATGCATACAACCTCGTATGGGTTTTGCTGACAAAATTTATCTGAGTCAGCATTTCAGAACAATTGTGATGATGTTGGGAAATTTCTGTTGTTGTTCCAGTACTCATCTTTTTGTATCATTCTATGATATCTATCTCCTTGATGAATATGCTTTGATGATTTGGTTGTTGAAGGTGTTCAGGATGCACAAGCTAAGGGGGAGCACCTGCCTTATGGAAAAGGATGCATTGTTGGCATTCTGTTTGGTTACTGTGTTTTGATCTCATGTTTGAGATTCTTTGGTTTTGGTCATAAATATTCATATCTATAATGTGATGAAAAAGGTCATGTTGATACCTATTATGTAAAATTGTTATATTCAGTCATGTAAGGACTTGTTCAAACTTGTAAACCCACTTTATCAGGTAGTTGAGTCAAATATGTAATTCCACTTGGTTGGATCATTGATGTAAGTATGAGTCCTTGGTGATATGAAAGGTCATACTAGATTGAGTTATAGAGTCGTGTACTTCATTGAAAAATATGTCTACAAATTCAGCATGAACTCAGGGGGAGCATGGTAATTTAAATGAACATCAAATCTACAAAGCTCTTCTTCCTACAAGGGAAGATAAACCTTGTTTTGGTATTGATCCACCCTTTTCCCTTGATGACAAAGGGGGAGAGTATTTGGTGTTTGAATAGTGGTTATGATTATTGTATCTATTGTGGTGATCAAACACCATCATGGTTGCCATCAAGTCCAAAGGGGGAGATTGTTGGAAATATGTTGCAATATGTTGTCCTTGATGGAAAAATAATGAAGTTGTTATTGATGGAAACCTATTTTATGAGTTGCCTTTTGATAAGCAACCTATGTGTTAAAGATGTAAAAATGATGTTTCTACAGGTCAGTTTAGATATGACAGAGAAAGGAATTCCAGTAAGTGCAAGAGAAATGAAACAGGAAATATTTCTCAATGTATATGTAGGTTTGATGAAGGCAACCCACGTATGGAGGAAATGTATACGCTAATTTTATGAAGGAAACCCACGTATACATTTAGAATTAGTATATACGCGGTTTTTATGAAGAGAAGTTGTGTGTACACGCAGATACGAACAATCCAAGTCACATATGCCTTTTGCACTCTAAAATTATGATACCAAGAGGAATTACCATGGTATTAGCCCATTGTATTGAGTGTTCTATTTTCCATTTGATTTCGTCCAAGAATACCATCAGAGGTTGTCTGGTTTTGTCTCATGGTATTGGTAAAGGCTAAATCTATATAAGGAGAAGAAGATCATAGTGCAAAGGTGTGCATGAGTAAAGGTTATTACTGAATAAATTTCTCTAAGGTATATCTGCATGGGATGAACTCTTTTTTTATTCATAGATCTGAATCTATGATACACCCATGGATACAATGATGGTTTAGGATCTGTAGATCTGAAATGAATATGCTCTTGTGTGATCCATTGAAGAGATGATTATATCTCTTACCTGGCGCAATTTTGTTGAAGTCAAGTAAAGAAATTTGGGTAAGTTCTATGGATCTGGTTCATTCTGAAAAGTTTATATTTACAGATCTATACGCTAGTTCATCTTAGTAAAAGCACGTATATATGCGGGTTTGCTTCAGAAAAGGCGCGTATGTCAGTTAGGGTTTTTTGAAGCTTATTGCAGAGGTTTTTCTGTTATTCCTATTATTTGTCTATTGTCTATCAATGAATTCTTCTTGTATATCTAGGTTGTTTGAATACTATATATGTTGCTAAGTTGATTATGTATAAATCTGATCAATAAGAGAATAAGCATGGTTGATGGTGACTAACTGATGAAGGGTTCTTCATTTCTAAAGATATCTGACTGAAAGCCTCAGATCTGGATCTGTGACTGATTACATTATGAAAAACAGTATTCACAGAGATATACCCAGGTTGGTGTGAAGGAAAACGCGTATACACGCGGGTTCAGTGAAGCGAAGTAGTGTATGCATTTTAAGTTAATGAATGTTCAAGGTTGAGTTTGTATCTACATATTGATTCTGAAGTTTGAGTTATTTCTAAAGTTCTGGTTACAGTGGTCTCACTATTCTAATTGAACTATTTGGTAAAGTTTATGATTTTTGATGTTTATGAAGAGTTTTGTTGATTTTGTTTGATCCATTATGAAAATTGATGAAACGTGGTCTGCAGTGGTTCTGAGGATTGAAGCCTTCAGTATGGAAGTAGAAGCTTCCTACCAGTAGAAGATGGTGTTCTGATCAGGGGGTTGAAGCTTCCTTCCAGTAGTGGTTGGTAAACGAGATTAGAGGGTTGTAGCTCCCTTCTAGTAGTAGCTGGAAAATGAGAAAAGGTTGTAGCCTTCTGCAGGTAGATGCCTGTGTACTGATATGAATCTGCATCAGTACAATATTGTAAACAGTTTTCCATTGAAGACAAAGACGACAGCAACAGTGGTTTTCTCCTTAATTGGGTTTCCACCTTAAATATTGGTGTTCATGTGTGTTTCTCCTGTGTGATGATTTATACTAATGTTACTACACATAATTACTAATTATCCAACAGATGCATGACTGGTAAACTGACTTAAAGATTGTTCCTGAAAATTTTTTCTAGTATGCAAAATTATATCAGTATACGCTATTTTATTTTATTATACTCGCGTGTATACACAAGTTGGGTTCATCAAAGCCGCGTATGGAATTCTGTAAATAAAAAATTTAAAATATTTTCAGTAAGCTCTAAATACTAATTCACCCCCCCCCCCCCCCTCATTATTTTTCCCAAAATCTGGAAAGTGGATATGATCTGATATGAACAATAGAATGACCTCCTCCAAGAGATCTCCAAAGTGAAGGGCAGATCCCCAACACCTAGAAAATCACTCTCCAAATGATGTACTGAAACACCCTGCAACTACACCTACAGAAATAACGGAGATCTGGAGCTATACTGTGCTGTAGGGATCAAAATGAGGTTGGCCTCATGCCAAGTTATGGAAATGATGCTTAATAGCTTCAATAATTTCCTCCCAATGAAGTAGAATCCTCCTCCACTAAAAAGAAGCACTGAAATGGACTAGATATGAAAGATCTAATCTTCACTTGTTGTAGCTTGCAAAAACAACCAAACCCTCAACATGATCTGCATTGCAGTTGAAAGAAGAAGCTTGGCCTTCATCTAGATATTGGACAATGCAATACAAACTCTCCCAAGAGCTATTCAATGGGAAGAGGTGGGATTCCCGACCAGGAACACCCAATGCTAAACAACATTTAATCTCAGCTAAACAGCAAGAGGAAGATATATTTCTAAACAAGCCATATATTCATAAAATATGATAAACATCAACAACCTTCGAATGCTGCCATCCTCTTTCTTTTATAAGTTAAGAGCTTGCAAACCCTAAACCACTTCCAATGAGATCACTTCTTTCACACAAGGGATCTCCATATAAAACTGTGTTGTGCCTCATTAATGGCCACTCCTGCATGACAACGTTGTATATTTGGTCAAGGTTGACCCAATCAAAATGTCCAGCCCCTTTCACACCTAATGTTTCTTGATTTAACAACCAAGATTTAGCCTTTTAACATTTGGAATTGCTTTATTCATTATTAAGGAGTATTATGGACCTCCTTTGCTCTTTTATTCTTTAACAAAGTAATAAAACAAAAATGAATATTCCAATTAGCTCATGACTAATTGGGAATATTACAGTCCTCCCCTCCTGGAAAATGTTGCTTTTCCTCAAGAAACTGACAAGGTGAGTGTTGCAAATCTTCTCCTCCTCCATTGGTGACACCAACATGTGATAAGCTTCCTCCATAAATTAAGTGTTCACCAATCCATCCCTCCATGAATTTCTCCTCCAAATTTCGCATGAGATGTAAATAATCCATCCCATAAGGAGACAATAGCTCAAATGAAACAAACATGGTTTTCCCAATGTTCTCCTTGAAACATGTAGCATAAGATACATGGAGAATCTCCATCCCGTAGGGCACATACATACCTCCCATCCTCCCTCCATACATTCCCATAAAAAGTACAAGTACATCATCCATGTATGGGATCAAAACTACATACATACAAACAGAAATTTATGCATATGGAGGTGGGTCATAGTCCCACATGTGGAAATATCACAGTGCATCTCCTGACTGCATCAGATCATGATGTGGTAAATGGTTTCCCCACCACTCACTTGCTTCCCATGTCATCTCACTATGGCTGAAAGTGTGAAATATATTTGGTGCTTTAGGAATGCACCCATCTCCCTTTTTCCTCCAAGGGAGTGGCCATGTTCAAAAAAATTTGTGGCCCAAAGTTGGCCATGAATTTTATAAGATACAATATTCCTTCTTGGATTTATGGCCTTCATATACATGGTGAAATAATTCAAACAATAATCAAATGAAACATTATTTACATGAGCATATTCTCCACCAAAATTCCTCCTTAAACAAATGGATTGGTGCATATATATATCTCCCTCCTCACAAGAAGAAATAGATGGCTGAATTAACTCTTTTATAGAGTCATGTTGCTACCCCATCTCCACATGGTATATGCATCTTTGAAAATTCTGATATAGTTCTTCTTCAAAGCCCTTCCAAGTATAGCTCCTCATGATGATGTTGTATAACCTCATGGAATATGTGTGACTGAAACAGAACTCTTCATAGGCCCTTTGTAGCAACTTCTCCTTGAGCTTGGAAACTTTAGACAAGAATATCCTACCATCATAATAAATGACTCCCTCTTGGACTAAATAGCCCTCTTCATGTAGTTGATCATCAAGTATCATGCATGTGTGAAGATACTTGGAGTAATCCACCAATAGTTCGGATTTACAATATGGATCAATCTCCCATAGTGACAGCGTTGATGATCTATCAACATAAATGTTTGTCATATGGCTACTCTCCTCCTTGACATCTCCCATGCCAAAGGTATATGTTGGAAGGTCACTCCTTCCATGCCTCTCCTCCCACAGCGCAGAATCTAAAATGAGAGTGGGTAATAATGATGTTGGGATAAGATCTTCCTCCTCCTTGAGCCTACCCAAGAATCCCAGTGTTGTATCATTGTCCTCTAATGCTCCCATCCCTCCTGGATCTATACTTGTAGCATCATTTTGTGAGATATCTCCCACAATATATGCATCAGGTGGCCTCCCAGGTGGTTTTCCACTAGAAAATAGTGCCCCATCCAACAATCTCATGAGCATGATAGATGGGATTGTAAGGTCCTTGTTTCCACTGCGCAAATCCATCTATGTTTTCTGTGTGGGAGTTGTACGTGAGGGATATGAATGCATGCCTTTGATCATTTGAGTCTTACCACTCTTTTTGTCCACCCATTCCATTTGCAAAGCCTCCCAATCAGTGGTGACTTTCCCCAATGTAATCAACCATTGAACACCCAATACCACATTGGTGTCAGGTATGTCAACCACAAATAAGTGATCAATCAATGTATAATTCCCCATGGTGACTGATAAAGATGGGACATAATGCATGCATTTCATTTTTCTATCTCTTGGGACCAAAACAGAGAATCCCTCAAAAACATTAGTGGGTATTTCCCTCCTTCGCACTAGTTGGGCATCAATGAAATTTTGGGTGGCCCCACTATATACCAAAACAGAAACTCTCTGATTCAAGATGGAACCTTGAACTCTTAAGGTCAAGTACTTAGGTACTCCTCTGAAAGATGCAAGATCCCCTCCAATAGGAGAAAATGCTCCACTCCCATCTCCTGATGGTGTTGGCTCTCCTCCTGCAGTGTCAGCGTTGTGACCTCTTCTTGGTTCCTCTTATTCTTCCTCCTCATCATCTGAGAAGACCTCTATGTAATGTGATTTTCTAGCTGCACATTTATGTCCAGGTGCCCATGATTCTTGGAAAGTGAAGCAAATCTTCCTTCTTCTTAGATACCTTCGGACATCATCATCAAGAGGTTTCTTGTATGAGCTCTCCTTTGAAGGAGCAACCTTTTCTTCCTTTCCCTTTGAAGGAAAAGAGGGCTTATGTTGGAAAGTTGCCTTTGCTTTGGACAAGGCATCTTGAAGGTCTCTAGACCTTTCAATAGCATCATGTAGGGTAGTGGGCTTGGTATATTTAACCAACCCATGAAGAGGTTCATCTAAACCATCAATGAACATGTACACCCTTCTTGCTGCAGACAAATCAGGAACCATAACAGAAAGCCTTAAAAATTCAGAGATATAAGTTTTTGTATTACCTAATTGTGTCAACTTTTCAAGGCTCATGAATGGTGCCTTTGGAAATCTGCTATCAAATCTTTCCACCAACCTTCTAGTGAAATCTGAATAAGTAGTCACATTGGCATGACGCAATGTAGATAAGCCATGGAACCACCAGTCATGTGCTTCACCTTCAAGGTGCAACACTGCAATCTTGATAGCCTTCATCTCTAGAACCTTGTTCAGCTGAAAGCAGATGTCAAATTTTTCTACCCAATATTTGGTAGAACATTTGGATGACCCATCAAAATTGGGTAAAAAGAATCTTCCCATAGTGTGGTGTCGATCATGATTCTAAATGAATCCACCACCTCTATGATGATGCCTTGGTCTTCTATTGTCCTTTATTTCACAAAAATCTTGAAAAATTAAGTGATCTTTGAATATTTGATTTTGAGACTCATATTCTTCAAAATAATCTTCAAGGGATTCATGCTCTTGAAACCCTTCATTTCCCACAACCAAAAATGTAGGCATGGTAGAGCGTTGGGAAACTTGTGGATAATGCACTGGTTGATCATTCCAGTGATGAGACATGCCAGAGCCTTCTCCAAGATGAAATCCTTTAGGGGATTCCTTGATTCTGTCCATTCTCATCTCTTTGATATCTCTAGCAAGGTCTTGCATGGCTCTAAGAAGGATCTTATGGAAATCCTTATCTTCATCTTCACCTCCAGATAAAGGGGCTTTACCCTTGTCTTCATTATCATTTGTGTAATCAAAATTTTTGTTTCTTCTCTTTTGATACCTCTTCTCTCTGTCATTAAGAGGCTCTCCTTCTTTAGAAGACATATTGGCTTTTTAGAAAGCACAGGTTGTGCCAAGATGATGCTCTGATACCACTGTAATATTCCCAAATCAGGAATGCAACAATATAATGTAGAATGATAGATAAATAACACAAATAATATTATATAAAGAAGGAGGCCAATATGGATACCTTTCATTTGTTATTACAACATCAAAATGTAGGTATAAAGTGGCCCATAAGATTCATAACAAGAAAAGGAAGCCTCCAATGAAAGAAAACCCTCAAAATGAGGTGCTGCAACCATATATTAAGACTGGAAAAGTCGTACAGCCTTATTTTATTTGCTCTGTAACAATTTTAGATTACACATAAGATATAGAGAAAATATGTCATAAAACGTTAGATCTATAGCAAATCCATGCACTATACAAGCTCCTCTAATGAACCCCCTTGTGGTTTTCAGCAAAGCACCATGTACAAGTTGTAGATCTGAGATATAAGACTACAAATCTACTGAAATATTTAGATCTAGAAATTGTATCTGATCTTATATGAATAATAGAATTACCTCCTCCAATAGATCTCCAAAGTGAAGGGAAGATCCCCAACACCCAGAAAATCACTCTCCAAATGATGTGTTGAAACACCGTGCAACTGCACCTACAGAAATAACGCAGATATGGATCTATACTACATTGTAGGGATCAAAATGAGTTTTGCCTCATGCCAAGTTCTGAAAATTATGCTCAATACCTTCAATATTGTCCTCCCAATGAAGTATAATCCTCCTCCACTGAAAAGAAGCACTGAAATGGACTATATCTAAAAGATCTAATATTCACTTGTTGTAGCTTGCAAAAACAACCAAACCCTCAACATTCTTGGCCTTCATCTAGATAGTGGACAATGCAATACAAACTCTCCCAAGAGCTACTCAATGGGAAGAGGTGGGATTCTCGACCAGGAACACCTAATGCTAAACAACATTCAATCTCAACTAAACAACAAGAGAAAGATATATGTCTAAACGGAACATATATTAAGAAAATATGATAAACATAAACAACCTTCTAATGCTTCCATCCTCTTCCTTTTATAAGTTAAGAGCTTGCAAAACCTAAACCACTTCCAATGAGATCACTTCTTTCACACAAGGCATCTCCATCTAAAACTGCGATGTGCCTCATTGATGGCCACTCGTTCATGATAGTGTTGTATATTTGGTCAAGGTTGACCGAGTCAAAATGTCCAGCCCCTTTCACACCTAAGGATGCTTGATTTAACAGCCAATATTTAGCCTTTTCACATTTGGCATTGATTTATTCATTATTAAGGAGTATTATGGACCTCCTTCGCTCTTTTATTCTTTAAACAAAGTAATAAAACAAAAATGAATATTCTAATTAGCTCATGAATAATTGGGAATATTACAAGTTCACAGCAGATGGAGTAGCAGAGTAAGGATGTGGAGGATCTGGTCGAACCAACAAAGAGGTTCTTCAGACATTGAGAGATGTAGAGGAGTTCATTGGAGCTCCTAGGATGAACAAGAGAGAGTGCATACAGCCTGATAGGTACAAAAAATTGGTGGCTCAGGTTGCAGAACCTTCAAGCTTTGAAAAAGTTTCACAACATTAGGTGTGGGTAGATGCCATGGTATAGGAGTACAGATCTATCATGAAAAATGATTTTTAGGAGGTGGTGTCAAGGCTTCAGGATAGGTCAATTGTAGGTTCTCATTAGATCTATAAGATCAAGTAAATTTCCAACGGAAATGTGGACAAGTACAAGACTAGATTCATGGCAAAGGGGTATGCACAGAAATAAGGACTAGGTTATGAGGAGGTCTTCACCCCAGTTTCCATATACACTTCTATCTGGTCAGTTATATCCCTAGCACCTCAGATGGGGTGGAAGATTCACCAAATGGAAGTCAATTCAACATTCTTGAGCCTGAGTGATAAAGCAGGAGGTATACATAGAAAACCCATAGGGCTTCAAGACTCATGAGTGGAACACTCATGTGTGCAGGTTGAAGAAATGTCTATACAGGCTCAGGCAGACTCCTAAGGCATGGTATGGTCAGATTGACAGCTACTTGTAGTAGATGGGATTCATCAAGAGTGACGTAGATCCCAACATTTACTATTTGATGGTAGAGTATGAGCCACTCATCCTAGTGTTGCATGTGGATTATCTCTTCTTGACAGGGTCATCAAGGATCATAGAGGACTCTAAGAGGAACCTGGAAGTAGAGTTTGATATTAATGATTTTGGGTTGATGCACTAATTCCTAGGATTGGAAGTGTGGCACAAGGACGGATAGATCTTCCTTGGTCAAGGGATATATGCTACATATATTTTGAAGAGATTCAAAATGCTAGATTGAAGATCCATCGTCTATTCCCATGATCATCAAATGGAATAAAATAAATGCATCATATGACAAGGATGTTGACCCCACCTTGTATAGATAGCTCATCGGTTCTCTCATGTATTTGGTCAAAACTAGGACAGATATCTTCTTCGCGGTCAACACTCTCAGACAGTTTATGGTGTAACCAAAGAGGGTACATTGGAAAACAATGAGGCACATTTTGAGGTATGTGTGTGACACAATAGAGTATGGGTTGAAATATACCTGAGGGGATGATTTCATACTATGTGGATACATAGATGCAGATTGGGAATGAAAATTAAAGGACAGTAAAAGTACCTCTGGGTACCACTTCAATGTTGGATCAAGGATGGTTTCTTGGTGTAGCAAGAAGTAGAAGTAAGTAGCACTGAGCTCTGTAGAGGCAGAGTACATGGCAACTAGCATAGCTACATGTGAAGCAATATGGCTTCGGAAGATGTTAGTAAGCCTGTTTAGGCAAATAATGGAGGTGACTAGTGTCTATTGTGATCATCAAAGTTGCATAAATCTCTATGAGAATCCAATGTTTCATGAAAATTTGAAACATATAGATATTCGGTCTCATTTCATCATATATTGTGTGTAGCATGGAGCAGTCCAGCTACAGTTTGTTCCCACAGATGGTCAAGTTGCAAATATACTCACGAAATCTCTAGGGAGATTTAAGTTCATCTATGTCAGAGAACATATGGGTATAGAGGAGAACCCATTTCAGTAGCAGGGAAAAAGTGTTTTGGATGCTTCTTAGTTGCAATAGTTGCAGTAGAAACAGCAAGAGTAGAGAGGGAGTGTTAGGTGCAGTGCAAATGCAGAATTGGAAACAATACATGATGTACAGTGTAGTGTCAGCAGCAGTATAGATGAATCACGGTTCAGCTACAGTTAGTGGAAAATGAATCATAGTTAGCGCAGTAGTTGGTGGACAATGGTAGGAAACTGAATTTTTCAGACATCAACAATGTGGTTGGAGGATGTTGCAAAAATAGGGTGTTGTGACAGTTGTGCAAAACTAGTTGGAGAGAACACCTTCCTCACTAAGAGGGAGTGTTATTTTTTGTAGCATCGGATGGTGTTCTAGTCTTGAGACTTTGGAGAGGAAAAAACACAAGAGTTCTCCAAAACCCAAAAATCGTTTCTGGAAATTCCACTTAGAGATGACTCAATTAAATTAATTGACCATAATCAAAATTTTCCTAAGTCTAACTTAGGAAAAGTGGTTAATTAATATTAGTTAATTGAGAAAGGTGAGAATTCTCAAGAAACTCACACGAATTGACTTGAAGATTACCTCAAACATTGATTAAGTTTTAATCATGACTGTTGGAGTCCCAACAAGAGATTACAAGAACAGGTCGATGGGTAGATGGAGAACACACCGGTGCAGATACTTAGTTGCCCAAGAAATTCGAATTCCTAGTTGCAGGAGTGATTCAACAGTGGAAATAGAGCCAGGAGGAAAGTAGCAAGTGGCAGGAGAGGTCATCAGTGATCCGAAGGAATTTTTCCAATTCTGGAGAGTCATAAAGAGGAGGTCGAATTTATTCTTCAGGAATCGACATTGGGACTGTGGAGTTTCTTTAGCAAAGTAGTTCGATTTGGCTAAAGGGAAGTTCATTTTTAGTTCTAGAGGCTGGGAATAATTTATAGAGTCACTATAATAAAAAATGACATTGGTGAGGGGCGAAAATGGTCACCATAAGCTCATTGGTGAGGGTCAAAAGAGCCTTCGTCACCAAAAATTGAACGTCACCAAAGGTGGCATCACCGAAAGTATAGGTATTGTGGTGACATTCAAGGTCCGTCACCAATAATTATTTATAGTGATGGATAGTGACCATCACCATTTCATATGAGCAATGGTGACAGACAATAGCCTCTGTCACCAAAAAACTAAACGTCACCAAAGGTGGCATCGCCGAAAGTATGTGTTGTGGTGACATTCAAGGTCCGTCACGAATATTGATTATAATGATGAATAGCAACCGTCACCATTTCATATGAACAACAATGATTTTTTGTGATGTACCTTTCATGGCCATCACTATTGGTGCATATATATGGCGATGTTCATTGACCGTCACCATAAACTCATTGGTGACATCAAGGTCTGTCACGAATAATGACTATAATTACAAACAATGACCCTCACCATTTCATATCAACAACAAATATTTATGGTGACGGAACTTTAATGGTCATCACTATTGATGCGTATATATGGTGGCATTCGTTGACCATCACCATTTCATATTTTGGTGAGGGTCAGAAAATGTCACCATAAGCTCATTGGTTATGGTCAAAAGAGCATCTATCACCAAAAACTGATCGCCGTCATTCCCTATGAATATCAAGGCATGATGGAATCGAACCACCAACCTCCTGCTTGTAAAGCAGGTGCTCTTCCATTGAGCTAGCACCCTTTAAATAATTAGACTTTAAACTATCAATTTCCCCTAAAGGTGCAAAGATACACCAGAGGAATAGAAAATCTAGGAAGATCAAAAGTTGATAGAAATAATATGTTCAATATACATAATAAAAAGACAATAAGAATAACTCTTTTGATATAATCTAACAAAGAATGTACTACGTAGGATAATAACTGGAAAGCACAACTAGAAATTTGAATCACAACATAACAATATAAAAGAACATTCAACAGGAAAGGAACAACTCCACAATTTGAGAAATATGAACAATCCATGGGCATGTTCTTATATATTGATATAGATATCGAAATATAAATCTAGATTTATGAAATTCAAGTATCACACAAGAATGTCTTGAACAAATATGAATGTAAAATAGTATTTTTTGCCTTTTGATTTACCTTGCAGAACCTCAGGAAAATTTTTATATAGAAACAACCAATAAACACAACATGGACCTCAGGAGCAATTGTGCAGGGGATAAAATATGAAGGTAAAGTACTAGAGAAGTATTCAAAACAAATGATGAAAAGCGTATCTAGAAAGAACTGAGAACCATCTGAAGTAAACCACACATTTATCATCGTGACTAATACACTTGCAAAAAAATATCAGAATAAATTATGAACTATTCCATCAAAAAACAGTGAATGTTTCCACTAAAATACAATTTCAAATTAATCACTAGCATGATGCTAACTTCTCTACAAAAATAGGGAAGTTTCAAGACAATGTATAATAGCTTGCATGGAAATCATGTTGATAAAACCTTCCAAGGAATAAGAATACAACAGTCAACAAGAGTGCCACCATACTTAATACCACCAAAGAGTGGTCAATAGAAAAATTGAATTGATGGACCTTAATAACTTGCATTGGTTCCTTATCCTTCATCCAACCCTAAAATTTTAGACCAAGGTTAAAATTTTGAAGGATAATTAAGAAAAGTAACATGATCTTGTGAAATAAGTTTTTTTATCACAACCATTAACTATAATGCAACAATTTTTCACAAAAAAAACATCCTTGTCTAAAGTGAAGTAGTCAGTGATGATTAAGACTAATTGTGGGCTTAGAATTGTTTTTCCATTTTTTTTTAATTGTTAAAAGTACTGTACTTAGTAGCAGAGGCATTCCCACCATGGATTGGGAAGTCCACAACAACCACTTATGTAACTGGGATTGTTGACTATAATCACTTTAACCTTTTGCTTCATTTTTCTCGGCCACTGAAATATGTGTTGAGAAGTCTTTTCTTAAGACATCCCTCATTAGAATGGGTAGACCATTAGTGATAATAAAAATATTCTCGTAACATTTCCACTATCATTACAATTTCTTTTGAGCTAAAATTTTGACTGATGGGTATCTTTTTCATGCCTTTTAAACAAATGAAGATGACAAGGGGAAGGAGCAGAAGAAGAGGGATTAGAAAACATCCACTGAGAGGAGCTTGAATTGGTGTCAATGATGCTCCATATTTAGGGATCGCTTCTGTAACTTGCTTTCAATATTCAAGGCAAGCCAAAAAGCCTTGCTCCAATGAATTGAGTGCATGCAAAGTCCATCTTGTGTTGAATATGAAACAAGAGACACTTGATAAAATTGAAACATTAATCCCCGACGATGAATTTTTCAATATACTAATGAATAATCAATACCAGCAATTGTCAAAGAGGTAGCCACCGCTAAGTATCTCCTTCCTAAGAGGTTAGAAACATTGTCTAATAACTTGTTTGTAGAAGCCATCGAAATCACCCAACAGGCACCACATTGCACACAACATGTTGAGTTGTGGGAGAAAGAATCTTAAATTAGAATGCACCCTTTTGCAATAGTAACGGAATTTTGGAGAAACAAAAATGCCTATGATAAGTGATATACCTGCTGGAGGTATAGAAATGCTGCCAGCAAATTAGTAGGTTGGTCCAGACCCCGGGAGATATCTAGGGAACAACCCCAAACCTGAGTATCTCTGAGATTATGGCATAAACATTGAGAAGGAATGTGAAGGCAAAAGTCTTGCAATCAGACTAAACTCATAGGATAACTACGAACCAAGAGTGACAAAGTTCTGGATAGTTCCTTAGTCTAAAGAGGCTAGAAGCTCATGCAACACTAGAAGGTTATTTTATTGGGCAAAGAGAATGCTATGTGCATCTTGCAGATGAAAAATGTTGTTGCACATGATGGGAAAAAGGGCTTGCAAAAAGATGCCCTGTATGCAGCATCAATGCACACAAAATTATCTTTTTCCCAATGCACTAACATTCTAGTTGTGGCCAAATAGCACTTGGGTCATAGTGGCAAGGCTTTCAGTAGCAAGCACTTACCAAATATTCCACAATTTTCTCTATTGTACCAGAACTAGATCTTGGACCTATGCTAAGATGTGAGGCGTTTCCACTGCAATACATCAAGAAGCATGTTTAGCATTCAGAACTGACAAACTTGAGAAACACCTTGACCAGGGAGAAACAGTAAAAAAGAAACGAAAAAATAATAATAATAATAAATCTAGATGATTATAGATAGGAAACCCTATTATCACTGCGCTAGAGGTGCAAGCCTTCACTTTTTTATTTTTCATTATAATTTGCACAAAATCCCTCCAATCCTAGCCTGTCACATTTTTGCATTTAGCAACAGTTAAAGCCTTTTTCATTTGGTCACGTATGAATCCCAATGGACAATTGGTATTATATATGCCATACATAGCAATTAGGAAGCCAAAACAAGTAAATGCAATGTTTCAACTGTAACTTCTTATCAGGAAATGTTAGTTATAGTAACAGCAATGGTATGCCAATTGCATAAGCCATATGTATCTCCTGTGGAAAGGCTGATTGTAATCCCCGCGTGAGCCAAAATCTCAATAAATAGAAACATAAAGAACTAATATGCAGCGGAATTGTTGTAGAAACTATTTTATATATTGGAAAGGTAATGAATTATGGAATAGCATATCATGCGTACTACCTATTTAGTTTCTTACCCTACAATATCTACTATCATTTTTAGTTTCTTTATTATTTGGGTACACTGCTGATTTTATCTAGAATTACAGTGAGATAGTTGTCTGATAGTTGGTCATATTACAGTCGGAATGTCATCAATATATGAAATCTAGTTTTTGACTGAAAATGAGAGCAAGCATAAGGAAAATCATTGCCACAAGGTAAAACTATGATTGAAAAATTCTTATTGGAATGTATATTATTTGGAGTTAAATACAAAGTTTGATTATTTGTGGTAATGTTATGGATGTTGGAGAATAGACATTCAAGAAAGTATTGTCACTGCAACACATCTACAATGTAGTTGTAGATCCTTTTTCACCTTGGTCTATTTTCTACAATGGCTTGTAGTGATAGCATGATGCGTGCATTAGATATTTGCTTCCAATGTTCTAGTGAACTTGGTATTTTCAAGAGGGTCATAACCTGCTAGGAAAGAACTTATTTTTTCATAAGAGGCATTCCTAGAAAAAATTAGTCAAGAGGCCAATCTGCAAGACAAAATTATAACATATATTGTGACTTCTCCAAAGCTTGAAACTTATTCACTAGTTGATACTCCATTAGTCAGTAAATAATGTAACAGCCTTCAGAAACCAAAACATAGTGGTGACTTGCAGGTTATTTTTGCAGTTGTAGATCCTTTTTCACCTTGGTTTCTATTTTCTGCAATGCCTTGTAGTGGTAGCATGATGTGTGCATTAGATATTTTCTTCCAATGCTCTAGTGAACGTGGTATTTTGAAGAGGGTCATAACCTGTTAGGAAAGAACTTATTTTTTCATAAGAGGCATTCCTAGAAAAAATTGGTCAAGAGGCCAATCTGCAAGACAAAATTATAATATGTATTGTGACTTCTCCAAATATGGAAACTTATTCACTGGTTGATACTTCACTAGTCATTCAATAATTCATATGTGCCCAATATATATTTCATATGATTCATGTCATATGTTCCCAATGACCATTTAAGTTAATAATTCTACCCTCATGCTTAATGGAAATAGACATTTCATATGATTCATGCCATATGTTCACAAGGTTTTAAAACACTAAAGTTTAAACTCCTAGGATCTAATCATTCCCTCTAGTTGAAGGAAGAAGAAATTTGAAAAGAAACATTGATCTCATATAGTGATTCATACCTTTCTTATTTCACCTTTGCACTTGAGAATTTGATGGCTTAGGATTTGAACCTCAAATTAAGTGGTAGGTTCAACATATAATTGAGGTTGTTTGACCTTTTGGGCAACTATGCAACGATGAGTGCTTTCTATGGCCAAGATTATAATGATCCATTTTAGACGAATCTCTTAGCTTTCACTGTCTTAAGATTTTTGAATATTTTTGAATATTGATCTTATTAGAAATTATAAGTTAAATGTAATTGTTATTGAAAAATCTAGCACCCCTATGGCATCATAGGTATGGGCACCTCAACTTGACCTATCTCTCTCATTTGGCATGAGAGAAACTAGTAGATGGACTTCTGAATATTCTATAGAGGATCCATAGAGTTTGCAAAGCTTTTCAGGCAGGGAAGCTACATTGAATACCATTTTATGAAGGACAAGCTTGGAGAGCGTAGAGGGTCCTTGAGTTGGTACTTTCAGACATATGTGAACCAATGAACATGACATCAACCACTGGTGCTAGGTACTTCCTTCCGTTGTTGATTATTTTAGTAGAAAAATGTGGGTATATTTTCTATAATTAAAATATGATGTGTTTAGTGAATTTCAAAATTTCAAAGAATTAATAGAGAAACAGTTAGGTTTTCATATTGCCTCTCTTAGATATGATGCTAGTGGGGAATTATACTTAAAATATTTCAATAAATTTTGTGCTAAACATGGGATCCAAAGACAATATACTACACCTTACACTCCACAACAAAATGTGGCTGATTGAGAGGCAAAACCATACTCGTGTCGAAATATCATGGTGTAATTTGAGAGGAAGTCTGTTAAATAGGTTGAGCTGAAACAGTATTCACAACCAATGCTCTTATAATGAATAGATCCTCTAGGCTAGCGGTAGTAAGAAGGTCACAAAAGAACCATAGTTTGAAGAAAAGTCCAAGTAATCATCTTAAAAGGTTTTGAGTTCTATTGCCTACATAGATTCACAGGTAGAAGATAACCAGACTATATCTGAAAGAGAAAAATTTAGTGATTTATAAAATTACACACTAACACTAAGGTTTTGCTTACAGGTTGATTTGATATTATAACCTTGATAGAAATAGGAATTATTAGTGAGGATGTTGTTGATGAGCAGGCTATTATTCTTCATCATTTTGAATTTGGATCTTCTACAGAATGTTCTAGAACCAACTTCAACTACAGATTCTGAATCTTGTAAAGGTTCCAAGGTTCCCCTGGAAATATCCATTTCGGTGATCTCATCTACAGATGATGAAACTCCTGATATCCTTAATGAGGGAGTGTCCACACATTAACCATGTTTCCTGATGACTTCTTTGGCAATAGTGTCTTTTCACATTTTGTGGGATTGCTAAATGAACCACAAGGATGGGCTGCAAAATCAGGCTCTAGAAATGAAGAATGTGGAACTGTTTCTATAACTAGGTCAGAATTATCCCCTCCATCAACAGCTTTAATTTTTCTTCTATAGGGTTGTCATTAAAGGAGTTGTTGAGGTAGATGATGAAGTCTGACTCAAAAGTAGCCCCTCCACCTGCCTTTGAGAACCACTAAGTTTAGACTCTTATGCAACCACGTCTCCTTTTGACTCCCTTTCCATATATGAAGGGCTTCCTACCAATGACAGACGTTTTTGCATCTGTTTCTCTTTAGGCTTGTGCTCAGATTTTGTCATCTTATTTGAACATTCATTTGTTGAAATACCTGCTTGTTTTTTAGATATGTTTTTCTGCTTTTTACTAGTATGATGATATAATCTAGACTCAAGTGCAGAAACTACAGAACAATTTGAAATTGTACCATCAGAGAGATCACATGTTCTCACAGTCAGCATGTGCACCGGTGATATTTTAACTCCATCTATTTTATCTATAGTAAATACTTCAGATGGAGGACTGATGGAAAACTATAAACTACAATTATCTTTGTTGTTGAAAAATGCAACTACAAGAGAACTTGATTAATTTCCAAGAGATTATGGCAAGGAGTTTGTCTTTCCATCCAGAACTTGAACTGGAGCCAGAGTGGTTTCTGAAGCCTGTGGGAATGGTTTCAATATATCCAGCATCTCACCAGAATGGATTGTAGCCAATTTATTTTGTCTTGTTAATAGGCGTGAATCAATTGATATGCTGGTTTTTGTCTCTAAAGGTTGATGAAAAGTAGATGAAATGTTACCATATGACCTAGCTAGCATCGATGAGTAGAAATTCATTGGGTGTGAACCACTTAAAGAAAAAGAACCTGAAAGTGGAGGTTTGTATGTAGGCAAACCTGCTAATGGAGGAATGGAATCTTTAATTGATGACACAACATCAAAGATAAAAGCAACAAAATAAAATCATTGTGGAAAGAAATATGCAAAACTTGCTCATTTTTTACATATCAAATATGCTCCAAGTATGGGCACAAACATGAGAGTTGAATTTTCAACTCTCTAGGCTCTTTTTAATGTGGTCAACCAAAAAGATGTCAAAAACTAAATATTTTGGGGAATTCAAAACTTGTTGTGGATTGAGTCTACGACAAATTCAGCATAGTGGCCCCTCATTTGGCTCACATTTTGCAAGGTATCAAACAATTCCACAACAAGTTGGACTGGTTCTCTTGTGGCCATATATACCATGAACTCAATACCCTAGCAGACAAGCTCTCCAAGGAGGCTCTCCAACTTATTCCACAAGTGCTAGAAGACCAAGAGTATACGAATAATAATTTTTTGGGGGTTGTTGCCTTCCATATCTAGTTTTTTTTCTCACTTATTGCTCTATTTTGTTATTATATATGTAAACAATCCAATGATATTATCCAAAATGTGATAGATATTTTTTTGGCTTTTAAAAGCTCGCACAATATGTAATTGGAACAAACTTATATTACTAGAAATCAATCAATTACTTCTACATACCACTAAAAGTGGAAAAATATCTATAACCTTTGATCACCTTGAACATCAAACACACTAAGAACCTTGACAATGGGGTTCTAATAACATCGCCAAAGATCCAAAATTGACAAAACACAATTTAATGAGTATTGATTAGTCAAAATTACCATGTGGATCAAATATTCATGTCGAAATGATGGTATATTGGATTAGGTGTGGGTTGCACTTGCATTTGAAAGAGTGAACACAACGTGGATAAAGAACATTGACTACACTAGGAACCTCGACAATGGGGTTCTAATAACATGGAAAAAAATCCAAAATTAACAAAGTACAATTTAATTAGCATTGATTAGTCAAAAGTACAATGTGGATCAACGACTCATGTCGAAATGATGGTATATTGGACTAGGCGAGGGTTGCAATGGCATTGGAAAAATTGAACACAACATGAATAAACAGTCACTTGGAGAAGGAATACAAGGAATCACAGTCTTGGTTACATGTATAGGGATGGTCAAACAAGCAAGTAGAAGCATTTGGGACACCATAAAAAATTGGCAACTCATCTTTTCTAAGAGACATCCAAAAGCGCATTTTTTTTAGGGAAAAGCTTAAAATTCTCCTTTTGGAAAATGCATCCTTCAAATTTGGGAAAATTTTCCATTTACATTTCTCACAGAGATATGTAGAGAAATGTTTCTTCAATCGTCCCAAAAAAAGGGAAAAACAGAAAACCCTTTTGGGGAAATGCATTTCCCTCTATGTTTCACCACATTTCCCAAAAGAGATATGTGGAAAAATGTTTCTTGGAGCATCCTACAAGAAAAAGACACCTTGGGAACATGGGAAACATGGAGGTGCCCCCTCCCACCCTAAGGGACACATCCCCGTAGAACAATGGTTTTTTCATTCATTTAGTGGCATTTCTGATTCATCATTGCTCATTTGTTTATGAATACAAAGTTTATCATATACTGCTATGTTGAATGGTAAGCACATGTCAAAGCCCTATAACAAGAGGAGCTGTTTCGGATAGAATCAAGGCCAAGGCCTCACAATTGGGACTAAACTTTCATAGTTTCAATATAAGCATGTGGAGAGCACAGTGGAAATTCATTATAATAAAGAGACCTTACGAAACCATATTTTCTTGATGATCATAGAGGCTTTGGTATTTCACTTGCACTAAGCATAGCATATATTGTCATCTATCGGTAAGATACATCTATAAGACCTCATTTACAAATACTTAGAAAAGTCTCCCTTGGAAAGATTACTTTTATTTTAACAATCAAAGAACTTCTATAACAATTATTGTTGACTAGTGTAAAAGCATAGCTCTAAAAGAATGGAAAGGTGCTATGGGCTATATCTAACATGAAAAAATCAAAAAATGAATATGTAGGAACTGATGTTAGCCCAAATCATGGTGTAACTGACTAGTATTAAACTTGTTCCACTTCATACCGTCACACTAGTGTGTTTGTAGCAAAAATTTGGTACTGCTGAAGGTATAACTACGGAAATGTAAAAGAAAATATCCATGGTGCAAAATTTTCAGTTTGAACCATAGATATAAACTTAAAACACATTTTGGATAAGAGGTACATACTTGTTCAAATGCTGAGCAAAATTCCAGAAACTGCAATGCTGATCCAATATCATTTTATGAAAATTCTATGTCTGCAATCAATTGCATTGGCTTCCCTTGAGACAATATTATTTCATCCATCTCTTTCTTGTCTTTGCATTTCTTCTTCTTCAAATTTACTTTTGCTTCAGCAACCTCTAACTAAAAATCAAATACAGAAATAGACTGATCATTGATCCCCTCGATAACATTTTTCTTTCCAGGTTTGTCTATATTGCCTGATTTTATTTTCTTTGTTTGCTTCACATCAACCTTTAAAACATGTTCGCTTTCTGTTGGCATCAGATTTCCAGCTTTACAATTAATTTGAGAGGAATGAATTTTGTTTGATTTTGGGTATATTTTAGCCCCCTTTTTCCCCTCGAAAGGCCCTGTGCTTTCATGAATAGCCAGAAAAATTTGTGTGTCTTTACTTGCAGGCAAATCCAAGAACTAAATTGAAGGCCAGAATGGGCTAGCCAATGTAAATTAAGCCAACAGGGCCTTTGGACCATGTGTAAATATATATTTTTCAGTAATTGAATTCTTTCCATATATATTTGTGTGGACTTGTGCATGATCATAAACCTATTATTGTAGCTTTATGTGATAGGACTTGTAAATGGAAGATATCACTACTGTGTTGAGTAAGAAAATTTTCTTGCGGAAGGATGAGCCCAAGAAAAAATGATTTAATTTTAATACATTGAATCTTAAGATAAAATCGATCTTATTCACTGACCTACGTGTGGACCAATTTCTAGATGCATTTGTTTATGCCCAGTTTATGGTCAGATAATTGTTGAAATGTTTTCAACTTGGGGTGTGGAAAATCTCTTGAGTCTGTGAGCGTAAAACTATTATGCATGGAGTGATCGTGATCCTGGAAAACATTAGAGTGATTCTCAAGAATGTTGCTAAGCGTTTGTTGTGTGTATTGTGAAATATTATGTATGGGAGGCAATGAACCTTCAATGGAGATGCCTTTGTGGTCTAGACAGTTGGATAATCTTACAGTAAATTGACATCCATTTCCATTAAGGATGAGTAAATTATGAATCTGGTGATCTAATCGATAGAACTAGATTTCAAAGCCATGGATTAGCAATTTAACTACGACATTTCTTTGTCTTGGATAGTTTTTATCATCGTCAAATGCTTTATCGTATTTACGATTGTAAAAGAAGAAGCAAGCTATGAAATTGGAAATAGAGGGGCTTAATGAAATCCCCCCTTTCTGGTGAATTTTCGGCTTCGTACAAGACCTGGGAAATACAATTAGAAAAAGTGGTTTGAACAAATATTGTAATCTATTTGGCTGAAAAGGCACGGCTCCAGTGGTTTTTAATTTTAGTTTTATATTACAAAAATTGGATTTGGTGGCTCATCAGTTGGATATAAGGGAGCTTTAGAAAATTAGAAAAGGGGATCTGATAATAACCAAGGTAACATTAACCAGAAAACAAAAAAAAGAGCGCGTTGAAAATCGAATGGACTTGACGGAGCTCAAACAAGTGATTGAATCCAAGCAATATGACAAAATCGCAAATTTCTACGACGAGCTTCAACTCCAGTTGGCTACTCAAGGTATCAAAGAGCCAGAAGGTTGGTCGTATTCTATTCATTTGTTGGGACACATCTACATACAGGATATAAATAGTGCAAGGTTTCTCTGGAAGCAGATACCTACATCTATGAAGGAGGGTCAGCCTGAAGTTGTTGCTGTGTGGAAGACAGGTCAGTGCATGTGGACACATGATTATGCAGGCATCCATGGAGCTCTTCAAAGCTTCAATTGGAGTCCAGAAGTGCAGCATATTATTACTTTATTATCTGATAGTTACACAAAAAGGGCTTTTGAGCTACTCTTGGCTGCATATTCCATGAAAAGTGTGGTTGATACAACGCAGTTTTTGGGGATTTTACTTTACGAATAACAACACACATAAGAGGAAAATGAGAAAATATTACATAAGAGGGATACATAAACTTACATATGGGAAAACTAGCTTCATGCAATAGAAAAACCATAGCCTATTGCTCAAACTTGCAATTTCTTCCCTTCTGGGCTTCAGATCTACATCAACTTTTATAATAGACACCTAATTCAAATTCCAACACCTGATTCATAAATTATCATATATCAGAACAAACCTCAACATGCAGAGTCTATGGGGTGACCGTGAAATCCTTGCTATTAACTGCCAGCTCTTTACCGTCATCACTCAGTTTGTTTAGATTTATCAAATGAGAGTAACCAGTGGCAAGAGCTTCCACCATAAGTACACACAGGGCCATGAACGTGGCCTCAAGACTGGGGAATGGGAAATTGTGCTAAGATGAGATTTCAATTCAAGGATATTTAAAGGCACCGGGAAGGAATTGCAGTAAGGCAGTTGCAAGAACAAGACTAACAACAAAATCCCTAATCACTAAGTGAAGATGACCAAAACAAAGTGATGTCTTTTGGGCAGGAGAAATTTTATTTAATTCGAGGTCTAAAATTTCAACGAAAAATAATACTCTCTCCCTCCATTTTTCCAAACATCACTTTGAATATTATGCCCTCAAAATATAATTTTTAATATCATACCCATTGTTGTAATGTCAACAATTGATTTAAAAGGAAGCTTCAAAAATCAATTCAATTTCATTCTAATAAATTTATTTTAAAAACATTGATGATGAACCACACAATGAGTGATTTGAAAGGAGTCTGATATTAAAAAAAAAATATGTGACTTATCCAGAAGAGTTTTTAAAGAAATTAATTAATTAATTATTAAAATAAAATTGAGATATTTAGGAGAGGTTTTTGCAACCCATGGTTTTGCTCATGGTATTCCAATTTGCCAACAAGGGGGAATTAACCTGATCATAGGTCCCAACTAGACCTGCTCTTGTTTGGAATGGCTAATCCCAATGGGTTTTAAGGATCTTTATAAGGGTTAGGGGAATAATGAGTTAGTGGTTAAGGGATTAAGTATTAGGGGCTTAGGGGCTAGGGGAATAGGGGGTTAGGGGTTAGAGGTTTAGGGTTTAGGGGAATAATGAGTTATTGGTTAAGGGGTTAGGGATTGGGGGCTTAGGGGTTAAGGGGTTAGGGATTGGGGGCTTAGGGTTAGGGGATTTAGGCGCATTTAGGGGTTAGGGGAATAATGAGTTAGTGGTTGAGAGATTAGGGATTGGGGTTAGGGGAATAATGTGTTAGTGGTTAAGAGGTTAGGGATTGGGGAGTTATGGGTTAGGGGATTTAGGCGCATTTAGGGGTTAGGGGAATAATGAGTTAGTGGTTAAGGGATTAGGGTCTTAGGGGTTAGGGGATTTAGGCGCAGTTAGGGGTTAGGTGAATAATGAGTTAGTGGTTAAGGGATTAGGGATTAGGGGGTTAGGGGTTAGGGGATTTAGCAGTTAAGGATTTTAGGGGTTAGGGGTGGAGGGTTAATGGGTTATGGGTTAAGCGTTAACGGTTTAGGGGTTTAGGGTTTAAGGGGTTAGGGGTTTAGGTGTTAGTTGTTTAGGGGTTTAAGGGTTTAGAGGTTTATGGTTTAGGGGGTTAAATGGGTTAGGGTTTTACGGGGTTAAATGGGTTAGGGGTTGGGAATTAGGGATTAAGGGGATAAGGGTTAAGGGTTTAGAGGTTTAGGGTTTAGGCGGTTAAATGGGTTAGGGGTTGGGAATTAGGGGTTAAGGGGTTAGATGTTTAGGGTTTAGGGGGTTAAATGGGTTAGGGGTTTGGAGGGTTAGGGGGTTAAGGGATTTAGCAGTTAAGGATAATAGGGGATAGGGGTCATTAGGGGTTAATGGGGTTAGGGTTTAGGGGGTTAAATGGGTTAAATGGGTTAGGGGTTGGGTTAGGGGATTTATCAGTTAAGGATTTTAGGGGTTAGGGGTTAGGGGTCAAGGGGTTAAGGAGTTATAGTTTAAGGGGTTAGAGGTTTAAGGTTTAGGGGGTTAAATGGGTTAGGGGTTTAGAGGTTTAAGGGGTTAGGGGATTTAGCAGTTAAGGATTTTAGGGGTCAGGGGTTAATGGGGTTAAGGTAGGGGGTTACATGGGTTAGGGGTCAGGAAATAGGGTTTAAGGGATAAGGGGTTAAGGGTTTAGAGGTTTAGGGTTTAGGGGGTTAAATGGGTTAGGGGTTTAGGGGTTTAGGGGGTAAAGAGGGTTATGGGTTAAGGGTTTAGTGGTTAGGGGTTAAGGGTTTAGGGTTTAGGGGTTAAATGGGTCAGGGGTTTAGAGGTTTACGGTTTAGGGGGTTAAATGGGTTAGGGGTTTACGGGTATAGGGGTTAAATGGGTTTGGGGTTTAGAGGTTTAGTGGGTTAGGTAATTTAGCAGTTAAGGATATTAGGGGTTAAGGGTTAGGGATTAATGGGGTTATGGTTTAGGGCATTAAATGGGTTAAGGTTTTAAGGGTTTAGGGGGTTAAATGGGTTAGGGGTATAAAATTAGGGTTTAATAAATTAGGGGTTAAGGGTTTATAGGTTTAGGGTTTAGGCGGTTAAATGGGTTAAGGGTTAAGGGTTTAGGGTTTAGGGGTTAAGGGCTTAGAGGTTTATAAGGTTTTAGGGGTTAAATGGGTTAGGGGTTTAGAGGTTTAGGGGGTTAAATGGGTTAGGGGTTAAGATGATAGTTTCATTGGTCTCTGTTTGTGCACAGTAGTTGCTTATTCTTTGTGTCTCAATGTAACAATTTTGTAGGTATTGTTGCTTGTTTCCATGTCTTCTCTATTTATTAATTTCTAGTATTTGTTAGCCATTGATTTACATTTATTGATGAAATTTTCTATTTAAATTAAACCAAATGTATGTTCAATCTCCATTTTCAAACTCAACCACAGTGTTGTCACACAATTTAAGTCTGGATAGTGGCCATCTGATGAATTCAAGTGTCAGGGTGTGCCAACATGTGCTAGGGAGTGTTAGGGAATGCCAAGTCATGCCAAGGAATGAAAAGTGTGCTAACGCATGGTATAAAATGTCAACGCATGTTGAGGATTTTTAAGGAGTTCCAGGGGAACACAATGGATAATTAGGTCAAAATGCTTGGTAATGAATGAATAAGAGTGTGTGCCGAGGAGTGTCAGTTAATTCTAGGTGTCCCAAGGATGAAGTGTTTTAGGAGAAGTTCAGAATAATTATTGCAAGAGGGTAGTCTATGGTTGTGATAAGGTGTGGAAAGATTAATTTCAGATAAAGGGAGACTTTGGGTTGGGCACAACGTTGTTTTTCTAATCACTTGGTTAGGTTCCCAAGTTTCAAAAAAATTAAGGCTATCTATGAGGGTGTGACAACTAGGGAGTACCAAGGTGTTCTAGGGAATGTAAGGTTCCCAAGTAAGGCTAGTTGTGATGGCATGAGTGCCAATTCATTCTTGGGAATGCTAATATGTGACATATATTGTGAAGGCATGTCAAACATGCTAATATGTTCCATGTGTTAAGGCATGCCAATATGTGCAAGGGTGTGACAATGCGTGTCAGGGACAGTCAAGGAAACAAACGGAGAAACAAGTTGAACTACAAAGAGATGAACACGTAAGAGAGTTAATAAGTCATCATTTTACCTTTTTCGTGGGGGGGATTATAAGCACACCAACACTAGGTGCGAATAGGTGCCAAGTGCCAAGTGTTAGTTCATTCTATGTGCCAAATATTCCTCTATTTCTTCTCATCTACTTTCCAATAATTTATCTCAGATAGCTTTAATATTAAACCATGCCAAATCATGCCAACTCATCTCATGAATGCATGTCAGACATGCTAAGACTTTCCAAGTGCTAACATGTGCCCAGTGCTAATGTGTGTTAGGGAGTTTTATGCATGTCATGAAGTGGCAGGGCATGTCGACTCAGTGTTAAGTAAAGAGTGCCAATACATGTTGAGGAGTGTTAAGGATTTGTAGGACAACACAAGGGAGCACTAGGTAAAAATACATGGAAGTGAGTGAATATGAGGGTGTGTCAGGGAGGGGAAATGAGTGATAGTTGTCATGCCAAGGAGGGAGTGAGAAGGTATTCTAAGCATTCACACACCTTATTGACCACTCAATTCTTACCATTCTCACACCATAACAAAAAACCATAAAAATGTCATTCTTAAACTCTATTGTGTAGTTTCCTAATGTCATTCAAGTAGAATATTTCAATTACTTATGTCAGTAGTGGCGAGATCATTTTTTTATTCTATTAAAGGAACTCTTTCTAGACATGCACCCCATCAAACATAAATCATCGAGTCCAAAATAATGGAAATTAATGAATAAGAGGGTGGGTTGGGGGTGTCAGCGAGTGTCAAGTGTGGAAAGGGGGAGTGACAAGGAATACTAGGGAATGCTATGGCATTTCAAGAAGTGTCAGGGTGTGCTAATATGTGCCAGATAGTGCCAAGGCATGCTAGGCATTCCAAGAAATTCCATGTGTTAAGGAGGGAGTGTTAGCAAGTTCTATGTGTGCTAAGGAGGGAGTGACAATGTATGTTAGGCAATTCCAAGGCATGATAGAGTGCTAGGAAAGCATGCCAAGTTGGGCCAAGTTCCAGGGTGTGCCAATGTGTGCCAAGGAGTGTTAGGGAGTGCTAGAGAAACACAAGGTAGCACTATGTCATAATGCATGGAAATGAATGAATAATAGTGTGTGACAAGGAGTTTCAACGAGTTCCATGTGTTATAAGGAGGAGTGACAAGGCATGCTTGGCAGTGATAAGGAATGATAGACTAGTGCTAGGGCAGGATGTAGCCAATATGTGCCAACGCATGCAAGGAAGTGTTAACTAGGAGTGTCAGGGAAACACAAGGGAACACTACATCAAAATTCATGGAAATGAACAAATAAGAGTTTGTGATTGGAAGTGTCAGTGACTTCCAGGTGTTCTAAGGAGGGATTGACAACATATGCTAGGTAGTGCTAAGGCATGCTAGAGGCTATGGCGACATTCGAAGATGTCCTAGGTGTTAGGGTGTACCAACACGTGCTAAGGAGTGTTAAGGAATGATATGGAAACACAAGGGAGCACTAGGTAAAAATGCATGAAAATGAATGAATACGAGTTTGTGACTGGGATTTTCAATGAGCTCTAGGTGTGCTAAGGAGAGAGTGAAAAGGTATGCTAGGTAGTGCCAATGAATGCTAGAGTTATAGGGTGGCATTCCAATATGTGCCAGGTGTTAGGGTGTGCCAATGCATGCTAGGGAGTGTTAGGGAGTGTCAGGTAAACACAAGGATGCACTAGATCAAAATTCATGGAAATGAACGAATAAGAGTGTGTGATATGGAGTGTAAATGAGTTCTAGGTGTGTTAAGGAGGGAGTGACAAGGTTATATGGTAGGAAAATCCAAGGTATGTTAAACTACCAAGGTGTGTTAGGGAGTGTAAAATCATGTCAAGGAATGTAGGGGATGCTAACACATGCCACATAATTCCAAGGCATTTAAGACATGTCAGGTGTTACGGCATGTCAAGATTTAAACTATGTTTCTTGGTTGTTTTACGACCACAATTGTATGTGATGAGCCTTGTCTTGGTAACTTGTTAGGTGGGATCAATTGAGATTTGACATGAGTAGTCTAATATGAGTTACATGTAGTTCTTAGTTGAACAAGGCATATGTTGAATTTCCACGACACATGAGAATTTGGGTCTGGTCTTAGAATATTTGATGCAAACACACTCAAGTGCCACAACACATCAAATTTTCACAATTGAATCTACACACATCGGGGAATCAATTAGTGCACATTATTTTTTTTTACTTTTTCAAACCTTTCTTCGTTAAATTACAAACTGTAATAGAATAGGCTAGAGCTCTCGTACCAGGGATGATGGCCCTTTACAATCACACTGATACAAGTAATACAACTAGGGCTTGGTGTTAGTCCTTTGAAAACCAATATACCTTGAACAAGACAACACTTGACCCAATTTTTGATGGTGGACACACATAGCCCTTTCAATCCACATGTCTTGAACACATTTGACAGGTCCTCTTTCCTCCCATTATGCAACTCCTCAATCTACCTCTATCAATGAACTAAACTCCTTTATGTTACCGAACTCAACTCAAAAAAATATTCCCTCTCTCTACCTCTTTTTTCCTTTAAGATCTGCAAAAATTAAAGTTTTCTATTAGTTGTTGACAACTCTGTTGTGAACAGCTCTTTGGTTTGCCCACTTTTTCCATACTGCTGCTCCAAGATGACAAGTCTAGGGATATGGAGGTTTCCCTTCTTCTCAATGATGCAATACTCTACAATACAATGAACTAGGGCTATTTTTCTAGCCCACTTCAATGCTACTTTAGTTCTTAAAATTATGCACGTCCTTAGGCCCAATACACCTACCCTTCTACCAGTATTGTTTTCCTTCACAAGTATAGGACTTTTAGCTCTTCTTTGATAGTCACCTAACAACCCTCCAATTGTACTTGGATTGCCATCAATTTTCCCAGCCACAGTACATTTTTTTACTGATATAGTGCCCACAACACTGCCCTCATCTAGGGCTCTTCAAATATGCCACCTAATAGTGATTTGAGTCCTCTCAAAATCACTATTCTTTTGTACCAATTATTTTTTGTCCAATTTATGAACAAATCTGAACTACTCATCTCATCATCCTTCTAACAATTTTTAGATGATTGAACTAGGGTCACAAATGATCCATTAATAGTCCATTGACTAATAGTTTATAGGCTGCTTCATATCTATGTCCAAAACTCTATGGACAGTCCAACAAAATCAACTCCTCTTCATGTCAATCCATTCCTCATATGGCACATTTATTCTACTCCATCTTCTACTCAGGTTCCACCTTCCTTTGGATTTTCTATATCCACGCATACTTCTGCAAACCATCTTCCAAATTTGCGGTATATATTGCAGAGATAAACCTCTCTCTAAGGGTCACAACCCCTCTTCTTATATGCAGATTTGTCACAGTATTAATGACATACCTTATGGATTGAACATGTTAGGAAACCTCCCTAAATAGGGAATTATAATTCTATTCTAATTTCTTTAGAACAAACCATATCCACTCATAGCAAAAAAAGACAACTCTTTCCTCCATAAGAGACTCGGCCTAGCCCATATGGATCCATAGATTGTGGTCATTTCTTTAACTGAATCTTGACCTGAACTTTAGATCTCTACGACCCTCAAACTACGGTTACTTCAGCCAATATTACACCTATGACTACTTATGTTCTGGCCCTAAATTCTAGTGCAGACCTTTTTCCATTTGTGTTGGTATTTATCACAGACCTCGCAACCTAGTAGCCAGCACAAGGTAGGGTCTCAACCCTCTCTACTATTTCAAAATTTGATGCAGACTTCACACAAAACCACCACTGAAATCACATGCCCAAATTCTCATGTCACCTCTCTTGAGCTTTATCTTCCCTAAGAAAACCAATAATATGCCATCCTACTTCCTATCTTGAACCCATTAATTTATGTGACATTCTTGTGAACCCTCGCATTATGATCTTACTCTTGGTGGATGATCATGGCCTCCCTTTAGCAACGCTTACTCAGACCTCTAACTAGACCTACTTTAGGACTCAATCTCTCCTAGCCTCCTTGATAAAATGAGCTCCTTCTCACTTGATGTTCTCACCTTCATAATAAGGCCTCCTTAAATAGCTTTTCCAAGCTAGGCCTCTTAAGAATGCTATAGAACTTACGAACTTTATCTACTTAGACCTTAGGAAATATGATTTTTCTGTTTAATTTTCTTTTATTTTTAAACCTCATCTTAGGTCCAAAGCCCCTTCACTTGGTTTATTTTCCCACAAAACATTTTGTGGTCAAAATCACACAAACCCATCTCACTAGGCTTGTGGAGTACCTCCCAAGCTACACAATTTAACAACATAGTCTAGTTGTAGTAATCGTAACTTGGTCAAGCTCCTATAGTCAAGCGAGGACTTGGTTTGGTTCCCAAGTTGAAAATTAAGGGTAGTTGTTAGTGCATGATAACTAGGAAGGGTTAGGAAATGCCAAGGAACGAAAAGGCATGTTAACACATGTTGGACAATGTCATTGCATGTTGAGGAGTGTTAAGGAGTGTCGAGGTATTGCAATGGAGAACTAGGTGAAAATGCATGGAAATGAATAAATAAGAGTGTGTTCCAGGGAGTCTCAATGAATTCAAGTGTTCCAAGGATGAAGTGTATTAGAAAATTTTCATAATAGGATTTGTAAGAGGCTAGCCTACAATTGCGATAAGGGGCTCGACAAAGAAATTTTAAACAAAGGGATACTTTGTGTTGGGAACAACACTATTTTGCCTTTATCTATTATTTTTATATGACATGTGGCACACTTTGGCTGAATTCTCATGTTTTAAACTATTTTAGACAATTCCATATTGTACATTGTTATGTATAAGTTTTGGGGAACTTAACTTGTGCCGACCTATATCTTGTGTGTCTTGTGTGTCATGTGATTCTTGCAAACTCTCAGTTAATTCTCTAATGTTTATATGAACTAGACATACATGTGAAATATTTCCTATGTAAGCTATGTTTCTTAAGTTGTTTTATGGCCATGGCTAGATGTGATCCTTGTCTTGGTAAGTTCTTAAGTGGGAAAAGTTCGGCTTGGACATGACTGGCCTAAGATGAGGGTATAGGAAGTTCTTAGGTGAATAAGGCACAATCTACTTGTAGTGGGTGAAGTGATCGGGATTTTTATGGTTGAAACGGACCAATGTCACATCAGCGGAGTAGCTAAGGACTTGATTGGGTTCCCAAGTCATGAAAAAATGTAAGGATATTTGTGAGGGCATGAGTGCCAAGGCATGCTGAGGAATGTTAACATATGCCCCTGAGATAGTTTGAAGGCATGTAAAATATGCTAAGATATTGAGGGCTAGGCATGTCAATATCTGCAATGGTGTGACAATACATGCCATGGAATATCAAGGAAACAAAAGGAGAAACAAGTTCTAAAGTACAAGGAAATGAACACATCATAGGGTTAATAAGTCATCAATTTACATTTTTTCCAAGAGGGGCATGCTATGCACACCAACACTAGGTGGAAATGAGCGTCAGAAGTGCCAAGTGTTAGTGCATTCCTAAATTGCCAAATCATCCTCTATTACTTCTCTTCTACTAATATTGATCTCAAATAACTTTAATATTAAACCCTTCAAAGCATCTTGCAGAGGCATCTTAATGAATGTTATACATGATAATGATCACTTGGCCTCTTAGGACTATGTCTCTTCTCCCCCTTGATCAAATGAGCTCCTTCTCTTGATGCTATTTCCTTCATTCTAAGGACTCCTTAAATATTTTTTCCTAGACCTCTTAGGAACCCTCTAGAACTACGAGACTGTCCACTTAGACCTTAGGAAATATTAATTTTCTTTTAGATTTTAAACCCGTCTTGGGTCCAAAATCCCTTTTCTTTCTTATATTCCCACAAAGACTTTTTGTGACCAAACTCACACAAATCCATCTCACTTCAAACGTGGAGTACCTCCCCAAGCTACACAATTCAACAATATAGTCTAGTTGTAGTAACTATAACTTGGTCAAGCTCTTGTAGTCAAAGAGAGAAGGCTTGGTTGGGTTCCCAAGAGAGTTGAAATTAAATAAGGGTAGTTGTGAGGGCATGATAGCTAGGGAGGGTCAGGGCATGCAAAGGAATGAAAAGGCATGCTAACATGTTGGAAAATGTCAATGCATGTTGAAATGAGAGTGTTAGGGAGTTTTTAGTATATCAAGGGATAAATTCCTTAGGTCAAAATTCATGGAAAGGAACAAATAAGAGTATGTATGTCAGTGCCTACTAGTCATACTTCCATCAATGATCAAAATTCATGTTTCTTTGCATTTGAATATTAGGAGTCCCATACTATAATTTTCATCATCTCCCAGTCCCGGATTCATTTATTGCAGTAGTTTTTTTTTATCGCCTTTCCTCATGTAGGAAACTTGTTGATGTCTTCTATGGTCTTTAGTCATGAGTCACTTTCACTGTGAGTCATGTTAGTAGGCTCAGGGTTGGGCTCTATTACGGCTCTAGGGTATCACCATGGTCTAACGAATGGAGTCAAGTGTCAATAAATATCAAGAAGGTCATGAGGAGGTCAAGAACCTGAAGCCACAACCACTCGAGAAGACCAAAGAAATGTTTTATTCAGCTTGATGTAATTTCTACTAAACCATGTTTTGGAGGTGAGAACACACTCTTTTCTTTCATTATCACCATGTAATTTCCATGTCAATCATATGTAATAAGTCACACTTCAGAGGTCGCTATCTCCACAAAGTCACCACCCCGCCTTTTAGAGAAGTTTTCCTGCTGTAAAGATTTTCGTTGTCAAATTATGTTCTAAGTATGCCCATCAGAAAGATCCTGAAGAGTTTAACCCGTATATTATATGCTCAAAAATAACTCGGATTGAAATTTATGCCTAAGTGAAAGAAGGTCCCCGTAGCCTAACCCTTCCCCTTTTCCCATTTCCCTCTTACACTTTATTTCATTAAAAGTTTAAATGGTTTTATTATATAAAACCCCTTTTTCCTATTCCGATTTCATAATCGCATTACAAATTCTTTATTATAAATCCCCCCATTCGATTAAATAAACCACTTCCCCTCATGCCTCTTAAACTTTATAATAAAGTTTAAAGTTTTATATTATAAATACTCCCTCCTCCGATCACAATCGCACCATGCTTGTTGTGCATTCTTATCGCCCTGTAAAAACTCCGATGCGATTTGATAATCCCCCTTATCCGATTAAATAAACCCTTTTCCTCGCTTTTATCCTTAAACTTTATGATAAAACTTTAAAGTTTTGTATTATAAATCCTTTCCTCCGATTCCCCCTTCCCGATCGCCATACCTCCGATTGAGCCCCGCCCGATGCCGGTCTCATCGCTGGATCTCACCAACGATCCGACGCCCATATGCAATCGCTTCATCACAATTCCAGCGCTTTCAAAATGATCCCCCTCCGATCGACTCTTCCCACCCCTCTCATTGCGATGAACTCGCCCCCTATTACACTCCGTCGTCGATCCGTCGATCCGATCGGACGCCCACAACGCATCACTCCATTCTAATCGAATTTTTAAACAAAAATTGGCTCTCTCCTCCGATCTCCCAATTCCGATTGCGATTGGCCCTCCATTCCCCACCGTAACCTTTGCTCTTTTCAATGGGTAAAATCATTTTTCCCTTTGAAAAAGAAAAATCATTTTTTATTCGTTTAAAGGGAAATCTCCCCATTATCCCTTCCGCTATTCATTCACTCCATCGCACCTATTCTAATCACATCGAAGTTTTATGGCCTTACTCCCGCTTCCTTCCACCTCGATTGCGATTACACCATCGCAACGTGTATTTTCAAATGCTCCACTATATGTTGCATCCCCTTCCTCCCCTCCTCGATTCCGATTGCGATTGCGATTTGGACCCCACCTCCTTCCCTTCGCTCCTTCCATTCAAAATGGGTTATCCCTTCACTAAAAAGGCATAATTTCATTTTAATTCTATTTCGAAGGCATTTTCTTCAAAAAATGGATTTTTCTTCAAGAGAGTAATAATAGAAAGAAACATTCAAAGGCCGAGGAGCTAATATGAGTGCGTAGACTTCTACAAAGAAGAATAAAATAGGAATCCGTTTTTTAAATTGCCTATTTTTCTTTCATCCAACAGGAAGAAAAAAAAATCTTCGTATGTCCTTAAATGTATTGTTGTTCCTTATTTTTAGGGGCAAACATTGTCGGTTCTCTTTTCTATGAATGGATTTCACGGAGGCTGAAAACAAATCCTCTTGAGGATCTACTTCCCTCACATTCTGGTCTATTTAATGTAATTTTGAGTCATTTGTAACTGTATCCTCAGAAGTCGGTAGTAGGGGAATAGTGTGAAAATCAAGGATGACGCCTGCGCTCCCATCGTGAAACAGCTTCTGACGTAGGAATTAATAAGAAATGCAAATTTCGATTTGTGGGATCCATGTGGTATGAGTTTTAGTATTTGTTCTTTCCTTTCGTGTTCATACAGGAAGTTGTTATGTGTACCATTCTTTTCATAAACATCTCCCATTGAATGCTTTCAAGATAGATAGGTAGAATCCATTTTTAATGCTCCTCGCCTTGGGAAATCATTCAATATTTCCGTGTTTTTCCTCGTTTGAAAAGGATCCATTCTTATGCCTTTCTACTCTCCTTTCTTTACCTACTCTTTCCATTCCACCTATTATTTAAACTTATATAAAAATTTCCTGCCTATTTCTTCAATTAAATACCCTATATCCGATTTAATTCCCGATTCAAACTCGTCTCATTTGTTCCATATATCCCTAAAAATTCATTCATTAAAACATTTTCCTATTATTATACCTAGCCTAATATCAGCTCCATAATTTTACTCTTGTTGAATATCCTTTTACTGAGAGAGCTCCCTTCTCACTTGTAGGGGCCTGCTATAAGGCCGAGCGGTTTAAACGTTACCTCGATTTGCCTTCTTTTTAGCCTAAGGTTCAAATTAGGTGCTAACATTTCTCGTGACCTACTGGGGACCGATCTCACCGTCTTCGAGAGAGTGTCGACACTCAAAATTGAATGTGTTTATTCTATTTTGAAGAAAGTCGAAATTGTGAGGCTCAGAGGAGAAAATCATAGTCGCCCTGTGTGAATGAAGAATATTGAAACCCTCTGGCTTGGTGCTAAACTCGGTTTTATAGAATGTGACGATCCCTTAGAAATCTCTCGTCATGGAAGAAAAAAGCTTTGTGTTGTCGCTGTGAGCAGATAGTGGGACCCATCCATTGAGTTAACGTGAGGAGTTAAGTGCCAAACTACAAGAAAACCCCAGTTAAGCCAGCCTTCATTTACCAAAAGTGGGTTTCAGAATAACATCGTTGTTCATACCACTTTAAGCCCGTGAGTGAAAACTTACGCTAAAAAAATGCGATCCAACAATATTTGGGCACGTCATCTCCCAAATACCACCCATATCTCAAAATTTCATGTGTTAACCTCTACTAAAAACGTGATATTGACGAGAGGATCGTTCGATCCGAATAATGACGTATCCGACGATACAATCGCGCAAAGGAAGAGCACGAGTGATAAATCGAGGTATGGTCCTATGGTTTTGCATTATTAAATGTTTATTTAATTCATAAAAGGCGAATAATGGATGCGTGGGGCCCGTTGAATGAAATGGTGTTGTGTTGGTAGAATAAATGGCTAAGATATAAGTTCGAAGTTGGTGATCTTTAAAATAAGTGGACCATTCCAACAACATTTTGACCGCAGTGGTGGTGTTGTCGCTATGTTTTTTACAGAAATTCTTCTATATCACCTGGAACTTTAAAGATTTGGTTGATAGCTTTGAATATTATTGCAAGGATAACATTGTTAAAGCGCTCTAGAAGGGAATATAATTACAAGCACTTATTTCAAAAGATCCACAAGCGATACTATGTTTGTGGTATCGTAGCATAAAAGACCGATCACCCCGCAGTATTTTCTGGACTCTAGATGATGATATCTCGCAGTTTTCTAGCCGAAATAAAATTTTGTAAAGTAGAAGTTTGACCACACTAAGCTTCAAGAAGATACACAAGGGCCATTCCAAATCCAAATCCTCCCCCCGTTCAAAAATCCTAATCTCATTCCAAGAATAGTCGAAGACAAGAGGGATCACTAAGGTCCTAAACCTATTTTCGCATCCCATACCCGGCCTAGTGAGTGGTTGCTCAGAGAAGATCTTTCCTTTGATGAGAGTTTTGAGCTTTCTTTGTCGCTGTACAAGTCCGAAACCGCACTTGATGGACACGCTTTAGATCCATAATTTCTTGTAGATATCGAAGTTCAAAGGGAAAATACATCAATTGATGATTATATTTTGAATTCCCTCAATCATCTATCATCAGAATTAATATCCCCGAGCTCTCTCGTGAGTCACCAGAATGGAAGATTTCTCCTCCTAAATCATCATCATTCCCACGCTCAAATCTCGCCTATCTCTTCCATCAACACCTCTAAATCCTAGTAGCAATAAACACAGCAAAATCCACCCCGAGTCATGGCCGCCCACTATGCACTTCGATTTTGCCTCGTAGTTTTGAAAATGATACGTTCGCCGATTACCAAAGTAAAAATTCACATCTTTCGATGTACATCAGCCATCACGCGAAACTTTCAAGAAAGACAAGTTGATAAGATGAATGACTTTTTGATCTTCATGAGGTAGAGGCAGAGAATGTAACCACAAGGTTGTTTGTCCAAAGTTTTGGAGGTGAAGTTAGAAATTGGTTTAGAGCCTTACCAAAGAAAAAGTTCATTCACACTTTGGCAGAGTTACATATGCTTTTACACTGGGAGGAAAGAAAAACCCACTCCCTATTTTGTCCGAGTATGAAAATATTAGCAATGGGTGAATTTTGGGTGATTTATTATTTCAGACAAGGTTATGTAATGCTATTCTCGCTAACCCGAAACCTCCTATGGGATTAGCCTTGCTTACTCAGATAGTTTCGATGCTGATATGGCATACCAAATTTCATGTAGAAAAAGAGATCCTTCCACTCTCAAGAAATGCAAAAGACCAAGACAAAACTCGTCTTCACAACACCCCGGGAACCTTCCATATGCCAAATGCTATTTGGACTAAAGAATTCGGAGCCACTTTCCAACGAGCAATGGACATTTCTCGCTTGGGCCAATGAAAAGGATGTTTTTCTTGTTGTTTATTCGGATGATAAGTGACATGTTTTTTAAGTCTGAAGATGAGAATTTGCACCATTTGAGAGTTGTTTTTTTCGCCGATGCGTAAATTTTTGGATTTCTCTCAATCCAAAGAAAACCTTTTTGCTATGATGAAGGGAAGATGTTGGGGCATATCATCTCTAAAGACTCGTATCCGCATTGATCCATCTAGAGTAGAGGCAATTCAACACATAAATATTCCATGAAACAAAAAGAGATTCCAGCATTCAACGGTAAGATGAATTTTTACGCAGATGAGCACTCAATTTGGTCAACATTTAATAGAAAAGCACTAATATGTTGAAGAAAGATACATTTACCAAATGGAGGAGGAGGATATCATGTCATTTAATATGGCAAATTTTTCTTTGTCCAATGCCCCGCCTTGATTAGTCCCGACTATATTCAAGATTTTATTATTTTTTCATTTGCATCGAGCATACTATATAGTCACTTTGATGCAAAAGAGAGATCGATTGAAAATCCAATCGCCTTTTCAAGAGATTATTAGAAAGATGTTTCTTTGCGATATAATATCATTAAGAACAAGCATTGGCTCTTATAAAGGCATTGAAGGATTTTACAATATATATTCTTCATTCACATACTATAGCATATGTTTCTAATGCATTAAAGGATGTGTTGATGCAAACCGATCCCAAAGGTCGAGGATAAGGGATGTTACCTATGTTGGAATATGAGTTGGAGATCGCTTCCACAAAGTTAATCAAATGACAAGGATTGGAAAAGCTAATGCCCTAATCAACTCATACAAATTTGATATAAACCTCATAACAAAGCAATGTCAAAGGATAAGATGAAGGTTTGCTTGTTCCAATTTCAGGACATTTTTCTACAATCCCATGGCATTCTCGATATTGTTTATGTTCTTCAAAGATTTTTACCTCACCTCTTAGTGGATGTCTAAAGAAAAGGTAGATCAATGAAATCAAACTTAAATACTCGTATTTTAAACAGTTATTTCTATTGAAAAGATCCTTGGAGGTATTCTGCCTAATTGTTTGGTTGAAAAGAGGCTCCTTTAAGGTAATGCATGACTTTCACAAAGGTGATTGTAGTGGTCATTTGTTTTGGAAAACACAAAACAACAAAGTGTTGAGAAACTAGACATATTGGCCTGTACTTTTATTTCAGATTTGCATAAAACAATGATGAGTTGGGATAATGTCAATTTTTCTAAGGAAAATATACTGCTTCCTCTTTCCTCTTAAAACCGCTATGTGAAATGCCCAAGTTAGTTGGGACTTTGATGAGATAAATCATCCCTCATCATCAAAGACAAGATCATGGATACGACAGTACGATTACTTCACCAAATGGATCAATTTGTTCGGAGGCAAGACAAGCTACAAATACGCCGTAATTATTCAATTTCTTAGAATCAAATATTTTATCTCGTTTTTACTTTCCCCTCACAAAATTATACGTATAACATGCTAGCCTGCTCAAAATCTAAGAAGATGATGGAGTTCTCAGAAAAATACAATATCATGTTGGGTCATTCAACAACGTACTACCCACAAGTAACGAATTTAATCATCGAATAAGTCTTGATAAATATAATCGAAAATGTTGGAGGAAAACAAAAGAAATTGCATCGAAAGCTTATCAACGCATTATGGGTAGACAAAGTTAGCAAAGAAAAAAATCCATGGTATGTCACCTTTTTAATTGGTTTATGGTACGGATGTTGTCTTTCCTATCACTTACAATGCAATGCGTAGATTATTGCAAGAAGTTGTAGGAAGATGATGACAATCAAGAATCAATCGTATGATCCACCTTTAGGAAACAAGAGAGGAAGTGTCATAGAACGCTATTCGCCTGCAAAGAGGAAGATAATAAGATCATGACCCCAAAGACCAAAGCAAAAAATTTCAGTAAGATGATGTGGTGTTGAGATGGGATGTAAGAAATGAGGACAAAGGGAAACATGGTAAGTTCGACAACCTGTGGAAAGTGACCATATAGGATTTCGCATACAAAAAGGGGATAGAATGCTTTCGTTTTCGTAGATGGATGGCCAATATTTCCCCGGAGTGTTGAATGGTAGGATTTTGAAGACTACTGATCACCAAGAGAATGGATCAAAAACTATGTCACAATCATTTAGATATACCATGTTATTTTTGTTCGCATTTTCAAATACACAACATTGAAGTTTGGCGCCCGAGGTGAAGGCTATAAACTTGAATGATATATGTATATTTTGGTCTTATTTTTTTCGCCTTAGTCTTGAGTCGTAGTTAGTTTGCATTATGTCACCAGTAGTTTTTTGACTCCATGCCCAATGGATAAGGCTACTTGGTCTACGGTGTTTTTGGCACCTCCAAGGGGCTGCCATCCTCATTAGAGCCAATGTTAGTGTTAGTCTAGTCATACCGCCATCAAAGGATCAAAATTTCTCTTTTGAATTTACATATTAGGAGTCCCATACCATAATTTTCTATCATTCCGCTAGGTCATGATTCATTGATGGTAGTAGTTTTTTTTTACCGCTTTCTCATGAAATTTGCCGATTTTCCTCTCTATGGTCTTTAGCTTGAGTCATTTCACTTTGTGAGTCATGTTAGTAGTTCATAGGGTTGGTCTCATTAGGTTCTAGGGTATCACCATGGTCAAACTAATGAGTCAAGTGTCAATAACATCAAGAAGGTCATGAGGAGGTTAGTAAACTCAAAGTCACAAACACATGGAAGATCAGAAATGTTTATTCAATTGATGGACTTTTCACCTCAAAACCATATTTGGAGGTGAGAAATATGTTACTTTCTTTCATTATCACCTTTATGTAATTTTATGTCAATCATATGTAATAAGTCACACGAAGCTGCTATCTCCACAAAGTCACCACCCCCGCCTTTTAGAGAAGTTTTCCATAGCATTTTCGTTGTCAAATTATGTTCTAAGTATGTCCATCGTAAATAGCCTGAAGAGCTTTCCAACGGTATATTATATGCTCAAAACTTACTTCCGGATTGAAATTTATGCCTAAGTAAAAGAAGGTCCCTCCATAGCCTAACCCTTCCCTTTTCCCTTTTCCTCTTACACTTTATTTCATTAAAATTTAAATGATTTATTATATAAAACCTCATTTTCCCTTCCGATTTCATAATCGTGTTACAAAGTCTTTATTATAATCCCCCATTCGATTAACAAACCACTTCTATGCCTCTTAAACTTTATAATAAGTCAAAGTTTTATATTATAAATACCCTCCCTCCAATCGCAATCGCACCATGCTTGTTGTGCATTCCGATCGTCTTTGAAAAAAAACTCCGATGTTATTTGGATAATCCCCTATCCGATTAAATAAACCCTTTTCCTCGCTTATCCTTAAAACTTTATGATAAAACTTTAAAGTTTTGTATTATAAATCCCTTCGATTCGCCCTTCCGATTGCCATACCGATTAAGCTCGCCCGATGCCATCCCGACCGTTGATCTCATCAACGATCCGACGGCCCGCATGCAATCACTTGTCGCAATCGCTCGCTGATCCTCCGATTGACTTCCCGATTTTCCATTGCGATGGAACTCCGCCCGATTACACCTCCATCATCGACTATTCATCCGACCTGATGGCCCACACTTCATCTTCATCGCAATTGGAATTTTTAAATAAAAATTTGCCTTTTCGCTCTCCTCCGATCTCCCCCCCCGATTCCGATTACATTAGACCCTTCCGTCCCACCGTAACCTTCGCTCTTTCAATGTAAAAATCATTTTTTCCCTTTGAAAAATGCAAATCATTTTTTTTATTTGTTTCAAGGGAAATCTCCCCATTATCCCTTCCACTTATTCATTCACTCCATCGCACCTATTCTAATCGCATCTAAGCTTTATGGCCTTACTCCCGCTTCCCTTCCACCCCAATTACGATTACACCATCGCTACATGTATTTTCAAATGCTCCACTATATGTCGCATCCCCCTTCCTCCCCTCCTAATTATCACATTGCATTTGACCCCACCTCCTTTCCCTTCGCTCCTTCCATTCAAAATGGGTTTTTCCATTCACTAAAAAGGCAAGTGACTTCATTTTAATTTATTTCAAAGGCATTTTCTTCAAAAAGGATTTTTCTTCAAAGAGAGTAATAATAGAAAGAAATGGGCCAAAGGGCCGAGAGCTAATATGAGTGCGTAGACTTACACAAACAAAGAAGAAAAACAGAATCATTTTCAAATCGCCTATTTTTCTTTCATCCAATGTAACAATTAAATCTTCGACAAGTCTTAAATATATTGTTGTTCTTATTTTCGTGCGTATTGTTGGTTATCTTTTTCATGACCTGATTTCGCCCTGAGCCGGCAAACAAATCCTTGAGATCTACTTCCCTCACATTCGGTCTATTTAATGTAATTTTTAAATCATTTGTAATCAAATAAAGTCACAGTAGGGAAATAGTGTGGAAAATCAAGGAGGACGGCCCGTGCTCCCATTGTAACAAACTTTTGACAGGACTAATAATAAATGCACTTCCGATTTCGTGGGATCCACGTGTATGAGTTTTAGAATTTTTTTCTTTCCTTTGTGTTCATATGTAAAGTTGTTATCCGTACCAAAGAGATTTCATAAACATCCCGCCTGAATGCTTTCACATAGATAGAATCCATTTTTAATGCCTCCGCCTTGGGAAATCATTCAATATTTCTATGTTTTCTTCTCGTTTGAAAAAGGATCCATTCTTATGCCCTTTTCACTCCTCGCCAGCCTTTCCATTCCACCATTATTATTTAAACTTATATGCTAAAATTTCCTCGCCTATCTTGCCCCATGAAATAACTCCGTATCCCTAATTTATTCCCCGATTCAAATCGTCTCATTTGGTTCCATACATCCCCGAAAATTAATTCATTAAAACATTTTCCCATTATTATACCTGTACTCTAATATCGCCTTTCATAATTGTAATTTGTTGAATATCCTTTTATGGAGAGAGCCCTCGACCTCGTAGGGCTAGCTACAAGGCCGAGCTTGGTTTAAGGTTACCCCAATTTGCCTTCCTTCACCCCAAGGTTCAATTTAGGTGCCAACATTTCGGCGACCGACCGGGGGAGTCATCCACCGTCTTCGTTTCATATTTCGACCAAAATTGAATGTGTTTATTCGGTTTTGAAGAAGGTCGAAATGCAGGCGTGTAGAAGAGAAAATCATACCAGTCTCTCGTGTGAATGAAGAATATTGAAACCTCTATCTAAGGTTAAACCTCGGTTATATAGAACGCGACGATCCCTTATAAATCTCTCGTTGTTGAAGAAAAAGCTTTGTGCTATTTCCTACGTGAGTAATATTAATGGGGACTCACTATTGAGTTAACATGAGGAGTTAAGTGCCAAACTACGTTGAAAACCCAAGTTAAGCGCAACATTTACTGCAGGTTTCCGTAAAAGCAAGATCGCTTTTGTCACGTTGCTTTTGGCCCGGAGTGAAACCATGCTGTACGGTCCATCAATATTTGGGCACGTCATCTCCAAATACAACCCATATTGCGCAACTTTCATGTGTTAACCCTTGACCTTTGAAAAAACACGATATTGACGAGGATCGTTCGATCCGAAGAATGACAGACGAACGACAATCGTGCGTTGAAGAGCATGAAAGATAAATCGTGTATGGTCCGCGGTTTTTCATTATTAAATGTTTATTTAATTCATAAAAGGCGAATAATGGATGTGTGGGGCCCGTTGAATGAAATGCATGTCGCGTTGGTAGAATAAATGGGTTTATGATATAAGTTCGAAGTTGGTGATCTTTAAAGAAGTGACCATTCCTACAACATTTTGAGACTGAAATGGTAAGGTCGTTTAAGTGTTTTTAACGTGTTCCCCTATATCAAAATTAAACTTTTAAATATTTTCTCGATAGCTTTGAACATTATTGCAAGGATAACATTGTTAAAGTTACCTCGAGGGAACATAATTACAAGCACTTATTTCAAAGATCCACAGCCATAATATATTTGTGGTACCAGAGCATAAAATACTCATCACCCCAAGAGTATTTTTCTTGGACTCTAGATGATGATATCTCGCAGTTTTCTAGACGAAATGTACCTTGTAAAGTAGAAGTTTGACCACACCGGCTTCAAGAAGATACACAAGGGCCAATCCAACATCCAAATCCCAAGAATAGTCAAGACAAGAGGATCACTAAGTCCTAAACCTATTTTCTCGCATCCCATACTCCGGCCCAGTTGAGTGGTCACAGAAGATCTTTCCTTGATGAGTTTCGAGCTTTCTGTTCTCAAAAGTAAGTCTGAAACTACACGATGACATAGTTTTAGATCCAGCACTTTGTAGTATCAAGTTCAAAGGGAAAATACATCAATTGATGATTATATTTTGAATTCTCAATCATCTATCACCGTAACTAATATCCCTAAGCTCAGAGTCACCAGAATGATTTCTCCTCCTAAATCATCAAGATTCTATCACCAAATCTCGCCTTTCATCTACTCCATCAACACCTCCTAACCTAAAAGAGTAAACATTGCTAAAATCCACCTCGAGTCATGGCTACCCACTATGCACCGGTTTTGCCTCGTGCTCTGAATGATATGCCCGCCGATTACCCAAGTAAAATTCCTATCTTTGATGCCACTCAAAGTATCACACCGCAAGATGTTGATAAGATGAATGACTTTTTTGATCTTCATGAGGTAGAGGCAGTAGAATGTAACCACAAGGTTGTTTCCGTCCAAAGTTTTGGAGGTGAAGTTAGAAAGTGGTTCGTAGCCTTACCAACAGCTCTATTCGCACTTTGCAGAGTTACATACACAGCTTTTTAGACCAAAGGAGGTAAAGTAAAACCCACTCCATATTTTGTCTAAGTATGAAAATATTAAAAGAAATGTGAAACTCAGACAAAGATTATTGTCTAATATTTAATGTTGTATACAATGCTATCTCACCAACCCGAAGCCTCCTATGGGATTAGCCTGCTTAAATTTCTGGGAGGAGCCTAATGCCGATATGGCATACCATCTGTGAGAAAGATATCCTTTACCTTTGAAGACATGCAAGATAGTTGTGAGTGAAGAAGCGACCATCGGGAGCAAGAGCTCGAACCGTAGCCGAAAAGAGAGTCACTGTGAAAGAAGAAGGCTTCCTTCGTACAAAGAAGATGAACACTTTGATTTGAACAATCGAAAATATGGTTGATCGATTAACCATTTTAGACCAAGCACAAAATAAGGAATCGAATTTCAGAGGACAAATACTGCTACCCGAATCAAGTAGAGAACAGAGAGCGAGACCAAGCTAAGACCGGAACAAGCATCGAACTCCATCAAGAAAAATTATGTTTAAGGAATAGAGACTGATGATGATGATCCTTTGATTGAAGCCAATCATTTCTTCACACTCGATGGTGCGCCCATATTTCTTATCAAGATGAGGAATATACAGCGATTGCAGACATTCAAAAATATGAAGATTTCATTTTGGCCAATGATATAGTGTTAGAAGAAGAGTTCGATGATTACTAAAGAGGGTACATGAATGCTTTATCAAACTCAACAAAGGCACTACTTCGAGGAAAAAAGACGTGCTGATCGCCCCATTCAAAAAGAAAAGAGCTCCAATCAAAAACGATTCTTCAATACTAAAGAAAGGGAAAGAGCCTCGCGATCCTTCTCCAAGCAAGCGATCTTCAGCAAATAATATTCCAATGAGAAGAACCAAACATAGCACAAAGAAAGGAGCAAGTAGAGAAGAAATATCCTCCCATCAAAGAGGTAGTGCTCCTTATTTTAATTTAAAAATGAAATTTCTAAGCCGAAAGTGTACATACCCTTGATCGAGTTCGTGAAAAATAGTGCATATAAACATCGTGTGTCTAGAATATTGCAAATAGACTCGTATTAGATATGGTTAATGTTGAATATGACTACCCCGAACTATTTTTGGTCTAGCCACGTCAAGATCAGTCCGAAGAAAGTGAAGTACCTCCTTTACCCGAGTCTTAGATTACATGAGTTCATCTTACATAATGCTATGTTGGACTCCGAGCCTCACATAATTCTGATGCATAAAGCCATTATGGAGAAGTTAGGACTTGATATTACCCACAAATACCATGATTCGTATTCCTTTGACTCATGTAGGGTTCATTGTATTGGTCTTATCAAAGACTTGGTAGTATCTTAGATCAAATCCTACCCAAGAATGATTTGATGGATGTAGTTGTTGCCAATGTTCCACCATGGTTCGAATGCTTCTATCCAGGTCTTGGGGTGCAAAACTTAAAGGAACCATGCATCTTCGACTTCTCTTATGCCACAATTCCCATGTTTGGCCGCTGAGAAAACTATATAGGAGAAAATGAAATATATGATCATTGTGCAAAAAAGAGAAGCCAGCTAATCATCCCATTAATGTACCCACATAGATTTAGAATTATTCGTATTATATTCCGTATGGTGGTTTGAATGATGTGAATGTTCAGCTTGGTACAAGTAGATCACATGCCCGAAATTTCGCAGAATTTTAGGGAAGTCCTCAAACAAAGAAGAAGATAAAGCAACAAACACTCCCGTGCTTCCTACTCCGGCCAAAGCAGTAGTAAAGAAGACAAGAACAGCGTAAAGATGCATAAGTTAACCAAGACAAAGTAGATAAAGAAGAAAAATTTCAAAGATTCGCTAGAAGAAGAAGAAGGCCTTTGGAGCATGGATTTTGATGGAGTTGTTGGTAAGGATGAGCCGGTATAGAGTATGGATTCGAGCCCCGTTTTCTAGCCCTCGAAAAAGGTTCCTAGTAATGTTATAGTATGTTCTTATAAGTTGGTTTTCGACCGTTCTAACAATGAAGCTGCAGGTGATGAAGCTTTGACTTGTGTCCGAAAATTTTGGAAGAAGTTAAATGCAAAAGGATTACCATGGTTATTCAGAGTTGATAATCAACAGCTAAAGGAGAGTACCAAGAAAAACATCCACAATTGAGGGCTTACCAAAATGCAAATTCTCGACATCTTGAAGACATTTCCCGAGTACACTTTTGACCTGTGCACTCGTGACGTGCGAATATTATTGCCGATTCTCTTACCACTACCGCAAGTAACTTGAAAATTCCAATGAATTCCAAAGAAAAAGTTTGAGATTTATGTCAAACATAGGCCCTAAGGTATTGAAAGTGTTTTGGGATGACAATGAAATCAATGCTTTTTTTCGCAGTGAAGGAAAATTCAAAGATACTCCCATAGAAGGTGACTATGAGGTTGATGATCAAGAAATTGGAAGCAAATCGATGGACATATTACATTGAAAGACAATGTAATTTTTAGAGTTCTAATACCTTTAGAAGAGATTTTGATCGATGATGTTGCTAAGAAACCAAGCTTGGTTCCTACCGAGAAAGTAGAGTTGAAGATGTGAATCTGGGGATGCTTAAACCCAAGTTTGTGAAGTTGTCAAAGGCATTATCCCCCGAGGTAAAGGAACAAGATGTTAAATTTCTTTCTAAATTTTCTCGATGTGTTTGCATGGGATTATCTGGGACGAAGGTGTATGACAAAAACATAATTCAACATACTATTCCCATCAAGGTGGATCAAGCCATTTACGTGTTTAAGAAGGATCAACCCAAAGTTGCCGCCATCCATTGAAAAAGAGGTAAATAGATTGTACAAAGCTGTATCATTGTTCCAATTAGATTTTCGATCATATTTTAAATTTGGTCCCGTACGTAAGAAGAATGTCAGGAGATAATATTGTGCATATATTTTCGTAATCCGAATAAAGCATCCTTAATGGATAATTATCCACTTCTCAAGATACCACATTCTCACAGAGTAGTTGGAGCATCAAGGATGTCACTACTTGATGGCTACTCGTGCTACAACCGCATTCGTGATGAGAAATACCAAGACAAAATCGCTCATAACACCCCGGGAAACTTTCCACATGCCAAAATTTCCATTTGGATCAAGAACGCCGGGAGGCCACTTTCTGGCCGAGTACGTATTATCGTTTTCGCCGATGAAAAGGATATTTTTTTTGTTTTTTATTTGATGATTCGACAATGTTTTCCGGTTCGATGATGAGCATTTGCAACTATCTGAGAGAGTTGTTTTTCAATGACAAAAAGTTTGGAATTTCTCTCAATCCAAAGAAAGGCCTTTTCTTTACGATGGATGAAGGCAAGATGATGGGACATATCATCTCTAAAGACTCGTATCCACATTGATCCATCTAGAGTAGAGGAAATTCAAGACATAGATCTTCCATGAAAACAAAAAGAGATTCGGCATTCAACTAGAAGATGAATTTCTACGTGGATTTATACCCAATTTGGCCGAACATTTAATAGAAATGACTAATATGTTGAAGAAAGAGAGCACAACAAATGGAGTGAAGAGGCTATCAAGTCATTAACTGTGCAAAGTTTGCTTTGTCTAATGCCTCACTTTCTATTAGTCCCGACTATACCTAAGATTTTATTATTTTTTTTTCATTTGCATCTATATACTATGGTTGCGCTTGATGCAAAAGAGATCAAAGTTGAAAAGCCAATCGCCTTTTACAAGAGGGACTATTAGAGATGTCGTCATGCAGATAATATCATTGAGAAACAAGAATTGACTTTTATAAAGGCATTGAAGGATTTTAGATTATATATTATGCATTCACATACTATAGCATATGTTCCTAATGCAAGAGTAAAGGATGTGTTGATGCAAACTGATCCCCGAAGGTCGAAGAGATAAGGGATAAGAGCTATGTTGGAGTAGGGTTTGGAGATCAAGCCCACAAAGTTAATCAAAGGACAAGGCTTGGCAAAGCTAATGGCCCAATCAAATATGTACCCTGGATATAAGCCTCATAACAACAATGTCGAGGATAAAGATGAAGGTTTGCTTGTTCCAATTTCAGCCATCTTCTCTACAATCCTACGGTATTTTGATATTGTTTATGTTCTTCGCATCTTCATCATCTCCGTGGATGTCTAAAAGAAAATGTAGATCACCGAAACTTAAATCCGCTAAATATTTTATTTTAAACATCGCTCTTTATTGGAAATATCCCGGAGGTATTCTCGCTTCAATTGTTTGTTGAAGAAGAGGTCAAGGTAATGTATGACTTTCGCAAAGGTTTTTGTGGTGGTCATTTGGTTTGGAAAACTACAACCTAGCAAAGTGTTGAGAGTAGATAATATTGCCCACTTTATTTTTAGATTTGTATAAAACAATGATGAGTTGTGATGAATGTCAAATTTTCTAAGGAGACAAGAAATCGTCTTTCCTCTCGAAACCCGCCAAGTAAAAGAACGCTCTCCTTTCAAATAGCTGGGGACTTGATTTCATAGGAGAAATCCATCCTCATCATTAGCACAAAGATCGATGGATATTGACAGTATGCATTACTCACCAAATGGATCAAAGATGTTCCACAAGACAAGCTACAGATACTGGGTGAATTATTCAATTCTTAGAATCAAATATTTTATTCGGCTTTTGGCCGCCCTCACAAAATTATACGTATAACACAAATAGCCGTTCAAATCTAAGAAGATGGTGGAGTTCTCAGACAAATACAATATCGTGTTGGGTCATTCAATAAATACGTACTACCCACAAGGCAACAACATAGACCATCGAATAAGCTCGATAAATATAATCAAGAAATGGTGGAGGCAAACAAAAGAAATTACACGTAAAGTTTATCAACGCATTATGGGAAAACAAAGTTAGTAGCAAGAAATCCATAGGTATGTCACCTTTTGAATTGGTTTATGGTACTTCAGATGTTGTCTTTCCTACATCACTTGCGCTCTAGTCATGAGATTATTGCAAGAAGTTGGTGCAGTGGAAGATGATGACAATCAAGAAAGAATCAATCGATGGATCCACCTCAAGAAACAAGAGAGGAAGTGTCACATAACGAAGCTATTCAAGCCAGCAGGAGAAGATAAAGAAGATCTATGACCGAAATACCAAAGCGTAAAAGTTTCCGTTTAGATGATGTGGTGTTGAGATGGGATGCAAGAAATGAGGACAAAGGGAAACATGGGAAAGTTTGACAACCTATGAAAGGACCATACATGATTTCAAAGATACAGGGACAGAATGCTTTCTTGCTTTCGCAGATGGATGGCCAAGATTTTCCGGAGGAGCAGCGTTGAATGGTAGGTTTCTTTTGAAGCACTACCACCGTTCAAGAGAATGGATCAAAAACTATGTCACAATCATTGTATATACCATGTTATTTTTGGTCGTATTTTCAAATACACAATCATTGAAGTTTGGGCTCGAGGTACACATAAAACTTGAATGATATGTGTATAGTTTGGTCTTATTTTTCTGGCCTTAGTCTTGAGTTAGATTCAGCTTTGCATTATGTCAGCTTCCTGGTATTTTTTTGACGATGCCCAATGGATAAGGCTACTGTCTATAGGTACCCTTAGCACCTCCAAGGAGCTACCATCCCTATCAGAGCCAATGTTATGTCACCTAGTCATACCGCCATCGTTGATCAAAATTTCTCTTTTTCATTTTCATATTAGGAGTCCCATACCATAATTTTCATCATTCCGCTAGGTCATGGATTCATCGATGGTAGTAGTTTTTTTAATCGCTTTCCTCGTGTGAAACTTGCTAATTTTCCTCTCTATGGTATTTAGTCATGAGTCACTTTCACTTTGTGAGTCATGTTAGTAGTTCATAGGGTTGGTCTCATTAGGTTCTAGGGTATCACCATGGTCAAACTAATGAGTCAAGTGTCAATAAATATCAAGAAGGTCATGAGGAGGTCAAGAACTCAAAGTCACAAGACTCGAGAAAATCAAAGAAATGTTTTATTCATCTTGATGTAATTTTCACCTCAAACCATGTTTGAGGTGAGAACATGTTACTTTGCTTTCATTATCACCTTTATGTAATTTTATGTCAATCATATGTAATAAGTCACACTTCGTAAGCCGTTTATCTCCACGAAGTCACCACCTCGCCTTTAGAGAAGTTTTCCAAAGCATTTTAGTGTCAAATTATGTTCTAAGTATGTCCATCGTAAAGAGCCCGGTAAAGAGCTTTCCAACGCGTATATTATATGCTCAAAAATGACTCCCGGATTGAAATATATGCCTAAGTGAAAGAAGGTCCTCCACAACCTCAACTCCTTCCTTTTCCCATTTCCCTCTACACTTTATTTCATTAAAAGTTTGAATGGTTTTTATTATATAAAAACCCCTTTTTCCTCTCCGATTTACAATCACATTACAAAGTCTTTATTATAACCCCCCCCATTCGATTAAATAAACCACTTTCATGCCCCTCTTAAACTTTATAAGAAATTTTAAAGTTTTATATTATAAATACCCCTCCTCCGATCGCAATCGCACTATGCTTGTTTTGCATTCCAATTTGCCCTCAGAAAAAACTCGATGCGATTTGATAATCCCCATCCAATTAAATAAACCCTTTTCCTCGCTTATCCTTAAAACTTTATGATAAAACTTTAAAGTTTTGTATTATAAATCCTCCCTTCCTCCGATTCGCCCTTCCCAATTTCCATACCTCTCGATTAAGCCCTGCTCGATGTCATCCTCGACCGTTGATCCGATCAACGACTCCGACGCGCCCATATGCAATCGCTCTGTCGCAATCGCACTTTCAAATGATCCTCCGATCGACTATTCCCGATTTCTCCGATTAAACAGAACTTCGCCCCCGATTACACCTTCGTCGTTGATCTTGCTCATCCGGGACGGGACGCCCACAGCCCCATCGCTCCATTGCAATCGACATTTCTAACAAAACTTTTCCTCTACTCTCCTCCGATCTCCCGATTCCAATTCGTGATTGGCCCTCCGTCTCACTCCGTAACCTTCACTCTTTTTCAATGTAAAAATCATTTGTCCCTTTGAAAAGCGCAACCTATTTTTTTATTTGTTTAAAGCGAAATCTCCCCATTATCCCTTCCGCTTATTCATTCACTCCATCGCACCTATTCTAATCGCATCGTGAGGTTTTATGGCCTTACTCCCGCTTCCTTTCCACCCCGATTGCATTTACACCATCGCAACGTGTATTTTTAAATGCTCCACTATATGTTGCATCCCCTTCATCCCCTCCGATTCCGATTGCGATTGCGATTTGGACCCCACCTCCTTCCCCTCGCTCCTTCCATTCAAAATGGGTTTTTCCCATTCACTAAAAAGGCATAATTTCATTTTAATTTATTTCAAAGGCATTTTCTTCAAAAAATGGATTTTTCTTCAAGAGAGTAATAATAGAAAGAAATGTCAAAGGGCCGAGAGCTAATATGAGGCAGAGATTATTAAATAAGAAAGAACAGAATCTTTTTTGATCGCCTATTTTTCTTTCATCCAATGTAACAAATGTAAATCTTCGTATGGCCCGAAATGTATTGTTATTCCTTATTTTCAAGGGTAGATTGTTGGTTCTCTTTTCTATGATCGGATTTCAGCTTCGAGCGTTACAAACAACTCCTCTTTTTGACGATCTAATTCCCTCACATTCGGTCTATTTAATGTAATTTTGAATCATTTGTAATCAGTCATGTTAGTGTTAGGGGAATAGTGTGGAAAATCAAGGAGGACGCTCGCGCTCCCATTGTAATGTTTTGACAGGGAATTACTAAGAAATGCGCTCGATTTGTGGGATCCATGTGGTATGAGTTTTAGTGTTTTTTCTTTCCTTTTCGTGTTCATATGTAAAGTCGTTATGTGTATCTATCTTTTCCTTACAACATCTCCATTGAAGCTTTCAAGATAGATAGAATCCATTTTTAATGCTCGCCTTGGGAAATCATTCAATATTTCGTGTTTCTTTTCCGTTTGAAAAGGATCCATTCTTATGCCCTTTTCAGCCTCTCACTAGTCTTTCCATTCCACCATTATTTAAACTTATATGCTAAAATTCTGCCTTATCTTCGCCTTTCCCATGAAATACCCCCGTATCCCCGATTTAATTTCGATTCAAACTCGTCTCATTTTGTTCCATATATCCCTAAAAATTCATTCATTAAAACATTTTCCCCATTATTATACCTAGCCTAATATCAATTTCATACTCTTACTTTTGTTTCGAATATCATTTTACGGGGAGAGAGTCGTCTCGACCTTTGTAGGGCTAGCTACAAGGCTAAGCATGGTTTAAAGGTTACCTCATTTGCCTTCCTTCAACCTTTTCGAGGTTCAAATTAGGTGCTAACATGTGCAAGGGAGTGTTAGTGAATTCAAATGTGCTAAGGACGAAGTGTGTTAGGAGAACTAGTTTAGAATAGGATTTATAGGAGGCAAGCCTACGGTTGTTATAAGGGGCTCGACATAGCAGTTTTAGACAAAGGGAGATCACTTTGTGCTAGGAACAACATTGTTTTTCCTTTAGTTATTTATTTTTATATGAGATATGGCACACTTTGGCTACATGCTCATGTTTTAAACTATTCTAGATAATTGCATATTGTACATTGTTGTGTATAAGTTTTGGGGCACTCAGCTTTTGTCAGCTTGTATCTTGTGTGCCTTGTGAATCTTGTGGTTCTTGCAAACTCTCAATTAGTGTTCTATTATCTATATGTACTGAACATACATGTGAAATATTACCTGTGTAAGCTATGTTTCTTAGTGGTTTTATGGCCATGGCTAGATCATGTGATCCTTTTCTTGGTAAATAGTTAAGTGGGACAAGTTGAGATTGGACATGAGTGGCATAATATGAGTTATAGGCAGTTCTTAGGTGAACAAGGCACAATCTACCTGTAGTAGGTGCAATTGGTCAAGTTGTTGTGGTTGAAGCAGGCTAGTGTTTTCACATGAACTACAATATCCAAGGAATTGATTGGGTTCCCAAGTCGTGAAAAAATGTAAAGGCTAGATGTGAGGACATGAGTTCCAAGGCATGCTAGGGAATGCTAAGATGTGCCAGATAGTGCTAAGGAATGTCAAACATGATACGATGTGCCAAGTGATAAGGCATGCCAAGATGTGCAAGGGTGTGTCAATGCATGCCAGGGACCATCAAGGCAACAAAAGGGGGAAACAAGTTAAACTACAAGTAAATGAACACTTAAGAGGGTTAATTAGTCATCAATTTACCTTTCCTAAGAGGGGCATGCTAGGCACACCAACACTAGGCGCCAATAGGTACCAAGTGCAAAGTCTTAATGCATTCTAAGTGCCAAGTATTCCTTTGTTTCTTCTCATCTACTTTCCAAAAATTGATCTCAAATAAATTTAATATTAAACCATGCCAAATCATACCAAGGCATCTCAACGTGTTCCATACATGCTAAGACTTTCCAAGCACCAACACGTGCTGAGCGCCAATATGTGTCAGGGATTGTTATGCATGCTATGAAGTGGAATGGCATGTTGAAGAGTGCTAAGGTGTGCTAGAGAGTGATAATTCATGTTTAGGAGTGTTAAGGAGTAATAGGACAAAATATTAAGGGAGCACTATGTCAAAATTCATGGAAGTTAATGAATATGAGGAACGTGTGCCAGGGACTAGTGTTAATTAGTGCTAGTTGTCATGCCAAGGAGGGAGTGACAAGGTATGCTAAGCATTGTTAAGGCATGCTAGGGAATATCAAGGCATGTAAAGAAGTGCCAAAGTGTGCTAGGGAGTTCTAGGGGTGTGCTAGGGAGTTCCAGGGATGTGCTAATTATATGTTCCAAATAGTGCCAAGATATGCCAATACATGCCAGGTGCTAAGGATGTGCAGGGTGCCATGGTATGTCAATATGTGTCAAGAAGTGTCAAGGCAACAAAAGGAAGAACCAAGCTAAAATGTAAGGAAATGAACACACAAGAGGGTTAATAAGTCAAGACTTTATCTTTTTCAAAAGGGGCATGCTAGTCACACTAATAATAGGTCCCAATACATGCCAAGTGGCATTGTGTGCCAAGTGCTAATGTATGTCAATGCATTCAACCAAGGTGTTCTAGGGCATGCTAGGGCTACATGCATGCCAACACATGCTAGGAGAGTTCCATGTTGTGCTAGCACATGCCACCATGTGCTTGGGCGTCAGTTTCATGACAAGATGTTCTAGGTACAAAGATGTTCCAAGACATGCGAGGTGCTAAGAAATGTTAGTGTGTGACAAAGCATTAATTTAAGGTGTGCCCGAATTGTTGAGGAGTGTTAGGTCTTTCTCATTAATAGAATTGTCATAGCTTGATTATGTATTAAATAATATATTTCCTACACACACTAGTGGAACTTTATCTAAAGGGAATTTGATAGATAATAAACTTAATATATATGAATCATGTGTTGACTCATAGGAAAACTCTATTCGACTAGTGATTACTTGAGGGAAATGATATACACTAATTATTTCTTAAAAAATTGACTGATTCTAACCACTATGGCCTTGGAAATATCATAAAAAATACTCTACAATAATGACCTTAAATCATTACCTTTTGAAAAAAAATATATTAACATGCATATCGCGTCATCAAAAACTCATTGGAATGATCAATGGTGACGAACATTTTTTGACCATCACCAAAAGTAACAAAAAGAGCATTGGTGAGGGTCATTAAAAGTTCGTCACTAGACGTGTCACCAAAGAGATAATTAGTGATGGGCCTTTAACGACCCTCACCAAAAGTGTCATTGAAAATGGCTTTGGTGACGAACCTTAAAGGACCATCACTATATACACTTACAGTGACATTTTTTTAAGGACCGTCACCATATGTGACATTGGTGACGAACCTTAAAGGTCCGTCACAAGCATGACCCTCACCAATGTCAAAGGT